>CM048661.1:12432500-13032500 GCA_026401315.1 Dysphania ambrosioides
GAACTTTCGGTTAACAAGAAGTCCACAAATCTCTTTGGTGGATTTCTTGGTCTACTAGATCTACGAGGGGCAACAACAGGAGAAATTTCCTTCTCAACGATTTGAGAATTTTCGCTCGAATTAGATTCGAGTGGAGCAGTAGGAGGTTCAACTATTGAATGCTCTTCCTCCAGCACAGTGTCATGCATAGGAGAGGGTTCATGCATTGGATGCACTACCTCTACCGCAGGCAATGACACAAGTACCTCTGCTTCTGATATGGGTTGAACCACATCCGTTTGTTGCGCTTCTCGAACTTCTTCGAGAAATACATTACTCCCACTTACCTTTTTGGAAATAAAATCCTTTTCCAGAAAGGTACCATCTTTAGCAACAAACACTTTGTTTTCATGACGGTTGTAGAAGTAATAGCCCCTTGTTTCTTTAGGATAACCTACGAAGAAACATTTGTCGGCTTTGGGAGCGAGCTTGTCAGGCTGTAAACGTTTTACATAAGCCTCGCAACCCCAAATGCGTAAATAAGACAGGCTAGGAACTCTTCCTCTCCATAACTCATATGGTGTCTTATCGACTGCCTTGGACGGAGTCCTGTTTAGCGTAAAAGTAGCAGTTTCGAGAGCATGTCCCCAAAAAGATACTGGAAGGTCAGCAAGACTCATCATAGATCGAACCATATCCAATAGAGTTCGATTTCTCCTCTCAGAAACACCATTCATTTGAGGTGTTCCAGGTGGAGTTCGTTGTGAAAGAATCCCACAACTCTTCAAATGATCAATGAACTCTTGGCTCAAATATTCTCCACCACGATCTGATCGTAGTGCTTTTATTGTCTTACCAAGTTGGTTCTCTACTTCATTTTGGAACTCTTTGAACTTTTCAAAGGATTCTGATTTATGTTTCATTAAGTAAATATACCCATATCTACTTAAATCATCAGTAAAAGTTATGAAGTAGCTATAACCTCCCCTAGATTTTGTACTCATTGGTCCACATACATCTGTATGTATTAAGGCCAATAGTTCAATGGCTCTTTCACCTTTTCCAGAAAAAGGTGATCTTGTCATTTTGCCCATCAAACATGACTCGCATACATCAAATGATTCAAAATCAAAAGATGTTAGAAGCCCATCTTTATGTAACTTCTGAACGCGATTTTGGTTTATATGACCCAAGCGACAATGCCATAGATAGGTGGGGTTTATATCATTTGATTTATGTTTCTTGCTTTCTATGTTAAGTATAGGTTTATCTTGGTTAAGTAGATACAACCCATTAGTATTATTAGCACTAGCATAAAACATATCATCCTTATAGATAGAGAAACAACCTTTCTTTATCGTAAAAGAGTATCCTTCATGATCTAATACATGAATTGAAACAATGTTTTTATCAATATTAGGAAGAAAATAACAATTATTTAGTTCTAATACTAATCCAGAAGGTAGAGGTAGATAATAAGTTCCAACTGCTGTGGCAGCAATCTTCGCTCCATTAGCTACACGCATTTCTACCTCCCCTTTTGCCAGTTTTCTACTCCTTTTAAGTCCCTGCACATTTGAACAAATGTGAGAAACACAACCGGTATCAAAAACCTAAGAAGAAGTAGAAGTTGCTAAATTAACTTCTATAACATAGATACCTGAAGTAGAAGCACCAGACTTCTTGTCCTTCAAGTACTTGGGGCAATTCCTCTTCCAATGACCAATCATGTCACAATAGAAGCATTTGCTCTCAGCAGCCACCCTTGGCTTAGCTGTAGCCTTTGGCTTTGCAGAAGCTTTGGCAATAACTCCTTGTTTGCCCTTCTTTTTGCCGGCCCCAACCTTCTTAAACCCTTTCCCTTTTTGAATCATAAGAACATCCTTCTTAGGTTCAAAGGGGATGTTTTGCTCAGCAGTAATGAGCATCCCATGTAACTCAGCAAGGGTTTTCTCCACTCCATTCATATGGAAATTCAACCTAAAGTTTTTAAATCCATCATGAAGTGAGTGGAGTACAATGTCAGTAGCCAACTCTTGGCTATAAGGAAAGCCCAATCTTTCCATGTTTTCAAAATGACCTATCATCTTGAAGACATGTTCTCCCACTGGCTTGCCCATCTCAAGCTGACACTCAAGGATCGCCTTGTTAGTCTTTTATCTCTCAACTCTAGCTTGCAGTCGAAACATAGTTTTCAACTGCTGGATGATGTTATATGCATCCATTTTCTCAACCCTCTTTTGGAGGGAAGAGTCCATGGAGGCTAACATGAGGCAAGTAACAATTACCGACCTCTCTAAGATAGCCTTATGAGAAGCTATCTCAGCCTCCGTAGGAGTTGAGCTAAGCATCGGGATAGGGGTTTCAAGAACATCCTCTCTTCATTCGGACCTTAGAACGATTCTAAGGTTCCGTTCCCAATCAAGGAAGTTTTTGCCGTTCAATTTATCCTTCTCAAGGATCGAACGTAAGTTGAAAAGCGATGCACTGTTGTTGTTGTTACTAGACATGATATCTACAATGCAAAATTCAATATGTTTATCATAATAGGCTTTAAGTATTCAAACAATTTAAATAATAAAAGTCATGCACACTCAATTCAAGTCAAAATTATCCCTTTTGAATTAAGTGATACCAAGATCCCTTTAAAAAATAATTCTAAGCGGACTTGGGCCCTACTCTTAAAATTGTTTTATCGGGGTAAGTAAACTCTTTTACTAATTACAACTTTTGTAATTCTTGGTCGATAGGGAGTAACTCCTTACCCAATACCCATCTCTATGCTTCAAAATCCAAAACCCTTTTGATGATTTTGTTGAGTATAACCAATCAAACGTGTAAATTTCCCAAATTTACCCTATTTATTCCTATATCATTTAGTGACACCCTGCTTAGGCAGAACCTACCACTAATGATTAAGGCTTCCATTGGTGTTTGTATTGGAAAAGCAAATTAACTCAATATTATATTAGGGACCTAAGTTCTATGTTGGTTTATTTAAAAAGTGAACACATGCAATAAATAAACAAACATAAACTTAATAAAGCATATTAAAGCAATAAAAGCTGAAATATAAATGTGATCCTAGTATGGCCTCTAAAACCCTAAGACTACTCTTCATGGGCTTCATCCTTGAACCATCATGGATCTCCATCCTTGATCATTATTGGATCTTCACTACATGGATCTCCATCCATAGAGAATACATAATATTTTTGAAAATTTAAAATAACAAATTAAATTAAATTACAAAAATACAAACGATACGCAGATCATATTTAGGATACAAAAATACTTTAACGATTCGCAGATCGTATTTTCTATCCTAATTTGGGCCATACTAGTCACCTCATGCAATCACAATATCAAATATTATAAATTACATAAAAACAATAATAATATCATGCATAAAATTAAATAATAATATCACATATTATTAGCCATAATGCATTATAACAATTATTAAGCATTAAAGAATTTAGCATGTCATAAAATTATTAAAAGCACATATTAATTCTAATTTAATTAATCAAATTAATTAAATTAAGCATTAATAAAAAAAAATTATTAATAATGTCATTATTTAATTTTATTAATCATATTAATAAAATAAAATGAAGACAATATTAAATACATAACATTAACTACCCAAAATATTAATCACATTAAAAGGGTAATTAAAAGGTAACCATTAATCATCCATTTCATTAATCAAATTAATAAAAGGATAATTAAAGCCAAACATTAACTCTCTTATGTTATTAATCAAATTAATAAAACTTTATAGCAATTAAGGCCATAAATAAAATCAGTTAAAGAAATTAAAACAGACTGTAAACAGCAAGAAAATTTAATCATTTTGATTCAATTATAGATTAAAAGTGGTATTAACTAAGTTAATAAGCCTAATTAATTAGCCCATAACCGCATAACAGCCAAATGAATTGATTCAAGAGTGCATGAAACGCTTGGGCTCAGAGCCCAGGCTGGCCCGTCGTGGCCCGCACCTCCAAGGTGCAGCAGTGATGCACTCATGCCAGCACCAGAGCCACGTCACGCCCAGCCCTTTGCCGGCGACCCACGCATCCCCACCCAAAACGAAACCCACCAATCTTCTCGCCGAAAGCCGGCGAAACCAAACAGCCCATCCCCATCAAACTCCGGCAACCGTGGCCCAGCCAACGCCACCGCGAAAAGAGGCGGCACTTTGCTCAAGAGTTCGGGAAAACTGAGCATCATTTGATCAAGATTGTACTTCATTTTAAGGGCAAAACGATTTATTATCATATAATTACATTTTGATATTGATTAATTGTGAATCTTCATAAGTTTCATGTGAATTAATCAAATTGGGGATGAAATTTAGGGTTCAGAATTTTCGGTCCTTCTATGACAAATATTGAGCGAATTTCATAGTAGAATTACAATCAAATTGTGATTTCATGCAATTCAACCAACAATGCTCAAGAATTCGAACATCAATTATGCCAAAATTCACAATTTCATGCATCAAAGATTCGAAATTTGGGGTTATGCCTTGAACACGAAATTAATAAGATAATATCTAATTAAAAACGTGCTAAATATGATTAATCCAAGCATCAAAATGCATTAAACTAATCAATACCAAATGATCAAAATCCAATTTTAATCATGCATTTTCAATACCACATATCAAACCTCCCCTAATTGAATCAAAATAATCAAAATAATCATATCAAAATATGCAAGAGGCTAACTGATACCACTGTAGGAATGTAGATACGTAAAGCGGAATTTCAAGAAACATTTTCTTGCATCTACAACAGGATCTCATGCACATTTCAATACGAATTATAGGATTAGAATTCCATACCCTTGAAGCGTGTTTTCCACAAAGCAAAGAACAATTCACACTTCTATATGGAGATCCTTAGAACACCAAATGTTGCTCCTCTAATGTTGGTCCACAAGCAACGATTGAAACACCACGTATGCTAGTACGGAATAAGGAACAATTCCTTATTGCTTTTGTGGGTGATGTCCAAGAGAAGGGAAGAGAGCTTTTGTAGTATATGGCTAAGTATGAATGTTGAAGTGGTAGTACATCTTATGTCTCATACTTCTCCTTATTTATAAGTAACATCTATATGTTACAAATAACCTCTTTAGTCCATACTTCACATAAGCATGACCATTTAGCTTCTTTACCTCTTTTGTATTTTAATTCAATCATATACTTATATGTGTGACCTCATAGGACCGGTTTATTATTAGCCGTGCACTAATCAAATTAGTTCACAAATCATAGTCGGTTTCTAGCAAAACACTATGATCACCTAAAATAACCGATTATATATATCTCCATAAATTTGTCCATGTTATACTTAATCGTTACACTTGATCAAAGGACATTTTCCTTCAATAAATACTGAACCCTATATGGCCATGCTGTTTGGCCTGCATGAAAACAGTGTAATATTATTGTTAGGACTGGCATGACAAATCAATGTTCCGTCAATATGCGCCTAATTCTGAAATGAGGAGACAGGTAATCAGCAAGTTAGCATTGTTTTGATTGCAGATTTGTTCATGTAAAAAATATATGTAAACTACATACACGCCATGAACTTTATGCTTTTTTGTCATACCTGATACTTCTCCTTGTAAAGAGCAGCTGCTGAAGCATGAGCTAGCAAAACATTGTGAGTAACAAGATACGGCTCAGTTGTTGAGTTTCCTTTTGTGCAATTAAGAGCTCCGAAAGGGTAAGAGCATCTATCAGGAGGCGAACTACCATTATCATATCCACCCAAGGCAAATATGTTGGGTTCACTGATCGTAGTCCAGTACTTTACTCTATCACCAAATTCTCTAAAGCAAACATCAGCATATGCAGTGAAGTCTTCTCTGTTCCAGCATGTCACTGTTAGAAATCTAATCAAAATACTTTTTCCAAAGTATATGTCCAGCTTTCAAATAGAAATCATAGGCCATATCGGGTATGAAAAGAAAAAGGTTGATGCAAGTCGGATAACCAAAGTAGCAAAGTAACTAGGTATAAAGACAAATTCTTCAGGATGAAGGTAACAATAAATAACTAATTAGAAGAGTGCATACATAATTCTCACATTGATAAAACCTTCATATTCATCCTCCAACACTTTTGGAGTGTCGAAGTGCATCAGTGTAACATGTGGTTGGATTCCTGCAGATCCAAATGAAGCATATGCATGATTTGAAAACATAATCATGACTGCAAGAATCCTAACGCGCATAGATTTCTAATGTGGTTAAACAGGTGAGATTTCAAACCATGGATAATGAGTTCATTGATGAGGTTGTTGTAATACTCCACGCCCTTGGGGTTCACAGGTCCTCTACCGTCTGAAAGAAAATTCAGCAAGAAAATAACTTCGTCTTCAGACTCCAATATATTGATGCCTTGATGGTGTGAAGTCTATACCTGGTATTAGTCTTGACCATGATATTGAGAAATGGTATGCTTCTAACCCTGTTGCTACCATGAGTTCAACATCTTCCTGAATAGATGAGACGGGCCAGGAGGTTTAGCCGTTTAGGGGAGCAGATCATCAATCAATTTGCACAACATGACAACACTTTGTCAGCCACAAGTTGGATACTTAAATCCTGTGTTTCGGTAGAATAACAGATCGAATACACATAGAGGTGGAAATAGTGGAAAATTGAAGCAGAAGTAAGATCATTTTTGTTCACCTTGTATTTGTGATACTGATCACATGCTAAATCTCCACTGCCCTTAACATACTTCCCTGAAAGTTGATTGTAATGATGAAATTTTGCTAATTATAATGCATGTTTTTATAGATTGGAAATCTTGCAAAATGAAAGAGAAAGATGACAGTAAAAAGCCTATAGTTGGCGGGGGGCATGCAGATCATTTAATCGAATACATTTTAGTCTAACACAAGCCGTCCTTAAGAATAACTACAGCATCTTCGTTACAACTATAAACCACCAAGCTCTCATTGTCCTCGTACTAGCTGTTGTCAATAATCGAAGTTCGATCGAAGCTTGTGCCGATGAGTGTGATTTCCGCAACATAAGGAATACGAAGTGTATTACAGGGTGATATCAAAACACATACTCCATAAATACTTTAGAAAATAAGACCTCCATGCTTATAAGTTAAATTAAAGTGATTTTTCTTGTTGAAATGAAAAAAATTACAAGAGGTGGATTAATTATAATTAGTCCATCAAATTTACAACGGTATTTTCCCTTCTTATCCCCCAAGAAGTAGAGCCTACTAAGGGCGCAAATAGGACTATGCACTCGGGTACACAGTGCTCACTGTGCACCTGGTGTAAAACACAAGAATTGTACATAAAAAACGCTAGTTAAAAGCATTTGGGGTAACAACATTATGTGTACACAATGAACATTAAGATCAATTCTATTCATTATTTCTCAGCAGAAGTCCTCATTAATGCTTCGTAATTTACGTCATTAATGCTTTGTAATTTTAGGATTTTTTTATACATGCACATATAAATGTTCATTGGAAAATACGAATGTACATTATTTACAAAGAAAATGTTTATTGGAAAATCATATATAATGCATATTAGTTATTAAAATGAACATTATGTATTATAGAAATGAACATTATATATTATTAAAATGAATATTATGTATTATTAAAATGAACATTAGTTATTATTAAAATGAACATAGAACATTCATGCAGCAAGATTTTTACAATAAGCATAATGTATTCATAAAATGAACATTATGTATTATGAAAATGAACATTATTATCACTGGAATGAACAATAGATGTACTGGAAACGTAATGAACATTACGTGTACATGCAATGAACATTGGGATCAGTTCTATTTATTATTTCCCAGCAGAAATCATCAGTAATGCTTCGTAATTTGCGTCCTTAATGCTTTTGAGATTCTATTATTTTTGCATTGGGAATAAGATATGTACAGAACTTTGTATTCTTTTTAAATCTGAATAATTTCTAATGCTCATTGCCTTTGAACGTAATGTTCATTTCTTGCGTTTATGTGTACAATTCTTGCGTTTTGCACAAGGAGTGCATAGTCCAACCATGGTACTAAGGGTGTCACTTCTTAGCTTCTTTTAATAAATAAATAGGGTGTCAAGATTTATATCTGATATAAATAAATATTTTCTACATCATTTTTTTGTTACTTCTATGAAGATTACAGATGTTGTACTAGTATATCGTAATTAAATTGTGGCCATAATAAAACATTTTAATATATAGATATACTCAATATAAGAATATATATCTAATTTATGTCATTAATTATACAATATTTTGTAATTTCAAACATTTTATAAACAATCTACGGAAAAAAAAATTATAAGATTTCATTTGTTTATTTATGTTCTTCCTACTCTTCATTTAAGAATATTCAAAATACTCTTATTTTACTCTTTTTTTTCTTTTACATATAAGACCATTTTCTTTTATATTCTTCATAACCTCATCATATAGGTCCCCTTATACTACTAAATAATACTAAATTACTAATTTCACCATACAAAATAAATAAACAGTGAAAGTACAAACAGATAATCGAATAAGGAGTATTAATTAGGAATTACCCAATAAATGAAATCCTTTATGCGCAAATGAATTGCATAAATTAGTTGCAATAATAAAAAATTTAGAATCAGAATACCTGAATGAGCAAAAGTATCAAAGATGCTAGCTTTTCTTCCATCCTCAAAAGCTGCTCCCTCCACCTACATGTACACAGTACACAGTACACAGTACACATAAATATATACTATGCGTAACAAAAAGAAACCAAAGGAATGCTAAAAGTCCACACAACATTTAATTAATCATGTATTACATATTACTAAGTGCTTAATTAAGGAATAATATAAGAACCTGATAAGATGAGGTGCCAGCACCAAAGATGAAACCAGCTGGGAAATTGTAACGGCTGTAAACCTTGGCGCTAACACCAACTAATTCTGCTACCAAAATTACAAGGGCGATATGAAGAGATAATTGGGGGATAGTGTTATCTGATATGGCACTTAAGTCTATAGAACAATATACTTATCTGCTGATGCGTGAATCGGAAAAACAGTAGCCGCGTCGTGGAGAACCACTGACCTAAAAGACGATTCCGCGCTACCTCCCGGTGCAGTAGACAACAAGCGGTCGCCCTCCAGGATAAGCACGGCGCCGGAGTTTATGTGCACTCACAAATCCGACTGGAATTCAGAATACTTGCCCAGGAAAATAAGCGTGTTTAGTGTTTTTAGAAGAGGAGGAAGAGGCACGAGAAAATTATTGTGTATGAAGAGAGACTGGGGGAGTGGATATATACAGCAAGGGAACACAACGGTTGGCAAGGGGAAGTGGAGAAGGTGGTCAAACCATGATCAGGCATTAAGGCCACGATTTAAGCAAGGAATGAGTCAAAACCGTTGCATGAAGACTGAAACAAAACCGATTTGAATTTTCTCAAATAAAACTCCTCCAAAAAGATAGGACCCACGCCCGCGCATCGCATTCCCCATGTAACACCCCGATAATTCCCATTCTTCCGAAACCCAAACCTTTAGGAACTATCGGTGAGCTACCGCCACGTGTTCAAACGTTAAGGCTATAAAACAGAGTTTTGCAGCGGAAAAACCAAAAGACTTATGAAATAACATTAAACGTAAATCAAGTCCTGATATAACAAACTGGAACCTCTACGGCCCTTATTGTAATGTACTAAATAACATTTAACTTTAATTTAAATCCAACAGTTTAAAACCAAATCAAACCTAACATAATTTATTCCGAAATCCAAATTTAAATAACGTTTCTCTCCAACCCGCCCATGCATGAATGCTTGTTTAGATACCTGTTAATAATCTGCTCCCCAATAATACAAATGTACGTATTGGATCATTACAGTGTCATTTATAGGCGAAAGCCATGACCAAAACACACGAGGCACGTAATCAGCAAGCTGAGTACATACGAATTACAAAGCACGACAATTGAACTGATAATTAAGTATCTATAAGAAATGTAAGAACGTGTCATGTAACATTTTACTCAACTGACATGATGAATTGATTGATGGTTTGGATTCTGGCACGGTAAATTAATTAATGATTTGGATTAAGCAATAGACTAGGTTGTCTCCCCCATGTCCTAATTAGGACATCAAATAAATAAATAACCCATGCACTCCCGTCGGAGAGCATCAAAATACAGTATAAAAATCCAGATGGTAAACGGGCGCGACTCCGTTACCATAGCTAGATGAGATCTCAACTAACCCCAATTTTAAGTTTAAAACCTTATAAAATAGAGACTCGTAGATCACACGGCCTCTCACAAAAGCCACGGATAATACCCCGTGAACTCCAACCCCTGATTGTCAATACTCTAGACGTGCACTAGCCTAGAGTTTTATTGCTTATCCTCTTTCTCTTTAAGTGATTTACGGTTTAAACTCAATAAACACAATCACAGTAGCACACGATAGTAAATATTACAGTTATTCAATCTATCTCTGTTATGCTATAATTTTTAACCTTTTAAGTTCAAACTCAACTGATAAAACCGTTGAACCAAGTCAACTACCTTGTCATTAAGACTTATAAAATGCACCTTTACTCCAATCATACTATAAGTAATGAAGGAGTAATATTAAATAACCTCATGGATTAATTAACAATTAATACCAATTAATAAATCACGGTTTCTCACAAATACACCAAAACATGCCCCTAATATAAAGAATATGAATTCTTTCCAATGGGTAACCAAACAATCTCATCCAAAGGGTTCCCTAAACATGATACTATGTTTATGATTCACCCTAAATCATGCTCCTAATTAAAAATAACGTTCTTCGTAATTGTACGTACCTGGTGTAAAAAGCACGGGTATCCACTTTCTCTATTTTTAAAGGGCCTTCTACAAATTATTCTCCTACACCAAATAATATAATCTAATTCAATACCAACAATCAAATTTACAACAACCATACTAAAATTTCCAAGACCTCAAAATCATTCCAACTACTTCCCAAAATCACAAGTTAGCATTTTAAACGAAATTCACTCAAATCTACTAACACCCAATACAATATTAAAGTCAACAATGAAATATTATTATTTGTGTTATATATCAGTGTACCCACTTAATCGTTGAGCTAAGTAAATAAACAAATTTTGGAATGTTGACTGCTAAATTCTCAAAACTTGTAATTAAAATAACCATCGACGACATACAGACCTACGATATTCTACTATTTACAGTGTCATTTTCATGAGAACAACCGTAAATCATCTCCTAACTTCATGATGATCATCATTAGCAAAATATTGGCAAGTACCTCATGTTGTAAGCAGTAGCATATCAACAGCATATGCATAAGCCGCATCATATCACATTCATGGATTTCATTAAATTAAACTCTCCATATACCATGTAGTAGCATGCCATAACATAATCCATGAACCTAATTCCCAATACCCTCATACAATTGTGAACCTCAAATTCACAAATTTAATTAGATTAGGCCCTAATATTTTGACCTTCACCGAATCAACACAACATATCACCACACCAATATAATTTTCATGAATTCATACCCATCAAATTACAACCCCAAAACAACAACCAAATCACAAATTAACAACAATAAATCACAAATTAGCAACAATAAATCACAACCCAAACAATCATGCATATATAATTATGCATAAAACCCACAAAATTTCA
This sequence comes from Dysphania ambrosioides, assembly GCA_026401315.1. NCBI lineage: Eukaryota > Viridiplantae > Streptophyta > Magnoliopsida > Caryophyllales > Amaranthaceae > Dysphania > Dysphania ambrosioides. The sequence continues at coordinate 12,444,230 of CM048661.1, forward strand.
TGTAACTAATACAATAAGAAAATTACCAATCACAACCCAAAAACAAAGACAAATATAATCTCATACCTCACACATAACTCAAAATAATTAAGAGGAAAAGAGAAGGAAGAAGACCGCAAGAGGAGGCGTGCTCACCGGCGGCGACAGAGACGAAGCGGCGGCGGTGGCTGGGGCACGGCAAAGCAGGGGGCAGTGGGGGATTTCTGATGGGGGAAGGGTTTCACGGGGTTATGGGGGTTGTTTTTCTTTTCTTAATTTCTTTGTGGTTTTGTGGGGGTTTGTTTTGTGGGTGGGGTTTCACGGGTAGTTTAATAAGGGTAGGTTTTGTTTTGTTTTTTTTTTTTTTTTTTTTTTTTTTTTTTTAGAGTTTAGGTTTAGATAAAATGTGTATAGGTTTAATAAGATAGAACTTCGGGTATTATAAAATTTGAGTAGGATAGGATTTCGGTAGTTTATATTTAACGAGTTACCTAGGAAAATAAATAATAACAAAAATAATTGTAGAATTTCGGGGGATTACACCCCAAGATCCCAAGTCCCGAGGCCCGAGCCCGACCCGACTCGGCGCGCGCGCGCGCGCGTATGTGTGTGTGCAACACAACACCCACCTCCAAGGAACTCAACTAGGTAGTACTAGCAAATGATGTTTTATAAGGAGAGCAAAAACACCTCCCTCCACCAATGTGGGACTCTCACATTAACACTCACTTTTTTTTATATCAAAAACTTCCAACAATCCCCCACAGGTTTGAAGATATGAAAGGAAAGGAAAGGAAAAAACAATTCTGGGCAAAACAAAACAATTGCATAAGTGTCAATGTCTTGCTACTTGAATTAACACATAGTGAACATCAAGCTATGATCCCTCACCTACCAAGTGACCTTTGTCTTGAACTCAATAGGGAGTTAGGGACCCGTCACGTTGAGCCACACAATTGAATATGTATAATATTCTGAAATTCCGCGAATAAAGGTGACGCATTATACTGGCCATACGTCCAAGCCTGGATGCTCATAGGTGCTCTAGAGTATAAGCCACGAAATACTCATAGGAAGCGGCCATACTTCCACACCTAAGTAGGTGAATCCCATCAAGTGTGAGCTACAACACACCACCAAAAATATGGATATGGGTTCATTAAGAGCCATATGCTCAACCTCTTTCTCATTTGTAGCTAAGCACAAAACAAACATCTAGAGATGGACAATCAAGGAAAAAAAATGTGCTTCCGAATTATTATTATAATGTTCTCCTTTGAACTCATGATGAGTAGGAGTTCACTATTTCACAATTCATACAACAGGCTTTAGCCCCATCTCTTCTGATGTTTCCAAAACTAGTTTTCTACATAGGCCTTTAGTTAACGGATCCGCAATGTTCCTTTCGGACTTAACATAGTCCAGTGATATCACTCCTTCAGACAGCAAATTTCTAACAGCCTTATGCCTTAGACGAATGTGTCTCTTTTTTCCATTGTAGGCATGGTTGTGAGCAACAGCAATCGCAGCTTGCGAATCACAATGAAGTGCAATTGAAGGAGCTGGCTTCCCCCACAGTGGAATATCAGCAAGCAAGTTCCTCAACCATTCTGCCTCATGACCTGCCAATTCAAGAGCAATAAACTCAGATTCCATAGTAGACATAGCAGTACAAGATTGCTTACAGGATTTCCAAGATATGGCTCCACCCCCAAGGGTGAAAACATAGCCACTGGTGGAGTTAACTTCATCATTATCGGATACCCAGTTGGCATCACAAAAGCCCTCCATGACTCTTGGAAATTTGGAGTAATGCAAACCCCAATCCATAGTACCCTTAAGGTACCTAAGCAACCTCCTTAGAGCTACCCAATGATCACTGCTTGGGTTATGAGTGTACCTGCTCAACCTACTAACAGAATAAGCAATGTCAGGTCTAGTGTAGTTCATAAGAAACATAACACTACCAATAATTCTAGCATACTCAGATTGATCAACTGGATCACCATTATTCTTCTTTAAGTGAAAGCTGGGATCATATGGAGTCTTAACTGGATCGACATTAAATGAGTCAAACTTATTAAGAATTTTTTCAACATAGTGTGACTGGTTAAGACAAATGCCATTTGGAGTTCTTTGGATTTTTACTCCTAAAATCACATCTGCCTCACCCATGTCTTTCATTTCAAAATTTGAACTCAAAAACTGTTTTGTCTCTTTTACTCGATCCAAGTTAGTCCCAAAAATTAACATGTCATCCACATAAAGACAAATTATCACACAACCAAAACTATCATGCTTAGAATAAACACAAGAATCACCTTCATTAACATGAAAACCATTACCAGTCATAGTTTTATCGAATTTGTCATACCATTGCTTTGGAGCTTGCTTAAGCCCATACAATGATTTGACTAACTTACAAACCTTGTTCTCTTGGCCGGGAACACCGAACCCTTCAGGTTGGACCATATAAATCTCCTCATCCAAGTCACCATTCAAAAACGCAGTTTTGACATCCATTTGGTGAACGACAAGATCAAAAATGCAAGCAAGAGCAATTAAAGTCCTAATGGTTGCAATTTTAGTGACAGGGGAGTAAGTATCAAAATAATCAATTCCAACTTTTTGAGTAAAACCCCTTACCACTAACCTTGCCTTATACTTGTCTATGGATCCATCGGTTTTCAATTTTTTCCTAAAGATCCATTTACAAGTAAAAGGCTTACAACCCCTAGGAAGATCAACCAATTCCCAAGTGTTATTATTGAGAATTGATTGCAATTCACTATCAATTGCTTCTTTCCAAAATACAGCATCAACTGACCTCATCGCCTCATCATAGGTTCTTGGATCATCTTCCAAAATAAAAATATGCACAAAGTTATCATCAATTGAGGTAGATTCAGATAAAAGGGAAGTAATGAAATCAGGACCAAAACTGTTGTCCTTTCGTGTTCTTTTACTTCTTCTCAGTTCTGGAATAAAATCATCGTTAGTAATAGGGACATTAGCAATAGGTAAACTAACTGAACTACTACCAAGTAATTCACTATCATTAGAGGAAGACATTTTCCAAAGAAAAATGTTCTCAAAGAATTCTGCATCTCTTGCCTCAATGATATGGCCGCCTGTATAAGAGTTGTTAGTACCTTTAACAAGAAAACGATAAGCTGCACTTTGATAAGCATAGCCTACAAAGATAGAATCAACTGTTTTAGGACCAATCTTGTCCCTTTTGAAACCAGGTATGCCTACTTTTGCTAGGCACCCCCACACTTTCAAGTATTTCAGGTTTGGTACTCGACCTTTCCATATCTCGTATGGAGTCTTGTCAAGTTTCTTATGAGGAACCCTGTTCAAAACATGACAAGCAGAAATAATAGCCTCCCCCCACATGTTGTTAGGAAGCCCAGAACTAATAAGCATAGAATTCATCATATTCTTTAAAGTTCTATTTTTCCTTTCAGCTATACCATTTTGTTCGGGTGAATAGGGAGCTGTCGTCTCATGTACAATGCCGTGTTGCTCACAAAATGCCTTAAGAGTATCAGGGTTGTATTCACCACCTCTGTCACTCCTAACTCTCTTAATCTTCTTATTCAATTGATTTTCTACTTCAGCTTTATATTTGAGGAACATTTCCTCAGCTTCGTCCTTAGACCTGAGAAGATAAACCATGCAAAAACGTGAACAGTCATCAACAAAAGTGATGTAATACCTTTTACCCCCTCTGCTCTCATGATTATTAAAATCACCCAAGTCACTATGAACAAGTTCTAGTACTTCAGTCTGTCTATCTACTGATTTAAATGGCTTCTTTGAGAATTTGGCCTCAACACAAATTTGACATTTTGAAAAATCAGTATTGGAAAAACGTGGAATCAAATTTAAATGTTTAAGCCTTTTAATCGAATTGATGTTAACGTGACCTAGTCTAGCATGCCATAAATCAATAGACTCAGCAATATAAGCAGAAGAAGTACTAACACTTTTATTCATAGTGTTAACTTTTACATCAAGAGTAAAGAGCCCCCCATTACAAAAGCCCTTCCCCACAAATTCCCCATTGCGAGTAAGAACTAATCTATCAGAGTCAAAAGAGAGCTTTAGCCCAGCCTTCATGAGTAAACTGCCAGAAATTAAATTCCTGCGCATCTCTGGAACATGCAAAACATTAGTGAGAGTAAGCAATTTCCCAGAAGTAAGAGTGAGAACGATCTTCCCTTTTCCTTGGATAGAGGCAGAAGCTGAGTTGCCCATGAAGACATTTTCACCTTCCACCTTGTCATAGGTAGTGAACATGTCCTTGTTGGCGCAGATGTGCCTGGTTGCTCCAGTGTCAACAATCCACTCGGCAGCATTACCTGTAAGGTTAGCTTCTAATACAACAGCAACAATAATGTTAGAATCCTCAATAAGATTCGCTTGATTTTGACCATTGTTTTTCTTCTTAACCCTACAATCCTTAGCCTTGTGACCAGTCAGCCCACATTCAAAACAGGTACCCTTAAACTTGTATTTCTCAACTTTCCCCTTAGGCTTAAGATAACTGTTTTTGGCTTTGAACCGGTTGTTCGGTTTAGGTTCAACAAGATTGGCTTTGGCAAAAGAAGAGGAAGGGAAAACAGGATGGCCTTTGTCTTTGATACGGTTTTCCTCCTCAATTTTGAGGTGTCCTACAAGCTCCTCTAAGGTTAGGTCTTTCTTCTTGTGCATTAGCTGGTTACGGAAATCCTTCCAAGAGGGAGGGAGTTTCTCAATCAAAACAATAGCTAGGGTAATATCACAAATGGACAGACCTTCAGCAGCCATATTAATGCACACATTCTCGTAAGCATGAATTTGATCAATAATAGGTTTATCATCAACAACTTGAAAACTCAACCACTTACTAACACAGTAACGTTTAGCACCGGCATCATCTGTCCCATATTTTTTCTCTAGAGCATCCCAAATGTCCTTAGCGTGATTGAATCCCATATATATATCCAACAGATTATTTGACATATGATGCAACAGCATGCCCTTACAAGTTCTATCATCTTTAGCAAACTTAACATTAGTTTCAGACAAGTTATCCTCATGAACAGGTTGAACAATATCATCAAGCACATATGCAACATCAATCTGTTCCAAATAGAAACGCATTCTAACAGCCCAACGTTTATAATTCTTGCCATCAAGAGGTTCTAGCCTAGACATATCAGGAATCATGAATTTCGAAGCCATATTCGTCTTTTAGATTGTTATCTGATATGGCACTTAAGTCTATAGAACAGTATACTTATCTGCTGATGCGTGAATCGGAAAAACAGTAGCCGCGTCGTGGAGAACCACTGACATAAAAGACGATTCCGCGCTACCTCCCGGTGCAGTAGACAACAAGCGGTCGCCCTCCAGGATAAGCACGGCGCCGGAGTTTATGTGCACTCACAAACCCGACTAGAATTCAGAATACTTGCCCAGGAAAATAAGCGTGTTTAGTGTTTTTAGAAGAGGAGGAAGAGGCACGAGAAAATTATTGTGTATGAAGAGAGACTGGGGGAGTGGATATATACAGCAAGGGAACACAACGGTTGGCAAGGGGAAGTGGAGAAGGTGGTCAAACCATGATCAGGCATTAAGGCCACGATTTAAGCAAGGAATGAGTCAAAACCGTTGCATGAAGACTGAAACAAAACCGATTTGAATTTTCTCAAATAAAACTCCTCCAAAAAGATAGGACCCACGCCCGCGCATCGCATTCCCCAAGATCCCAAGTCCCGAGGCCTGACCCGACCCGGCTCGGCGCGCGCGCGTGTGTGTGTGTGTACAACACAACACCCACCTCCAAGGAACTCAACTAGGTAGTACTAGCAAATGATGTTTTATAAGGAGAGCAAAAACACCTCCCTCCACCAATGTGGGACTCTCACATTAACACTCGCTTTTTTTTATATCAAAAACTTCCAACAGATAGCAAAGCTTAACTTGTGCATTTTGCTCTCAATATTCACCTAGTAGCCTCCGCTTGTTCGGTTGTTCCCTTGTCTTGCAAAATATAATGGCGATCTTCTAGGGAAACGTTTAGTTGTCTCTTTGTTTGGTTCTGTTGGCCTTTTTTCTTGAGTGAATGACGAATTTACACCACATGTAGTAAATACTCCCTTCGTCTTCAAAGATTATCCCATTTCTATATATGAGTCAAAGTTCAAAATATTTTACTAGAAATATTCATTATATTATAAGAAATAATATATTTAAATGAGATCTTATTGTATGAATTTCAATGTAAATTTTTAAAATATCAAATTTTCATAATTTGTTGCCTTATTAATTTAGAGATAAAAACGTTTAACGATATATCTTAAAAATCGCAAAAAGTTAAATGAGTCAATTTTTGATGGACGGAAGGAATAATAAGGATATATTTTGTCCTACTTATCTTTTTGTTTGATTTGTTTAACTAATTTGAAAAACATATACTCCCTCTATTTTATATTACATAGAAAGCATAATACATTGACTTATGCACTATTTATGCAGCAAAAATAGAAGGTGTATCCTCTAAGGCAGACAATTAAGTAACATATTTTATATTTGACTACTTTATTTTATCATTATATTAAAAAGAAAATGATACCGTATAAGACATTACTGGATTTACATTAATGTTTATTTTAATAATATATATTTTTATATTTTATACTAATGTGCTTGTTCTGTCTTTTTTTCCTTCTTATTTTCTCTAAATTGTGTATTTGTATAAATTATAAAAAGTTAATATTTGAAAAATAAACATTGAGACGAATCTATTATGACCCTATATAATTGTGTTCACATTAAAGTTTGACTTTAATATATATAAATAAATTTAAAATGGAAAGGCATGAAGGAGTTTTATCTTTATGGGTCCAACTACGCCAAGAAAAAGTATAAGAATCCAAGAAAACTAGTTTGGGACACAAATGGACTAGTTGTTGACTACAGATTTAGTTGAGTTTTATCATTATCTTCAAAATGCTCTTTCAAAAATGCTGAAACTTGGAGAGGACATTGGGCTCTTTCAAGGTGTCCGTCTATCTAGAATTGCTCCCTCCCATTCACACTTTTTCTTTGCAGATGGTATAATGGTCTCTTTAAAGTAACGAGGACTACTACTATGCATATGCAGAGATTATTGGATTTTGTATAAAACTCTGGTCAGCAGATGAATTCAACATATCTTTTCTAAAGTTCAGTCGAAATGTCAGGAGAATGAAACATGGCTACAAACTTATTTTACGTATGCAACATAAGACTTTGGAGTTCATCTGCAGCCCCAATTGATTTACAGAGGAGCAAAAGGAATCACTTTAATACCTCATTAACAGCATTGCCAAGAAGATTATGAAATGGAATGTTGTTACTCTTTCACAGATGCAAAAATTGACCTTAATAAACTCTGTTTTGGTGGCAACAATTTCCCATGTTTTAAATACCTGCATCAGTATCAGTACTGTCAAAGCTAGAGATGATCATTATCCATTTCTTTTGAACTCATCAAGCTACTAAAGCCTTGCATTGGGAACATAAGGCTATTGTTCAACTTCTGAAGGGCAAAGGAGGACTAGGAATTTGGAAGCTAGATACCCTAAATCAGGAGTATTTGATGAAACTAGCTCGGTGTATGTATACGTCTATAAGAATCCAGCCAGTTTGTTGTCCCATGTTTATAACACAAGGGTAAGCTCACCACTTTCTACAATTTTAAAGAGTCCAAGGGAGAAACCCCATTTGAGCTGGGGGAAGCTAGGACTATTGAAAGCAAATGGGAAACTAGAGGCGAGTCGTGAATGGAAGATTGGTAATGGTTCGTGAGTTAACATCAACGCGCATCGCCGGGTTGAAGGTAAGGCACCTTATTGATATGAAAGTTACTAACCTTATTGATAGTACTACTGGAAGATGGAAGATAGCGGAGGTTAAGAACACCGTTGAGTTTTCGGATGCTAAAAGTATCTGAGCTATTGAACTTCCTAATGAACCGAGAGACGATGCGCAGTAATAGGCTAATCATGCTCTTAGCTTCTTTTTTTTTTTTTTTTTTTTTTTTTTGAATAAAAGTTGTTATATTGTGCTAATGCAATCTCATCAGAAGATTCAGGGAAAGGTGCTGAATGCAGAACATCTACGTAAACATGATGAACAACAGTATCATAAATGCTGGGTGTCCTTCCATCCTGCAATGCTGCTCCCTCTGACTTCAGATGTAGCATACAGGCATACCATTAGACTAATAAATGGGAAGAAAAGAAGCGTGACAATCTAAGCTAAGGTACTTCAACCCATAAACATTTTTTTGTCAACGCATTAACTTAAAAACTAGCTACGCATAAATAAAATACATAAAGTATGATTCTAGTATATATGTATTTCGTATACGAACATGAACGCCCATAGTTAAGTATTATCAAGTCTTATTTCGTTTTCTTATAACTACCCTTTAGTTTTTTAGCTAATATTCCATGGTAGCCACTAGCTAGCCAGTGGCAGCAGGTTCAGTAGGCTGGTGCTACCGATAAAGATATGAAATCAGTAGGAAAGTCGTGGCGGTTGTACTCATTTAACTCCAATAGTAGCAAACTTAGCAAAGCAAACTAAAGCACAGAGACAAGGCTACCCTCATTTACATTTCCTCCTCTCAAGCTCTTTCTCCTCTTCCTCTCTCGAGTCTCAAATTTCGACAACGGATGTCCAATCGTTGGCTCTAGATGCGCATTAAAGAAAACAATTTCTATTTATAAACATTGGAAAAGCACAAGTATTCGTGTCACATTTTTTTGTGAACGTTAGGGAGTAGAATTCTTTATGCACTTTCAAAAGGTACCCATTCACTTACCCCTTGTCACTTGCAGTCAATTGCAGAGGATGGAGTCACAGTTTTAAATGACGCAGTTTAGCTAAAAGCTAATGAATTAAGCAGCTACTTACTCCGTATCTAACAAGCCAAGGCAGTCACCACAATGATAACTTGGCCAGCATAACAAATGTGCTAAAGGCTGATATGAAGGAATATGCATGTTTATATTCTAGGGAAAATAGTAGATACAATAGAGTCATTTCCCTAAGGAAAAATTGATGAGCTCCAAAGATACAAGGCATTCATAAAATGTTTTTCATCTCAAAGATTGACGTAGAAATCAAACACAGTGTTACCAAGTTCAAAGCACGTATTCCCTCATTTCAGTCAAGCTAGCATTCCCCCCTTTCAAAAATGTAGAGTACCATTTTTGGGACAACTTAGGGTATCTGGGCAAACTCGGATCACCGAAATCAACATAATATAGACCGTACGTGTAATTGTAGCCAAACAATAACTCGAACAAGTCCAAGAATGACCACACAAAGTAGCCTTTTATATTTGATCCATTTCTGCAGACGACTCGGGAGAAAGGAAACAAAGCATCAAAAGCTGTATAATATGATTGAAACAGACTGGTTTAAGTAAGTATTTATTTCTATTACCCTTATTGGAGAATCCAATAATCGAGTAAATTAAGTACTTCCTATATTCCGATTTATTTTTCACAACACAATTTTGGAAGTTTCAACTTAGCTACTCCCTTCGTTTTTTTTTTTTTTTGTTCTTCTCGTTTGGAATTTATAGATTTTATAACCATGGATTCTTCCTAATCTATATTAAAAAAAAAAAAAAAAACATAATCATATTGGGTCTCAAAAGATTCGTCCCAATGTAAATTTTCAAATATCAATTTTTTTTATAATTTTTGTAAATACACAATTGAAAATATTTAACATTTAAGTTTGCTTTGAAATCTATGGAAAAACAGATATGAAGAACAAAAAGAAACGGAGAGAGTATGTTCTACTCGCTTTATAAAAAAGAAAAAATCAACCCCTAAACCACTTCAATATTTATGTTACATCACAATTTGCACAGTTATCTAACTAATTACTTTCTCTATCCACCTTCTGTTTCTTTTAAGGTTTTGGCATCTACAAGGCAATATTCACAACTACCAATACAAGTTTTGCAAATTAGTGAACGTCATGAATTTTCATTAAAAATGGTAACCATTCCATGTAACCAATTTTAGGCCTACTCTTGTTAATTTTCTTAATTAATTTCTTTGGTTCACCCTTAATGAAATTATTTTCAATTCTGTCCATATTACGCAGGCAATGACATGTAACAATAATTCTGAAACTGATCTTACCTCATGGCATCAAGCACAGCCCCAATATGAGCTTGCAAGTACTCTACTCTTGTTGGATCGTTCACCGATGTGCTATGCTCCGTCACTTGGCCTGCCAGAAAACATCAATAAACCTAAGAACAGTATACATCAAATTGGATATAAACCAAAGTCTATTAGTTTACTAATGTATATGTCTTCTTCAAAATAGGGCGGAAATAAATAGAAGAAGAATTAACCATTTTCATGGATATAAACAGGAAGATTGCCATAAACAGTCTTGAAATGCTCCAATACTCCTTGCAAACCCCACGGAAGTGTAGGATATGTATGCTAAACGAGAAATATAATAACACATGTAACAATCTAAAAAGAAGAGAGCAATGCTAAGTAGCAATTTAATGGGACAATTAGGACAATGACTAAAAGTTTCATAAGAATTCAATACCACATCAAGCGGCGACTCAGTGCTCCTGTTAAAGACTGAGCAAAGAAAACAAGATCAGAATGCAAAAAATCCAACACTGTCAAATTAAATGAAGCGTTAGCAACACATACATATCCATCTTGCTCCCCTATCAGCTTTGAAATCCCTTGGCTCATCCATAAGCTCTGTGTTTTTCGCCAAAATGACAGTGTAGTAATTCAGTCCTATAAAGTCGATTGACCCCTTCACCAAGTCTGATTCATTTTTGGTGAAGCTAGGAATTCTAGTGCCAGAAGTACTTCTCATAATTTCTGGATAATCTCCATACACAAAGGGATGCATGAACCTTATGGCACAATCAAAGCAGGGTATTTGCATTACTTGTTTGAGTATTAAAATGCAAATCCATATTTCTTCAGACAAAAATATTCGATAACTATCTCCAGAGACACATAAGCCTAGAGCTCCAACCCACAGACTAAGTTAAGCAAAACAGCAGATCCTAACACTCAGAATTGATACCATGTCATGCATACTCTTGTAACAGAATTCGTTACTAGATAATTATTTAGTACTCCGCAAAGCTTAAATATAATTTTCTTACTAGAATATAGTAGTCTTAGACGTCTAAGATTCAAAGGTAAGCTATGATGGCATAGATCCATGGTGTTCATTTGCTTTGATCCACTGCAGAGTTACTGTAATCTCTCTTGATTTCTTCAGCTCATTTCTATTTCAGCAATCTTTTGTTTGTTCAAGAATTGTTATCATATTGTTGAACTAACTGATCGAAAGTTCTGTGATTCCTCAGGTAACACTGAATATATCGCTCTTGATTACTTTAATTCTACTTCTTGTGTCACATTTTCTTGATTTTAATCTAAAAAAACCCTCAATGTATCCCCACTATATTTTCTGTATATCAGTCTGAAACAGCAGGAAAGGAAACAACCCTATGCTTAGACTTTAGGGCTTGGACCATAATATTTATATTCTCACGATATCATGGATTCTTGGAACCCAAAACGTGACCATTTCTAAAAGTATTTCATATTCTTGACCTGATAGAGACATGACAGAATACTCAACAAAAAAAATTTCTGAATGCAACAAGGTGGATACAGCATTGTTGTCTACTTTACCCTGATCAAAATGCAGGGGGATAAACTAGAAGATCTAAACCCTTTACCAAATTGAATTTGTCAACAGTACTTGCAGCACAACTCACAATTTGGTACAAGCTTATACAGGTTATATAAGCTTCTCAATCTTGTTAAGGATAACTTTTTTTTTGGGAAAATTCTACAAACAGAATTCTTATCTCCAGATATGTCATAATCTTACAAAATAAAATAGTTTCTTACCCATTTATCACCTCTGCATTCTACTGACAGTTTTGATTTCTCGTGCCTTTCCAATTTTGCTTACCTAGTGTTACTTCTTTCACTCCCTTCACAGTTGATTTTATCCAGGGATGTTGCACTCAATAATAAACGAACCAGAAATACCTTTTCTTGCTCTCTTTTATTCAATAAACAATACCAATACTCCTCTCATACGACAATACACCTAACTGTTTCAGACAAAAGTTCTCTTGTTTCCAATACAGAACCTAAGGCTGGTTTCATCCACCGTGGTGTACTTATGTGAGATAATAAGATCTTCCTTTATGTTATAACTCACAAGACTTCAATCAATAGAATATCTCATCTTATATAACCAAATTACTACCTCAAGGCATCTGAACTTTCTAAAGAACATTAGAGGCCAAGCTCACATCCAAGAAAGGGTAAATTACAACCTCTACCCCCTTTAAGCTTTAGATTTAGTACTTTTCATCTTATGGTGTTGCTCTTTTTCACTCCTCAAACAAAAGTTAGATTATAAACCAGGCCATTTTCAGATTGTTATATTGGAAATATAATTCAAAAAGGGGCAAAGTTAACAAGGTAAGAACTCACCAGCCGACTAAAAAAACGTATGATCTTTGAGCAGCAAGTATATCTTCTGTTGTATTCCTAAATGGAAGGAAATGGTAGGAAAACAGATTGAACCCTAAGAATCCTTGTTGTTTGGCCTATATTCAGGTGCGACCATATACACTGTAAGCACTTATCACATAACATGGAAAGCTTTTCGCTGTTTATTAATTATCAGGGCCCAAAAGAGATAAAAATAACAATGACTCATTTACTTTTATGACATTATTTTATACTCAATCTGTTTTAATTCATAATAATAGAAATGGATTATCAAGCATGGTATTTTCAGAAGAAAATTTGACAAGTATTATGACATTTTTTATGTAAGCTAGATCCTTCAGAGTGAGAGTAAACAACCCCACCAAGAGGAAAAAATTAAACATGTCAAAAAGTAACAAAGGTGGGAATCGCAACACCTACACCAAGCAAATGAAAACATTGACCTGATTTGAGGATATATGGGAGTAGAACAATTTCATTACTTTCCAAAGTTCACATCTCAAAATGTTTATATAAGATCACACCTGGTACTTTTTCTTGTACAGCCTTGCAGCTGATGCATGAGCCAACAATATATGGTGAGCAACAATATATGGTTCTGTTGTCGAGTTCCCTGCAGTACAATTTCCAAAGGGAAAAGAACATCTAGAAGGGGGTGAAATCCCTTCGTCATATCCACCCAACGCAAATATGTTGGCCTCATTGAAAGTGGTCCAATGTTGAACCCTATCGCCAAATTCTTTGAAGCATAAATCAGCATATGCTGTAAAATCTTCTCTGAATTCACATATGAATACTCTTGTAAGCACCTTAGGTGTATAAGTCTTTTCCTTCAATTGATCATAAACTAATATTCATAGGGGAATTGGAATTAGGAAATATGAACAAATGGAAAAAGTACCCACATGCTCCTTGGACTAAGAAAACCTTTATATTCATCCTCAAGGACCTGTGGTAAATCTGAGTGTATCAATGTAACATGTGGCTGGATTCCTGCATTTCGATGTTAGAAAAAAAAATATCATTAGAGACTAATGAGCTACAACAAGCTAAGGGCAACCATATTAAAGCATAATACACAGGATAATCTTATAATTAAATCCTGCTTGTCTCTAGAAATTATTTTTTTCCCTTTTGGTCAGTAAAAAAATTTCATCATCCAGAACAAGATACAATCTTATGCTGATACTAAGAGATAAGCTCTCTGTTTTAGCAGCAACCAACAATAAGGTCTATGAGTTACTTCATCAAGATTTAATCGTCAAGTTACCATCTCAAAGTACATAATTAATGTCAATATTAATACCGGGAAGGAGGCACAACTTGAATTGCTTGCCTCTTATACCGAAAAGCAAAGAGACAACAGAAGGGCATCACAAGAATATTACCATTGCTGATAAGTTCGTTGATGAGGTTGTTGTAATAATCCAAACCTTTGGGGTTAATAGTTCCTTGGCCATCTAAGATTAATAGGTAAGTGGTTATTGATACCAAAATAATAACATTTACAATAGATTAATTGAGTAATTATAGTCTCTAGGGTATGAAGGTTTATACTAGGTATTAGTCTCGACCAGGAGATGGAGAATCGATAGGCATCCAATCCTGTGTTCACCATGAATTGAATATCTTCCTGTTAGGTAGATGACAATGAATCTTAGTACAATACATTGGTCACAATAAGATAAGCAAGAGTATGAAGATTGAGACATAAAATGAAAATAGACATGGACTAAAACAAAAGAAAAGATGAAGGAAATGAGTGTTGAAACTTTGTCACCTTGTGTCTATGATACTCATCACATGCTACATCTCCGTTACCTGGTAACCTCCCTGAAATGGAATTTGCATTTGAAATGAGGAATCAGTACACGTTGACAGAGACATTTAAGAGAAGAGGAATGATTATACTATATTAATTCAACATTCTTGTAGATTTTTCCATCGACAAATAAACAGAATAGCAGTGTTTAACGTGGTGTACCTGGCCCCCTGAAATTTTTCCAGCCATCTTATTTAATCATTTTTGACAAAGGGTTTATTTCATTATAATAAAGTCATACAATATCTATTCAAAATCCTCCCTACACACAACAAATCTAATATATTAAAACAGTTTCCTTCAAGCAATGCATATAGACATATAGTCACAAAACACGGGAAATATGTTACCATGTAAATTATCCATCATAGTCATTTCACCTTTCCCCGGAACAGAGGCATTCGTAGTAAACGCAGTAGCTAAAGCTTATTGATACTACTATTTGAATTAATTAGACTAGGGATATTTGGAAAAAAAAAAAAAAAAAGTTGCTGTGCAGCACAGAAAAAGTGCATGGTTGGCCGTCGTGTGGCAGTTGCCCACTAAGGACAAACTCAGTAGGAGTTTTCTCCAAAGCCTCTGATCAATCTCTTTGTGAAGATCAGGGAAAATTTCACTGCTGTCTCTTTTTCAAATTTATTTATCACATAAAATGTGTGACTTATGACAAGGCAGTGACTACAAAATCAGGGGAGTTTCCATTCCATTGTTGGCATTTGTATAGGAGGATTAAAGAATCTAGTGCCTAAAACTTCAGAATGGATGTCTATATGATGCTTTAGTGACTGCAACTATATACGCATACCATTCAATTAAGATGACTGATTCTAACACCTGATAAACTTGTACATAATATCAAACAGAAGGTTAAGAATAGGATTTTTTGCATTACTTTGTGTTACTACCAAACTAACACAGAGCAACAGAAATTGGTCATAATCTTGTGTAGGTTGTCTAGTTTATGGCTTTTCCATGGCATGTTTTAGGGTGGTTTTGGTTAAGGGTATCCTTCCTAAAAGCTTTACCCTGCCTTGTCACTCTCAAATCACAATCGTTCCCGTTGAATGTTGAAAGTAAAGCTAACTTGCTAACTTGCTAAGTAAAGCTATCTTATTACCGTCCATACAATGTGATCAAACCAATTAAGGCACATTAATACTAACACTGAAAAGATCAACATCACATGTCACAATCAAAATCACTCCGTAGCTTGAAGTTGAAGTGCACAACATGACAAACTTACCCGAATGTGCGAAGGTATCATAAATGCTAGGACTCCTGCCATCCTCAAATGCTGCTCCTTCCACCTTAACACATCATTCATCATATATTATACAGGACACAATTATATTATGAAACATACCCACCTTATTTAATGGTTGATTTAATTTGTTTTTTTATTTAGAGAGCAACGTTGGGACAAACGACGAAACGAGGTACGTGACTTCGAAAACTTTAACCAATTAAACTAATTAAGGAACACATAAAATATGATACGGAGAAAAGAGTACAAAAAATAAAATTGAAAGGAGGAGATGGAGCACCTGATAAGCAGAAGAACTAGCACCAAATATGAAACTAGGAGGAAAATCGTAGCGGTTGTAGTGTTTGACTTGAATAGCAACTACAACTTTTCCAACCAAATTTAGCACCAAGTACAGTAGCCACGCTACAGTCATGCTTCTCCGCATTCTCGCTCTCTTGGATGGATGAACGAAGTGTCCACTTATTGATCATCATCAACTCACATTCGTGAGTCATGACTCTTATCTTTCTTTTGTCCTTTCATTTTCTACCGCACGTTTTTTATTTGGTTACTTTCTTTATTCCTAATTATTTATTTTATTTGACTTTTTACGTAATTTAATATACTTATTATTTTCAAATGTGTAAGGTAAAAAATTATAAAAATTTAATATTATAAAAATTTATATTGAAATGTATCCAACAAAATTATACTTAAATATATTATTTTTTATAACGTGATAAGAATTTGTGGTCAAACTTTTCGAACGTTAAATCTACAAATATAAATTAGACAAAAGAAAAAGGGAGGAGGGAGTATTTGGCATATGCAAGGGAAATGATTTTAGAACTTTGAAAAGTTTTTTTTGAATCCATCGACTAAGAAATTATCTAGTTTTTAATGGATTAATTGATGGGAATAATCTAACTTTTGCCCGATTTGAGCATATAAAGCTAACCTTTTGTTTATTTATGATTGTACCAACCTTTAGCCACTTTTTGCTTTCACTAAACCTGTTTACAGGTGACCTGGATAACAAGTGAATTTTATGTGACGTGATAAAGGCAATTCCATTTCCCACGCAAATTTGCTCGTGTTGTCCTAATGTTCCTAACATTAACTCCGAAAACAACCAACCAAACTTCAACTCCTCCAATCAATTGAATCCCCTCTGCTAGTGATTTCATTCCAACCCTAACCAAACTTCAGTCCTGAGTTGATTGTGCACCCGGTCTTGGAAGAATCATATAATTTCAAAGACGAGGACAAACAATCTTTTGCTGACAAGGTTCTTTATGAAGTTAATAAGTGGATGGAACAATTTAACTGCCTTGTTATTGGCTCAGGCCTAGGGAGGGATCTATTTCTTTTGGATTGTGTGAGCAAAATTTTAAAATATGCTCGTCAATTGAACATCCCACTTGTTATAGATGGGGATGGACTGTTTCGTATAACCAATTCTCTTGACCTGGTTAGAGGATATCCTTTGGAATTGCTTACGCCAAATGTGAATGAGTACAAGCGCCTTATGCATAAAGTGCTCAAATGTGACATGAATGGTGAAGAATCTTCCACTGAGCTACTTCTCTTATGAAAGGTCTATTCGGTGAGCATCTTTGGTTCTCCTAGACGTTATGGTGGCCAAGGAGTAACACCCCGGTAACTCCCATTTTCCGAAAACCAAACCTTTAGGAAACTACCAGTGTGCTACCGCCACGTGTTCAAACGTTAAGGTTATAAAATAGTGTTTTGCAACGGAAAACCAAAAGACTTTTTGAAATAACATTAATCGTAAAAGAAACTCCTAACATAATAAACTAGAACCACTAAGGCCCTTACTACAATGTATCAAAATAATGTTTAACTCAAATCCAAACCCAACAGTCTAAAATCAAACCAAACAAACGTAACTTATTTTGAAATCTAAATCAAAACAACGCTGCTCTCAACCCAACCATGCATAAATGCTCAATTGGATACCTGTCAATAAATGTAAGTATTAGATCATCACAATGTTTTTTATATGCAAAAACCATGATAAATATCACATAAAGCGCGTAATCAGCAAGCTGAGTACATACAGAATAAGAATAAGAACAAGTATAGAATGTAAGAACATATCACACAATATTTTACTCAACTGATATGATAAATTAATTAATTACTTGAATTAAGTAATAGACAAGGTTGTCTCCCCCATATCCTGATTAGGACATCAAAAAGATAAATAACCCATGCACTCCCGTCGAAGAGTATCAAAATACAATATAAAATTCAGATGATAAATGGGCGTGACTCCGTCACCATAGTTATATGAGATCTTAAGTAACCCCAAATTTAAGTTCAAAACTTTATAAAAGAGAGATTCGTAGATCACACGACCTACAGTAAAAGCCATAGATAATACCCCGTGAAAATCCAACCCCTGATTGTCTATACTCTAGACGTGCACTAGCCTAGAGTTTTATTTATCCTCTTTCTCTTTACGTAATTTACTGTTTAAACTTAGTATACACAATCAACATAGCACGCACATGCAAACATTACAGTTACACAATCAATCTCTGTTATACTGTAATTTTTAACCTTTTAATTTCAATCTCAACTGTTAGACCTGTTGAACAAAGTCAAATACCCTTGTCATTAAAACTTAAAAAATTCACCTTTACTTCAATCATACTATCAGTAATGAAAGAGTAATAATAAACAATCTCATTGATTAATTAACAAATTAATACCAATTTAATAAATCATAATTTTTCACCAACAATACCAAACACATGTCCCTAAGAACATAAATTCTTTCAAATAAATAATCAGACAATCTCGCCCAAAAGATTCCCTAAACATGATACTAAGTTTGTATTTCACCTTAGTTCATGCTCCTAAAGATAATATTCTTCGTAATTTGTACGTACCCGGAGTAAAATAAACGAGTGACCACTTTCTCTACTATTAAGCACCTTCTACAAAGTGTTCTCCTACACCAAATTATACAACCTAAATCAATACATCAATACCCAAAATTTACAGCAATCATACTAACCTTTCTAAGATTTTGAAAAAATTCCAAAATATTTTTTTAAGTCTCCCAAAACATAATCTAGTATTTCCAACACAATACTATAAGTATTATTTGAAAACTCATTAAAATACATATTATAAAACTCCATTTTTATAACCCTTCAAATCTGAAAATTTGTATTTCATATAATATACTCAAGTTACCCCAATCGTATCATAAAATAATCTTAATTAAATGTATATACTAATAGCATATAATTTCAAACTTTAAAACATAAAATCTCAACAATTAAACCATAATCTAATATGTATAATATTCTGAAAATTTATTCCAAATAACATAATATTAAGTTTTTATCAAAATACATTATACTATAGTCAAAATTTCATGAAATAAATACTAGTATAAGAACCTAAGCCTTAAACCATGAAAACTATCATTTTTATACTAAAATATATGATTAGAAAATCTAAAAATTCATTTAAACTACAACCCTATAAAATTTAACATAGATTATTCACAAAATATTAAAGATTTTATGTGAAATTCAAAAGCCTAGTATCAAAAACCCTAATTCATGATACTAGCATGCCTAGGTATTAATATTTATGCATAAAAATCTTATGAAACTTGTAGAGTATGCACAAAATAAATTCTAGAACATACAAATTTATACACTTTCAATATAGATTTAATCCATAATAAATCAATATAATAATCATATAAAAATTTAATAAACATGTATACTAGGGCATAAAAATTAAGGGAGAAAAGAAGGGAAAAAGAGAGAAGAAGAGAGGAAAGACCGGCCGACAACGAGCAAGGATGGATGGCGGCGGCACGAGGAGGTGGCGGCAGCTGGGCAGCGGCTAGGGGTGCACGACAAGGAGAGGGAGAGGAAGAGTGTTTAGGGCTTTGTGAGTTTGTGAAATAAATAGAATTAGGGTTAGGTAGCACAATTTTAATAAAAGAGTATTACTAGGTTTAGGTGGTAAATGGGATTAGGGTTAGGTAGTATAGTTTTAATAAAAGAGTGGTACTAGGTTTAGGTGATTGGGCTTAGTGGGTTTCTTAGGAGAATAATAAAAAGAAACATGTATTTTATAAAAAATTTAATTTTTAGGATTTAATTAAATAATACGAATAATTTGCAATTTATTTTGAAAAATATGTATGTACATGTGTGTGTGTATATATATATGTATTTTATTAATGAATAGAAAATATTTTCGAAAAAATGTAATCAACATCTCATAATTTTTGGTGATTACACAAGATGATATAATTTCTGAAAGTGTTGTTATGTTCTTATCCTGGGCTTGTCAACAATTACTAGCTGAAGGAGATCTAGGAATAAGGACATTGAACCCAACCATGATTGGATGTGCGGCTGGCTCTGCTTTACTAAGGAAAGCTACTTCCGTAGTATTTAAAAATAAGAAGCGGTCAACTCTTACAGGCAATATTATTGAGTGTTTGGGAATGAGTTTGGAGGAAATTTGTCCAATCTAGTACTCACTCAAAACTGTGCTCAATTGATTCCATTCTCACCAGCCATAGCAAGAACAAACGAAAGATGGAGAGAGACGGGGAAGAGAGAACCAGCTCAAAGCAAGAATAAGCAATGGGGAAGAGTGAAGAGTGAAGCCTAACACTAAGCAACGATATTTAGTACTATCAATTATTTAAAAAGGGAATTACCTGTTCATGATCATCAATCACAGGTCACAATTAGAGGAGGTTTAGTAAAAGAAAACAATGGCTAAAGGTAGGTGCAATCATAAATAAACAAATATTGGGTTAATATCCGTAAATCGGGCAAAGGTTAGATTATTCTCATCAATTAATCCTTTTTAATTCATATTATATATACTTTTTTATGATATGTGTCACTTAAATTAACATGTTATTAATGAAAATAATTACAGAGCTGATTTGATAAGTGAGAGGAAAACTCCTCGTGTAGTGGACATTGAAGGTCAATCAAAATAATATGATGTGACTAAAATTTGGCTACCACAACAAGAGAGAATCCATACAATACACTATTAACTCTATCAAAGCAGTTTATGGAGTAAAACTTAATAAAAAAAATGGAAAAATAAACAAAATAATACAAATAATCCATGAATGTATACATTTGTTGTAATGAATGCAATAACGATAAATAAAGATAAAGATCACATAAATACACAGAATTTACGTGGTTAACTAACAATGTGTTAGCTACGCCCACATACCAAGGAAGAACATATTTTATTGATATGTATGTGAATAGGAAGGCGAAAATACAAAAGTCAAAATACAAAGATTAGGTTAGCAAGGGTTTAAATAGAAACCCTAAAAAAACCTAATCAGGTTTTGACTTATTACGGGCCCAAAATCGAAACTAATAAGAAAACCCATAACATACCAAAAAATTCAGGGTCCAACCCTCGACTCTCTGACCTGGCAGCGAGACCCCCGCCCTCGACATTTGTGAAAAGTGAATGCATGAAAGATATAACTCATGAGAACAATTTTACGGTAATGCATATGCTTCCGAAGATTAAAACTTTCATTGTTTGCCATTTATGAGTAGAGGTAAATTGACCTAAAATACAACAACAAAGAGGAAGTTGGATCAGAAAGAGGAAGTTGGGATTGAAGGAGCGCCAATGATGTTCTTAGGACAGGCAAGACAACTCATCATTGTCATAGGAAAAAAAAGAAGAACATGCAAGTAGCAAAGATGAACTTGGCTAAGCAAGTTGAGCAATTCCTTGAAGTAGTCAAGTCTAGACCACACTGGGCATTGGGCAAAATAAAGGAAATACATCAAGTCAAGTGTCATGCACATACATAAACATTTGATCAACAAAAGTCTAAAATAAAGGACCCGCTGCAACATTAGAGTGAGGTTCATTTCTTGCAGTTTCTTTCGGCAAGGGATTCTCGAATTCAGATGGAAGCATGCACTACAAATTTAAAATAGTTAACATTTAATTAGCTCACCATCAGATCACCATGAATTGGCAAATTATATAATATTTAAATGACCAAGAAAAAATAAAATAAGATCAAATTCGCGTAATTTAATTAATTCCCAAGAAGAAGCTGCAATTATAGATGAAATTCCCATAATACCCTGGCGTCTTCACTCAAGTAGATCAAGTGCACAAGGGTGAACGAGTCCAAGCACCAGAAACATGGCCATTCTCACAAACGTAAGCTCGAACAACCGGCTCCCCATCATCATGAAACCCAAACCCTCTCTTCAAACAAAAGGCTGAGAGCAGGTCCCACGTATCCTTACAACCACAAAACGCACAGTTTAGATGAATCCTGCTTCGATTCCCGTCGTTAATAGTCCTCCAAACTCTGGTACGCTTAAAATTCTTAAAGACACCCCTAAACAGCATGTAATGCCGCTTGTCTTCAATATGAAGGCAGCCGGGCCACTCACTTATGTACAGACAATCGTCTCCAAACCGACCCGCTAACAGCTTCTTCCCTTGCTCCCTACTTAAATTCCACACCCCGCACGCCAGGTGCGACTGTTGCGGCCTCGAGACGTTAGCCTTGTGTCTCTTGGCCGCCTTATTGTTTTCTTCGTTTGTGACCTCGTACTTCCTGTCCAGCTCTACCACCCCTGTGTTTACCTCCATAGGGGGGCCAGTCTCCGAGTTGTCATGCAATGTATCAAAGTACAGATCATCGTACAGTGACCACCCCCCATACTCCTCGCTACTATTACTATCATCATCAACACGAGCCACTGTTGATGATGACTCTGTGGCTCGTCTTTTTGATCCATTCACACGGGCCACAGCGCTTTGAAGATATTCTTCGGTATGGCCAATCTCTCGGTCGAGCCCGAAATCAGAGTTATCCAAGAGGACGCCAGCGTCGAGGAGTCCCGGACAGCAGACTGCTATCTTGTACAGAGAAGCGTATCCATCCGAAGCGGAAGGCGAAAGGAGATCGGACGTGATTGAAGGGAGGGAGGACAGACACTTGGACTTGCAACAGACGGAGGAGATTAAGGAGTTGAATTTACGGCAGACGCAAGATAAGCGGGCCCAGGTACGAGGGTCGTCTTCGAGTAGGGCGAAGATGTCGAGGGTGACGTCATGGGAGAGTTTTGAGAAGGTGGTATCTGCCATTGATGATGCTGACATATTTGAGGTAGGTCTTAAGCTCGTAGCTAGGTGGGTGGGATTTGGAGGGATGAAGCTAGGAAGGTGAGATCGATAAAGGATGAAGGGATACTATATTACAAATATACTATGTAGTTTTATGTTGCGGAATATGTGTGGAGCAGAATGCTTGGCTGTGCTGTATTGCTATCGTGGCCTATATCTCATCCAAGTGAGTAAAAGTAAACTGGGTCCAATCTACTATGCTTATTGGTTAGGGTTGAGTTAGAGGAAATGCATGTTTCTCATATAAAATATTGGTTTGATTGGTAAGTATTGAAGTTACGTTGTAGCACGAGAGTGGTGCAAGTGTGTTGATAACTTGATAGTTGATACTGCGACTATACTAGTTTAAAGCCAGGCCTCGCAGCAGCTGTTGCAATGTTCTGTGCAACAAACCGCACGTTCTAATACCCAATAGGTTGTGGTGTAAGGCATGCAGCTGATGCCAGTTTCTACCACAAGTCAAGATGCATATAATGATATAAATTAGGTTGTGTTTAGAGATAATGCGCCGAGATACATTCTTATTTAAGAAATTCAAGTCAGGGAAACGTAGTAGATTGGATCAAAAAATAACTCACCAGCCCAAAAGTATGTACTAGAATGTTACATACATAGTACTCTTTCCATTCCTAAAAAATTATATCATTTTTATTTATAGAGTTAAAGTTTAAAAAGTCTGATCGTAAATCTTCATCATGTTATAAGAAATAATATATTTAATTGAATATTATTGGATTCATCTCAATATAAATTTTTAGAATATCAAGTTTTCGTAACTTTTTGCCTTACGGATTTGGAAATAAAAACGTTTAAAGTTGTGTTTTGAAGATCACAAAAAGTCAAATAGAGTAATCTTTGGGACGAAGGAAGTAGTAAGTAATTGATTTTTTATGCTAAAGAGGAGCCAAGCTCCAAAGGAAAAGATTACATATTAGTTACTCTCAGGAGATTCACTTAGCTCCCCTGCTATCCTTTTCTAGAATGGAAAAAGAGTTGTGGTGGAGCAGCATTAATAAAGGAAATACTCTTTTGTTATATCACACCCTTATTAGCTAACCAATCTGCCGCGCAATTCCCCTCTGGAAAGATATGAAGGACTTTAGTATTCCAACCTGGTGTATATATCATATCTCTGCAAACTTGCACCAGGAATACATATTCCCCACTGACTTGCTCATTATTCGACATTAGACAAGCACAACCTTGGTTGTCTGTTTGAAATATCAGGTTCTCAATGCCAAGATCCTTTGCTAATACTAGCCCTTTACTTAAGGCTATTAGCTCTGCCTTAAAGGCATTTGTTATACCAGAGTTTACTGTGAAAGCTGCCATTAACTTCCCCTCATGATCTTGGATGATGGCTCTTCCACCAGCTTCTCTTGGGCAACTTTTCGCTGCTCCATCCGTATTTAGAGCGTACCCTCCTATAGGAGGCGGCTGCCAGTGGACATCAATCACCCTTTTCTTAGTTCCCTTAGACAGCTGATCAGGATTACCTCTTACGAGGGCTTTTGAAGTCTCGTTAGCTTTCATGTCACCCGTAGGAATCCTATCTTGTTGATAGGAATTTCAAGCTCCCTGTTGAACACCGCACAGTTTCTCCAACGCCACAACCAATAAACTGTTATACAAAAAAGTAGTAGGCCAGTTAAAAGACCTAGTATGGGTGTGCTCACTTAAATTTTTATCAATCCAGTTCCTACATTCCCCTTGGAAAAAATGTGAGTTGTCCGAGCATTCATTCAAAGAACTCTAAATTGCTTCCTCACAGTCCCGAAGAATATGTAGAGTTGTCTCATCTACTGTGTTACAACGTGGACATAGTGAGCTATCTGTCAACTTTCTTTTAAATAAATTGTAATTGTGGAGGAGACGATCGATCATGAGTTCATGACACACCATCCATAGGAACCCTCTGACCCGAAACTGAAATGGTGTATTCCAAATCATTTCCCAAATTTCATCCTTCAGAGTACTCTCTTCATTCTTCATAATTCGAACAATAGTTCTTATAGTAAATCTTCCTTTTCCCCATCTTTCCAGTAGAGAATATTTCCTAACGAGTAATCATTCTTAAGCTCATGAGATAGGATTTCTTTCAGAATGTGAACTGGAAGGAAATGAGCAAAGAAAGGCCAGTTACATCCTTCACCATCCACCCACATTTCTTGAACTGTTGCCCCCATCAATCTCTTCTGCTATCCCCGAGGCCCGAGCCCGACCCAGCTCGGTGCGCTCGCGTGTAACATAACACCCACCTCCAAGGTACTCACTAGATAGTACTAGCAAATGACAATTTATAAGAAAGGCAAAACCACTTAACTCCACCAATGTGAGACTCTCACATTAACACTCCTTTTTTTATATCAAAAACTTCCAACATAAATGCCTAGCCCTCCATGATCTTTAGGGTTTTGCAGAGTTTTCCAGGACAGCAAATGGCCCTTCCAGCTGGCATTACTACTACCCCATATAAATTTCCTAGTCCTCTCATCAATTTCATCACAAACTGCTCGAGGAAGTCTAGCAATTTGCATTAAGTAATAAGGGAGGGTGTTCAAGCAAGGGTACTTAGTAATATGGAGTCAATGGCACAAGAGGATATACACACAATTATGGATCGGAAAGTACTAAAGAGTTAAAGACCTGGACAAGTATTTAGGGATGCCTACACTTACAAGTAGAGTCACTAAGGCAACTAACGTTCGGCTATTTGTGTGAGAAGATTGATAGGAAGCTCCAAGGGTGGAAGACCAAGTACCTATCCTTGCCAAGAAGAATCATTTTAGCAAAATCTTCTCTTCAGTAATAATTAACTGTAGAGTACATTAATATAATCTAACTGGAATAAGTCAAAAATATATCCTGCCAAGTATGGAGTACATTAGTTGAGCCTACAAAGTGTTTGAGGCATATAAAAATGACAATAGCATAATAATATATACTACATTTAACATCAACTTAACCCCAATGCTTCAGTTAATGATAAATCCCTCGGAATAGTGATTAGTGGACAGACAACGATAAGACACTGTGAACTAATTAAGTCGATGTAGCCTAAGTAGGTTTTATCTATTTCGAACTTTTGAGTTTTATCACTAATAATAGGAAAGTAGAAAATTTTCAACTCTTTTAACAAATGTATTTAATTAAGATCAAAATCAAGTTAATCAATTGATGACCTCTTAATTAAGTAGTTTACCATAATTTAATATTAATTCTCATTTTTCAAACAAGATAGAAATAAAAGGATGTCATTTGAAACTTCTATTTTAAAATTGACTCATTTACTTAAAAACTTTTTATTTTGAGTTATTCCACCAAAGATTATTTTGAGTTATTCACCAAAGATTTTTCAGATTTTTGTATTTGGAGTAAAAAAAAAAAAGTTATAGGTTCCTTTTTTATATAGTTGTTATGTTCGGTATAAAATTGTTTTTGATGTACACGAGATTCCATTGAGAATCAGTGAATCACCTCCAAAGACTTTAGCGAACGAAATTGCATTTACAAAGTCGGACATAGTGCAGAACCCATGTGCATGCTTGTCTACGTCTATTTGATTCTTTTAATCTTTTTCTAGCTTAATAAACGGTAACTGTACCAATAAATGTCCTTAACAACCACAAATCTGTTGTCTGTGTACGCAAGGAGATCCACCAAAATAAGATTTTTGGAAAAGGCGGTGTTACTAGTATTACATTATCTATATCTCGCCATCTCACCTTTTCATATAGTCTCTGGTAGACTCATGTATTGGGTCGGGTCAAATCAAGTCACGATGGGTCGCACACAAAATGAGCCGGATCGGATCGGGTCAAAAAAGATGTAAAACGGGTCGAGCTGGTGAGCCAAAGGAGATACATAACGGGTCGAGTCGGGTCGGGCCATTTTAAGAGAGTATAGTTTTTTTATCTATAGAGGATAGATAGTTTACATGCATCACCTCCAATCTTTGGTAGTGGACCATCAATAATTAACTGGAAATAATCTATTACCTAATAGTGTTTAAAAGTTTTGAAAACTATTAGTTTATTGCTGACCCAACATAACCCATTAAAGACCTAATAAAACATTACTATTTAAGAGACCGAACTATTAGGCTCGTTATTGATTAGATTTTTTTACAAATGGGCCAGTCAAAAGCCTCGCCATTGAACAGGTCTAGTCACTCAAAACATGAGCATCCCATAGATACACATACTGCCATACATATTACAATATTACATTAAAGGAAAGAAAACTGTTGCCTGATGGTAATATATACTCCCTCCATCCGGTTTTTTTTGCTCCATTTGCCTCTTTGGGTTGTCTTGAAATGTTTGCTACATTCCCTCTTAAGGTAAGTATTGAGCTGATCTAAGCCCATTGTTAGTCATTAAATCGGTCTTGCTTTGTTGTGTTGGACGGCTCTCGTTACTTCCCCCCTTTACTAACCTTTCCCTCTCTTTCCCTAACCCTAACCTAATTTCTGCCACACTCCCTCTCGATCTTCCCACCGGTTTTCCACTTTGAGCTTATGTAAATCGAAGATCTTCACCTCGTGTGTTACCAGTTGCTGCCAAAATTAACACCATAATTCGCATCTCCTCTTGATCTACATTTTGAGGTGCGTTTTGTTGGTGGTACTACACATCTCACTCCACTATTGCCTAGGGTTTCTTCTGTGACCCTTCGTTTGTTGTTGATCTTGGTGAAATCACCATGGACGATGTTGTTTGGAGCGATTCTAGTGGAGCATTCTCTGAGTTTGTGCCTGATACTCCCCCTTCTCCACACCCTGGTCCTCCTTCAAACCCTCGCATTCCCCTTACTTCGCTCCATTGTACGCCTCTCTGTTGTCCTCCTTCGTTTCCTCGGACTCCTCCTACTGTACCACCTCCCCACTTGGTGGTGCCGGAGACTCCAGAGGAAGTGTGGTCCACCCCTGAGTACCGGAGACGACAGCGACGGAGAGCGGAGAGGAGGCTTGACTGGGGGTGCTTCGATTGGAGCAAGAGGGGAGTGGCGGCCGTTGATGGACTCAAAGATGGTGGAACTGAATGGCTTCCTCCTGACTACACTCCTGGTCCCAGTCATGATATGTTGAAATTGCTTGTCCCTTTGTATTTTGTGAAGCCCGAGTGAAGTACTCCTATACTCATTCTTTGTTATTTCATTATTTGCTCCCGAAATGTGCATATTTTGGTTGTTGTTTATGTGGATCTGGTTTGTTCGAGTGTGATTCATGATTTTTTTGCTTTGTTGTTTAATTGCTTATGATTCATGATTCTTGTTTATTGTTTTATTGGTTTATTGTTTAATCTCTGAGTGTGATTCATGATTTATTGGCTTAGTTTTTATTGTTTATTGGTTTTATTGTTTAATCTCAGAGTGGGGTTCATGATTTTTTTGGGTTTGTTCGAGTGTGATTCACGATTCTTGTTTGTCCATTCATGCTCTGGTTATCTTGTTCATTGTGTTCTGGTTATTACGTTTATTTTGTTCTGGTTATGTTATTCAGCTTGTTCTGGTTATCTTGTTCATTGTGTTATGGTTATTATGTTAATTGTGTTCTGGTGCTTGTGTTCTGCTTATTAGGTTCATTGTGTTCTGGTTATTGCATGATATTAGGTTTGGTCTAAGTGATATTAGGACACAACCAAACTGTAAAGTGATATTAAGCTCTGTGAATTGTGTTCTGGTTATTATGTTTACCATGTTCAGTGTATTCCACATCACCCTGAACATAATGACAGTGAAAGCTTTGGTCTAAGTGATATTATGGTCATTGTGTTCTGGTTATTAAAAAGATGTTTTGGTTATTAAGTAATATCCCCTTTACAGTTTTTATTTTGTTTAATTACAGTTACTAAAAAGATGTTTTGGTTGTTATTTTGTTTTCGCTTCCAGTTTCTTTTATTATTTGAATCTTGGGTGGTTTATTAATGTATATATGGTGATTTTGTTCAGCATTCTGGTTGTATGATTTTGTTTCCAGGTTTTGGCTACGTATTATGTTTATGGCATTTCATTCTTTGCCTTCATGTCTCTTGGGTTTTACTCAAATGTTTCACATACTGCTTTCTGTTTTAGTTATCTGTTTCTTAGTACAATCCCTTCATCTGTTTTTTTGCTCCATTGAGATAAAGCTGAATTAATGAGTTTAGGCTTCTTGTTTGTGTCAACATAATTCTTGCTTCTGTTAAAGGCCTTCCTGTTTGCTATGAGCTTCTATTTTGGTATATGTACTTGGTTTTACTCATATGTTTTGCATATTGTTTTCTGTTTTAGTGTTTTCTGTTTGGCATATTATTTTAGGTTGCATATAGATCCCCAATGATGAAGGAGTGTGGATTGAATAACATGCACATTGTTTTTTTGGGACATAAAACCCATTTCTATAAGTGCATATCCGATTGATGAGGCATATAGGGTAGCAATCACATAGGTTAACACACACTGAAGCTATGAACTGCAAATTATATCTGAGAGAGGTATTCTCAATGATGATAGAGTTGTCTATGAGTATATGTATGTGTGTTGTTAGCCTATGTTGTTATTGATGCCATATGCCACCAACGGTATCATGCATTTGCAGTTATGCTAGGTTATTTGTCTGAAAGACATGTCCATGCTATATGTACAAAAAAAAAAAGCATTCACCTGAGGGGAAAAGATGTTTTTAGCATATATCATTCTTCATTGATTTACTTTCTATCCATATTACAAAATTGTCAAGCATTTCAAATGATTTCCAAAAAGTTTACTAACCCTAAAACCATTTGAAAATTTGACAAGTTCATGTTTGAAGAATTCACTTACAAAAGGGTCAATAACCATGACTACGTACTAGTCTAAGTTGAGGTCAATCACGAAATCATCTGGCTCCTGTGCGTTGATTTCGTATTCCTCAATTATGTTTGTGTTCTCATTTGCATTTGGTGCTTCAGTCACAATGAGTCCATTAATGGTCAAGTATTGTTGGATTGATGATGATAGACACTCCTCAATTAATGGTGTTGGTACTTCAATTGCTACTGGTAGAACCCCATCTCTTTCAAGTCTTTGCTTGCCTATGTGTGGTATCTTGTAGTTGTTCCCCCCATGCTCTTTCATTATCTCTAGCATCACGTACTGTAAAGTAAGGAAAACATGGTTTAAGATTCTTGGTTCAAATACTTCATATGCATGATTAACCGCTCCAATTAAATCTTCAATTGTCCTTGGTGCTTGCTCATGTTGTATAGCTTGTATTCCTCTGAAGAAACCTAAGTCTAGGACATTGGTGTCTGGGCTATTTGGTGGCTGGGACACCAACTCCATATGAAAACCATCTGTATTTCCTGCTTCTTGGAAATCTAGATCATATTGTGATATGTGGGGTGTGGCATTATCTTGTTGTATTTTGATGCAACCACTTGCATCAATTGGCCATTTGCATTTAATTGCTGGAATTAATTTGTTGATGAACATCTCCTTCACAACTTCTTTCGTTATATTCTTAATTGGCTTAATTTCCAATGTCCCTGCCTCCCTGTGAATTGATCTTCTTTGTGCTGGTAACTCTTGAGTGAAAGGCCATCACCCTATTTTCCCATCGAAAAGACAGCTCCCATCTTCTGAAAATCTTGGCCTAGCCACAGCTGTTAGGAACATGACTTTGATAATGAACCTTTTTGACTTTGCATGCCTATATGGCTCTGATTCATTAGGTGCCAAGTAGTATGATTGGCTTGTTTTTGACATAAAGAACCATTTTTCATCAACATGTACGTAGTTATACATGTCATTGAATTTGGGCAACGTGTTGACATCAATAAGGTGAGACATGCACCAGTTTAATCTTTGTAGCTTGTTCTTTGGTGTCAGACTTGGTTTCATTACGTTGTTGTGTCTCTTTATCATGCCTCTCTTGACCCACATATGAACCGTGCTCTTATTTACATCGAGTGCCCTTGCCATTGATCGGATGTTCGTTCTATTTTTTAGCGGAATAGCCAATAGATCTTCCATCACTAGCTGTCTTCCCTTTCTGCCTACTCTTCCTTTGTATTTCTTTGATATCCTCATGCTTTGTTGCGTCCTAATATTATTCTTGACTTCACTCCATATTCTTTGAATGGTCCATCTCGAGCATGTGAATGTGTTGGCTAGTATTGTTATGTAACCCCTTGGTAACTTCAAATTTCTGCTCTTGTTTAAGAGCTTGGTAATGCATTCATATCTTTGTGCATCATTCATGTCAGTCCTACTTAATCGTGGTTGAATTGTTGCCTCTGCCATGTTGAGTAGTATGTGTGTTGATTCACCTTGTATGACATCCTCTGTGCCTCCTTCCTCTGATGTGTCTGTTTCTGGTTGTGCATATGCTTGTAACTCTGTCTCTAGTTCTGGTACCCTATCTGTCTCTGGTTCTAGTACCCTATCTGTTTCTGGTTCTGGTACCCTCTCTGTTTCTGGTTCTGGTGCTTGTTCATGTGGTGCATATGCTTGTAACTCTGGTGCATATGCTTGTGACTCTGGTGCCATTGCTGTTTCTGGTGCATATGCTCTATGTTCTTGTACAATCTCTGTTTCTGTTTGTGCATATGTTTGTGCTTCTGCTCTCTGATCCTGCGTGCTTGCTGTTTCTGGAGCTTGTAACTCTGGTGCATCTACCTCTGTTGCATCTGTTATCTTTGTATTCGATGGATGAGAGGCTCTGTCAATGGTATTTTCTTGACAAAGACCTCCGAGGGACAGCTCATGACCGAAAAGGTCATTGTATTCTTGTGGTCGTACTGTTTGGAAGCTATTTATGTTGGGGAAAAATGTAATAAATGGCAGCTCTCGCATTTTTCGATGATGATATTGTTCTGAGAGAAATAATGGGATCTACAATGTAAAGTTAATTTGGCTCTTGTGTTTGGTCAGTGACAGCTCCATCCATCTGGTTCACCACATTGGTTGCTTTTATAAGGTCTTCTAAGGGCCAAAAAGGGACAGAATGTGCTTCAATTTTTTTGTATTCAAAATTCCCTCAAAATTTTGGTGGGAAATTTGAATTTGTGTTTGTTGTATGGGGAATTCCCTCAAAATTGCTTCTTGGCAGCTGGAGACCCACGTGATTTGATTACTTTTGTAGAAAAATATGACACTTGATTGCCATGGTCCCCACACTCTCTCTCCAATTAAGAAATCATTACAAATATAATGATAAACTAGTACTTTTTGCATTTTGGTTGTATGTTAAAAAAGTAACTTTACATCAATGGAGCAAAAAAAACCGGACGGAGGGAGTAACTATTATATGTTCGCAAAACTAAGACGAGAGTTCCCAAGTCATTTAATCATCATTCTCGGTAACTTTCTCTGGCTTTTGATCCAATGGTATTAATAATGGGGGATCGTAGCCAATTGGAGAGCTCGTCTTGATTAACTCAAATGAGAAAGATATCAACTGATTCTTATCAAAAACTGATATGCCCGCCTTGCATATTGCAGACGTCTGCTAGTAAAGTGCTCCGTAATGTAAAATTATAAGGATAAAATTGCTAAGTTGGAGAGCATTAAACTCTGGTAATAGGGAAAGGTCCTCTCAACATTGTAATCCCCACAAACTGTCTCATGACATTCTGAACCCCAGCAAATGCTCACCTATCGCTTTAAAAATGCCCTTGATTACTTTAGAGGACGCTATTAGTATTTTGAGAGAGGATTCATAAGTGATTGTTTGGTTGCCCACAAAAAATGTGGGAACTTGATATTCATGTGAATTTGATATGAGGATATTTCTTTGGTTGTCCAAAACATGAAATGCGTAGGGAATTTGGTATTTTATGGGAAATGAAACTCTCCCTTGGTCAACCAAAACTCCCGTCAATTGCAAATTCCTTGATGGATAACCAAACAAATATTAGAAAATTCCTTTAATTTTAATGTAGGGATTTATTTCCCATGGAAAACAAATTCTCATGGCAACCAAACTAGGCTTAAGTATTATACATCGTTACAACGATTGGGCTTTTACAATATTCATATGTTTATAACTTCGACTCCAATTTGTATATTATCTTTAGAAAAAAATATGATCATGTAAAATTTTGTTAAATTTGCCTCGTTAAAGATAATAATGCTTAAAACATGCATTGTCAGTTCGTTAAAAAGAAGAGTACTTAGTAGAAATCAAATTAATCAGAAAAGTTTTTACAATTAAGCATAAATATTATACGCATATTGAAATTTCTGAAACCATTTTCTTCAACTTGATCAGATTGGTTTTTTCACGTTAAATTTCAAACCCTCAGTAGAGGTTATACACAAAAAGTAGTGTAACAACTAAAACTTAGACTTACACAGTTCCGGCAGCTATCAGATAAACCAAATTGGCTATTGCATGAATGTATGCACCTTTGATTATGTACTCATGTACGCTTAAGTTGCTTACGTTAAGGTCGTAGAAGTAGGAGCAAATCAAATATTCAACTCTTGCCACTGGATTTCATCAACCAGTAATGTTACAGTGTGGAAGTCTGCACGGATACAAATCATGCAACAAATATATTTTGGATGGAGAGGGTAGTTTCTAAAATACTGATTTTTAACAATGTCATGTAAATCATAGGATTAATCAGTTAATAACAGCATCACTGAAGCAATTCTACGTTTAATCAATAGCATAAGATTCAAAGTCTTGCAAGACCCTAGGTCACAAAGGAATGAACTAAACATGCAGAATTTAAGTACCTACTACAAATATGCTTTGATTCAAAAATAACACTGCAATAAGTACATAATCAAACTAGGTAAATGAGAGGCCTTCTGAGATGTCTAATTGCAATTGATCTCCCACCACTATAGGGTGATCAAGTACTTGCAACAAATAGGAGATTTGCAACAGCTTTAGGCAACCGAGTTTCTGCAGCTTTACCTGCAATTACAATTCTCCTTATAAGATCTTGCAATAATATCAATCATATGATGATCTACAATGGAAGAATATGGCATAGTCTGGTAGACTTATACCCGGATGGACTCTTGCTCCTGCTTGGGCTCTTGCTCAAGCTCTTGCTCCGGTTCAAACGGGGGCTGAGGCTACCATTCTTGGGGCTTTTGCTCAAATTTTTCTTTTGCTGCTCAAAGACAAAATAATATAAAACAAGCCTAACGGCTTAATAATTCTCCTATCACCACAAGAAAACATGATTTCTACTATAGAGCCAACCCATTCAACATAGTTCGACCAAATAAAAAGAGTTCATGGGAAATGATGGTGTTTAATAGGGAGTACTTCAACCACATTAAACCAGGGACAAAAATGAGCTATGCAATTAGAGCAATGAATATGTACTTACAGATGGCACTGGAGATCTGGATCTTGATCGTGATCTGCAAAAGTTCCAGAAACAACGCAATTTAATATCCAAATGTCCTCAACAACCTTTCAGACCTTGACCCAAAAGCCTTGATTCCTCTTGCACGACAGTGATACCACATTCATACTCAAGCAGGAACAAAAAGAAAACATATTTAGCGAGAAGGTAAGAAATATAAAAGCCTTTTTAACATCTTTAAAATCCAGCAAACAAGTTTCTACACAGAAACATAAACCTTTTGGAACAGAACCATACTACAATTTAATGCATCAATAGAAATGAAGCAGAGCATCCCTTCCAGATTGAACGACCAAATCCAGAGAATCCAGATTGCTCCACAATCCAATAAGCAATTAGTCCAGTATTCCAGCTTTAATAAGGCAGTCCATGATCTTCTGTTTCCCAAATCTAGCACCCATGGACATGTGATGCTAACTGTATTAGAACAAACAGACCATGAAGGTATCCAAAGCTGCCACTCAAAAAAACAGCTGCATACCTCCACAACCAAAAGAATTGAGGCATTTGAAATAAAACCCATCCAGATCCTAATTTGCAATCCCCATAAAGCCGCAAATATCCAGATCCTAATCGCAATACCCACATTGCTGCAAATATACAAATCTAAACAAACAAACATGCAACCTTCATGCATAGATATTTAAGGGGAAAAAGAAGTCTAACCCACTTCCTATTCATCCACCAACAAGGATAAGGATGATCTAGTATCAAATAAAAAAAAAATAAAAAAAAAACGGTGCAAGAGAAGAGTCCACAAAGATCATCGGCTTAACCCTCCTCTATATTAGAAAAATTTATAAAGCAATTAATGCGCGCAATGGTTCTCTAGTTCCTGCCCTCCCTTGGCACAAGGTCAGACTCTGCGTTTTCTTTATCTTTCAAATTTTGTGGGGAAAGGGAGAGGGGTGTCAACAGAGCAATAGAGAAACAATTGTATAACCCTCCCTATTCCCACTCCTCTCACAAAAAAAAGGGAGGTGGAGCAGGGTAGAGAAGTATAGAATCAAACATTAGGTTAAAATTTTCATGGGTATAAGTAGATTTCCAGCTTTAGCAATGTCAACACACACTATCAACCTTTTTTCAACTATCAAATAAATCCCACGGCACTAAAACAACTAAGAACAGCCTTTTTTTGAAACATTTATTTAAATAGTGTAAGTGCAGACAATGCCATACCTAGACAGAGAGCGAGACCTGGATCTAGATCGAGATAACACAGAACGGGAACGAGATCTAGCAGGTGACCGCTGTGAGGCCTTCTTGGGGGGAGACTTGCTGAATAATATACAGATTAAGCAAATTAAGACCCATAGACATTACAAATCAGTTCTGTTAATGAAGCTTCTTCTGCTAGATGAACACAATTAAACCTTGGACTCCTGCTCCTACTATAACTTCGACCACGGCTTCGGCTCCTGCTATGACTGCGGCTTCTGCTCCTACCCCTTGGACTACGACTGCCTTTATACTCCTTCACCTGAAAGTGATAAAAAGGGGGACAGAAGCCATATGTAAATGCAAGTGACATACAGAATATGTTCTTTAGGACATAAACTTCAGTGGCATAGATGTAGAAAATGACTATGATAAACAAATGTCAAGTAAAACAAAATAGGCCCATACACGAACAAACGACCGAGAGAATGCATTGCGAAATTCTGAGTCATCAAGCTTTCTGATCTGCAGTTGAAAAATAGTATCTATAAATGTTACCAGCCCAGGACGTTTAGAAAACCAAAGGAGGTAAAAAAATAAAAAGGAAGAAGAGCATACAGCATTCTTCATGTCTTCATAATTGGTGTAATCCACAATCCCAGTTGTCCCTGCACATAAAAATTATCAGACAATCAGGTTAACACACAAATGCCAGCTCCAACCATTCCAATATATCAGGTTTTCCAAGGACACCACAGATATGTGCAGAACCACAGGAAAAAGGCAGCAATTATATAGGAGTCTACTTTTAACAGGCCAAAAGAATCCCTATAACCCAGCTAACAATGATCAATTGGTCAGAGCCTCTCATTTTAAGGATGACTGACCTAACATTATGCTAAGAAACTTCTCAAGTTAAGGTCATAGCAAAGCCCTCTCCCTCTTCAGGCAGGGGAACAGGACTTCTACCCGAAATGAGCCCTACGATTAGCAAATAAGCTTTCTTTTTCAAAGGCTATGATATCCAAGCAGAAACCATAATCATAAAATGAATGATATTATCAGTTATAATTGTTAGATATCATACACATTTAAGCTCCTTCTCACAACTAAAATAATTTATGACCAGCTCTACTTTCTTGTCCTCAATCTGGATGCATATTACTCACTTTGAGCTTCCCAGAGCTTATACTTATCATAATTAGGGTCCAAAGTTTTCTGCTCCAAACAAACTCCCCAACCCCTTTCCTCCAAGTAAAAGAGAAAAAGACAGCCCTACAACCAAACATAACTGTAATAGAAGACCACAGAGAGTGTGCCAATGAACCCCAACACTAGAAGCAAAAATCAACAGAAAGGCTTCTCAAGCAGCGCTGGGCCAAAATCGCTTATCAAGAAGTGTCAATCCTCAAAAGTAGTTGCTCTCTCATCATGCCCCTGCAGGATGCTCTTGATGCCCAAGGTTTATGAGCAATGAGAGGGATACAAATCAAGGAATTTAAAGAGCCACAGAGAGGTATCAAGCAAGAGCCATGTGCCCTGCGTAAAATCAGATTGTGTGTTGGAGCAGGAACTGTACAGAAGATGAGTAACAGTTCTGTCAACGATCTTCGAGTAGCATACACTCAAATAGCAGCATAGTTTCTAAAACACAAAAACAACACAAACTAAACCACCAGACATCCACTCCCTTAGGACTACCTGCCCGTCTGCCACAACTCACAATTGTAGCTAGTTAGAAGGTTATCCTAACCTACAAATAGTATATACAACTGTGAAGCATTGCTATCCTGTAAATAGTCTTTCTGTTTTATCCGGAGTGGAAAAATTACGTACACAATTGATTACCAAAAAATAGGGGGATAGGATATGATTTCCATAAACTCTGCCCCTATAATGGACATCAACTTTAACCCTTTGAATAAGGATCAAATACTATATAGTAACTATATAACCTAGGTTAGGGGTTTCATCATATGACCGATGGATCACCTTCTGAACTCCCACAGTGATATCACTAGCTGACAATCACAGCACTCATGGCTGGCATGACCACTACAACCATTTTCCAACTCACTACACATTGGGAGAACTCATACACCAAATTCTGATTGGCACCGGTCCTTTAACCAAGGTTGAACAAAATTCGAAATGGCTGGTAAATGTAGTAATATTCCCATCATTATCCGCCACCAAACTATAGCCCTTGCTCATCAATCAAACAGGCAATCAGGAATGCCATGAATAAGTTCTTGAGCTCATGAAATGAGTACATGGCATGCTTTACAATTTCTCAGCAAGGTCACATGGCATGCATTATGGGCCAAGAATCAGCACCCTAATAACACCCTTGACCAATTACCAGCTTACGGTCCAAATTATTACAAGTCTACAACAATTTTGCAAGCTTACTCTCACTACAGCACATGACCTTACAGTTCATAAACCTTCACTAAATTACCAAACTCTTCACTGTATAATCCAAGGTTGGATGTCAACTTTGCTTTGAGACAAGGTGAAGGGATAATTCTCTTAGCTGAGTGACTCATACAAGGTATCCACCAAAGGCAGGGCTATGTTTCACTAAAATTTGGAAAAAGTTATTTATAGTAACAATTAAGGTATAACCACCACCAAAACACTTCAAGTGCAATATTAACCCTGCAATGAATGAATCCAATTTCTATATGAGAACATCACACTTAAAAATGAAAAAATTCTTACCACCACCATCACGAAAAACTTGGGAAAAGCAAACATCTCCTGCCTTGCGCATGTGATCCTAGAAATTTGGCAAGTGAAAACAACATTCAGCAATAGAGGGAGAAATTAGTCTATGTCTCATGCATCTTCATATGTAGAGATTGACATGTGACCAAAAAATATTAACTGAAATACAACTATACCTTTAAATCTTGCCAGGAAGCAGAAGAGGGTAATCCACTAATGACAACTGCATAAGAGACGGTACTAGTATGAGAAAGATCTAATATCTAGCCATCTAAAATTAATTTCACAAAACACACATCAAATCCAGCACTTACCACGATACTCAGTATGTTTAGAGACACCACGGCGCCCTCCACTATGACTGCTATAGCGGTCGGTTGATGATGAGTTCCCGCGCCCTCCATGAGCAAGTTCAACCTTTTCAACATTACATTACATTAATCAGTAATAACCTTAATATGGATAATGGAAAATAAATAATACATTCAGCGAATAGCTATGTGTCATGCAATATAGTTGACTGACCCGCAGACGATGCCCATCAAAATCATAACCATCACGACCATCAATAGCATCTTGAGCATGACGAGCCTCCTCAAACTGTTAGAGCAAGCAATAAGCACAACCTCATTACAAGCACAACTTAATGACATAAAAAAGACAATGGTCTGATACAAAAAATGTGCTCAGAAATGTCATCCCTCATCATGTATGAAGTCATTTCTCTTGATAGAAAAGAAAAACTACCTCAACAAATGCATAGCCAGGAGGTCTTGGTGGAATCTTCAAGTCAATGTGAGCAATGGGTCCATACTACAAAAATCAGTAACATCATAAGAACATATCATTTTCAAGCATCCAAAATCATTATAATGTTAAAAAGGGAGTGTGTGAGATCTTTCATAGAAAATTAAAAGAAACAGAAATGAGTTTGTTTCTCAGAAATAAAGACTTTGAAGTAACAAACACCAAGCAACCTCCACATAAGCACTAAAAAACTATTATAATCTACAACAGAAGTCATTCAAATCGACAAAATCCTTAAATAAAGCAATTCCAAGTCCAAGTCCAAGTCCAAGAAGCGTAAGATTCACTAAGCGTTCAGCTAATTTCAACTCGAAAAACAATCATATTCCGGAATAATTAAAAGGGAAAGGATATCAAAACTTTCAATCCCTTCCCTTTATCCCCCTAATCCATCACTTTTCGCTTCGAAACCAAGAATTTCTACGTATTGATAAGAGCTTCTAAAAAATAAAAATAAAATTAAACACGATACCAAAAGCAAAGTATACCTTGTAGAACAAATCTTCAACTTCCCTCTCCTTGATATCACCGGGAAGGTTACCCACGTACAGCGTCCTCCTCGAACGACTACTCATTATTCCTGAAAATCCACAATTCCAGAATTTGTCTTTCCAAATTCATAAGTTATTTACAAAAATGAGCAATTAATTCGAATCATCATCAAACAAAGATCTAGACAAATTAAATAAAAAAAAGTAATTGCTCAAGAATTTGAGATTGGAATTTTCTAGGGTTTGGGGACGGGAGGTTGGGAACTGTTCGGAAATGGGGAAAATTGAGGGAAAATTGGGGACTGATTGGAATGAAGAGAAACCCAAGAGTTGAGATTTGAGAGAATTACCAGTTGCGGACTGGAGCGCAAGGGAGGAAAGGGGTCGCGGCGGCCGAGAGGAGAAACACGAGTGAGGTATGAGAATTAAAGAGAAAACTATCTTTAGATGATACGGAGTAGATGGGCAAGATGGCTAAGTGTCCGTAATACAGCAAATAAGACTAATCACCCCGAACACTTTGCACCCGGTAAAACGCAAAACGCAAAACGCAAAACGCAAGAAAGAAACAAATAAAACGCAAGAGATTGTCATGTGGATGAACAAAATGAACATTTTGTACAAAGGCAATGAACATTGGTTTTAGTTCTATTCATTATTTTCCATCATAAGTCATCATTAATACTTCGTAATTTGCGTTAGTAATTCTATTGAGATTATATTATTTTTGCATTAGAAATAAGATAAGTACAAAACCTTCTTATATTCTTTTTAAATCTAAACTTGTGCATTGGGAATAATACACGTACACATATATGTTCATTGGAAAATACATAAAATCATATAATGTACATTAGTTATTAAAATGAACATTCTATATTATATAGAAATGAACATTATATATTATAAAAATGAACATTACGTATTATTAAAATAAACATTAGTTATTATTAAAATGAACATAGAACATTCATGGAGAAATATTTTTACAATATTACGAAAATAAACATTATATATCACATGAATGAACATTATGTACAAAGGCAATAAACATTGGTTTCAGTTCTGATCATTATTTCTCAGCAAAAATCATCATTAATGCTTTATAATTTGCGTCATTAATGCTATTGAGATTCTATTATTTTTACATTGGGAATAAGATACGTACAAAACTTTATAATATTCTATTTATTTGAACTTTTGCGTTGGAAATCCAAAGATTTATGTTGTATTTTCCAACCGTAATCATTGTGGTTTATGGGGGGAACTTTAAAACTTCCAATGTTCATTGCTTTTGTACAGAATGTTCATTTCGTTGGTTGACATGCACAATTTCGTGTGTGTTGTTTTCTTCTTTCATACGTTTTGCATCGGGTGCAGAGTGAGCACTGTGCACCCGAGTGCACTGTCCAACCATTGGTGTAATAGTACTATTTAATAATTATTCATGTACTTTGATTTTTCATTCTGATCGGGATATAGTTTTGAATCTTATTATATTATTATTTCATATATAAAGTAAATGTGAGGCCTCCAAAACCTAAATAGAGGTTTTTGTTGCTTTGAATGGAATAATTTTTAAAAAGTGAAAAAATTAGGTTTGGGTATCAAATAAATCGTAGGTTCGTGTGGATAAAAAATTACTTACCAACATACTTCATGCTGACAAATTATTCACCACCCACTTGACCAAATGGAAAAGAAATCTCCACATCAAATCAAAATTTTTTTCTTCCGTAACACATAGATTATTTTACTAATAGTGGTGAAGTAGTAAAAATTATTACAATAAGTAAATGTACTATTTTAGATCTTTAAAATCCATCATTCACATCAGTATCCACTGTCATCTAATTTTACAAGTAAAGACTGAGGAGCAGGTGAAAACCCTGGGTCTTTTATACCGTGTGGGTAAATTCCCATTCATGGCCAACAGTAGAGCTAAGGCAATTGACAATGCTGAAGGACTTGTCGAGATCTTAGCTGAGAAGGAGACTGAAAAGATTCTAGGAGTTCACATTTTCCTTGACAGTAATAATGACGAGGATTGGTTTCTAGGTAGCCTGTATAACTGGTTATTGACTCATATTAGCAAATCTGGACTTCCAAATTCTTGATTAGACAAGCCTTTTTTTTAAGTCTTGATTAACCAAATGTAGTATATATCATAATATTGATGCATGTGAATCTAACCTCATATAAAATATATTTGTTATTAAATAATCTACACTTTAACCAATGCAAAGATAAGATGGTAATCTCACTTTGAATAAAAAAATAAATGAACTATAAGAAAAATATATGTGTAAGTAATTGAGTATGTGAATAAAGTGACATATATGTGCAAGTAGTTTTATTAGTGTATGAAGACCAAACTACAAACTATTTGTTTTTATTTGGTTTGTTTTGGATGTTGAGATACTTAATCTTTGGTGCTTTATTAGTAGGCCTGCGAATATTCTATACTTTGACAGTAGTAGTGTATTATTAGGCCTACGAATATTCACGGGTATGTAGGTTAATATAGAAAATGTTTTGAGAATCTAACCAATCTTTAGGTTTAAAATTACAATTTGGGTAAGTTTTGTGATCAGGTTGTTATCATTTTTTGGTGCAGGAGTGGATTTTTACCATAACACAAATGGAGGGTGATATTGCATTATTAAAGATGGATTCTATTACAAATTTTAGGGTGGAAATTACATTCTTTTTGATATATGTAAGCATGCTTTCAAAATTAACCATTTAATATAAAGGAAAAAGAACATTACCTTCTCAAATATTTGTACAATATTTGCATTTTAAAATTTGCTATACACTAAATTAGGTTGATCAATTTTCTAACTAAATACTGGTAACCAAATTAGAATGACTTAGCATAAATTGAACATCTACAACTTCATTAAATAAATATTAATACCGTGTTATGGCATGGGGCACATACTAGTTGATTTTTGTTTTTTACAAATTGAAACTAATTTAGTTGGGATATAGTTATTTTTAAGGATCTACAGACATTGGTAGTTGATATAAGATCTGAAGCATCTTGTTTAGAATTTTGTGCTTTTTTTAAAGTTTCTAGGTTTTTTGTTAGTTCTACCCATAACCTAGTGGTTCCGGTAGGCTTGATCAATAATGACCCGGCCCGCTGGCCCGATCCCACCCAGCCCAAAAAAAGTCCAAGTTTGGACACCAAAAGCAATTCAAAATTAAGGTTTAGGCAAGTTAACTTTGGCCCAAAAAATTTTGGGGTGGTCTAGGTAATAATGCATAGCCTGAAAGTCACCTGAAAAGCAAAATAAATACAAAATCTTAAAACCAAGGATAGCTTGAGGAGGGCTTATGACATGTCCAGGGCTAATGGAGAGTCTCTCTTAAAAGCATGAGAAACAAATGGTCAGTATGTGTCAAACTAAATACACCAAGTCTAAGCTAATAATTTGTATTTGCCCAAAAAATATGTAAGGAAATAGCAAAATGGCAGCAACACACACCAACTTCAATTAAGTGAATGTATAATCTTTATTGAAGCTCAAAGAAAACAACCATATCTTAGCAAAGTTCATTTTTTTCTACCTTCAAATTTTTCTGAAAGCTTTGGAGAAGAGCATGCAATTGATACCATGGTGTGTTATATTAGAAGTTTTTGAAGTCCATTAAAAAAGTTTTAAAATTCACAATTCTATTTAGTTATTTACAACCATGAAGCCCTTGTCTTACAGTTGTAAGGCACTTGATGTGGCTTCTTGAATGTTGTATCTGTCTCACGTCTTCAAAGTTGCTTATGTTCCCTGGAATTCTAGTTGAACATAATTTTGTTTCTTGCAGCAACAAATAATGATGTAATTGCAAGTTATAAGTGCAATTGTGCTGTGACGAACAAATTTCTACTACTTTCTAAAATTTTATCAATTTTCTTAAGCCTTTATTGTGATTGTAATAGGTAAAGATGTACAATAAAAGTACCAAGAGACAACAACAGATTTTTATAATACTAACTAATG
Source organism: Dysphania ambrosioides (assembly GCA_026401315.1). Taxonomy (NCBI): domain Eukaryota; kingdom Viridiplantae; phylum Streptophyta; class Magnoliopsida; order Caryophyllales; family Amaranthaceae; genus Dysphania; species Dysphania ambrosioides. Next base: position 12,487,623 of record CM048661.1, read on the forward strand.
CAAGGAACACAACTTAACTAATTAAACTTTTGGTTAGTGATACTCAAAAAACCCTAACCACTCTTGGTGAACTCCTAGCCAACAACTGCAAACTGATAGTAGTTCAAAAGAAAAAGATTGACATATGATTGTTCATTAACCACGACATCAACTCTTCTTGTTATGAGAGCATCGCCATAGTCCCGCAAAGCCCGAAAAATCCGATTTATATGGGACATGGGCAGTAACTTTAGGCCCGAATACAATCTCGATACGAAAAATTGGTAGAAACCCAGCCTTTTGGCCCGTCCCGTAATTTGATCACCTCATAGGTTCAAGCTGGGAAAAATGGGTAGTTTTCATATATATACAATTTTGAGAGAGAAAAAGGGTTGTATGGGATTTGTAGTAACTGTCAATTTTTTTTCCTTAATGTTTTTAAAAGTTTATAAACATTTTTCATCTTTATCCTCTTCATTTTTTTAAAATATTCCGAAGCTACAATTTTTAAATGTATTTTCATCCAAACCTTAATTAGGAAACTGAAGCAACATTTTTAAATTTTCTTAAAATTTTTTCACCCAAAGCAACAACAAACCTCTATTTGGCTTTTACAGGCCTTATATTCATCGTGTCTTTATATATATATATATATATATATATATATATATATATATATATATATATATATATATATATATATATATAGGCAGGTTCTGGTAAGAACCCCTCCTTATATAAGAACCATGTATATATAAGAACTCATCTATAACCATTAGTTAAGTGTATTTTGATGGCTGTGATTAATTCTTCAATAATGACAAAGTTGTAATATAGAAAACTTTGAAATTGATTGGCAGTTGAGAAAAATTCGCTCCCCATAATTATTGGATAGTTTCCCAAAACATCTCTTTATATTCTCAATGAATCATGCTTATAATTTCAACTTGCACAATTCTTTAATAGTTTCCAAATTATTTCTATTACTTTATATTTCACTTTCATAATTTTTTCAGTAGTAATTTGACACCAATTTTATAATATATGGAATATCAGTATAAGTCCTTAAAACAATAGAGTAAACATTTAAAACATATTTAATTAAGATTTAGAACACAAATACTCAACTTTAGGACATTAGTATTACATATTACAACAATAGATAAAAGTTTAGAACATATGTGTGAACCTTTAAAACATTAATATTAAACTATAGAACATCAATATTAAACCTTAGAACAATAAAATAAACATTTAGAACATATATGTTAAGATTTAAAATACTAGTACTCAACTTTAGAACATTATTATTAGATCTTAGAATAATAGAATAAACATTAAGAATATATGTGTTAAGATTTAGAACACTAGTACTCAAATTTAAAACACTAGTACTCAAATTTAGAACATCAATATTACATATTAGAATAATATATTAAAATTTTAAAACATATGTGCTAAGGTTTAGAACATTAGTATTGCGTGTTATAACATTAGTAGAACATCAGCTTTTGTTATAAAAGGTTAGACTATTGTGCTAAATATTAAGTCTATTATTCTAAGAATGTATTCTATTATTTTGAAATTTAGTTCTATTGTTCTGAAATTTAAATCTATTGTTCTGAAATTTAATTCTATTGTTCCAAACTTTTGCAATGTTAGTCTGAATATTAACTATATTGTTCTAATTAGTAATTCTCTTATTCTAAGGTTAAATTGTAATGTTCAACTCTATTGTTCAAAAATTATTATCTCTTGTTCTAAAAAGTCACTATTGTTCTAAATAATAAGACTATTATTCCAAGTTGTTATCACTTGTTCTAAACTTTTATTACAAAGTTTTTAAGTATTAATTCTATGGTTATAAACAATGATTATATATTAACACTATTGTTCTAAAAATTTACACTATTGTTCTAAATATTAATTCCGTTGTTCTAAAAATGTATTCTATTATTCTGAAATTTAATTATATTATTCCAAACTTTTGCAATGTTTAGTTCTTTTATTTTAAATATTAATACTATTGTTCTAATGTTTCAATATTGTAATTTATTGTTCTAAACATATATTTATTATATTATATTTATTCAATATACTAAGCATAATGTTTTAGATGTTATACCTATTGTACTAGCAAATATGCCTACTGTTCTGAATAATATACCTATTATTTTAAAACACTAATCTATTGTTCTATGTACTATACCTATTGTTCTAATATGTTTATCTATTGTCCTAATATGTTTACCTATTGTTCTAACATAATATATTTATTATTCTAAATATATAATTTTATTGTTCTAATTATTATAACTATTGTTCTAATATGCCTACTATTCTAAATATGCGTAATATTTTAGGCATTATACCATTGTACTAGCAAATATGCCTACTGTTCTAAATAATTTACCTATTATTTTAAAAACACTAATCTATTGTTCTACATATTATACCTATTGTTCTAATATGTTTACTTATTGTTCTAATATGTTTGTCTATTGTTCTAGCAAATCTACCTATTATTCTAACATAATATATCTATTGTTCTAAATATGTAATTCTATTGTTCTAATTGTTATAACTATTGCTCTAATAAGTTTACCTATTGTTTTAAGCCTTAAGCAAGAAATACTATGACCAATGCATAACCCATAATAATACTTCCAACAAATACTAATACCAATTTTTACAAGAAATATAACATGGATGTTATGAAACCCGTTTATCAAATCGATAGAATTAAGAAAAATTCAACAACACATCAAAGCTATGAAGAAAACAATACATCAACCTTCTGTAATTCAATTTCGAAAAGACAATAAAACATTACCTATTATTTTGAATAGAATATAATTTGACTAACTACTAGAAAAAAACGGCAACTACCTTCTGCAATTCAATTATGAAAATAAAATGAAACATTACTTGTTATTTTGATTATAATATAATTCTACTAACTATTGTGGAATATAATTCAACTACTGCTTATTATGGAATATTAAAGGCATTTTGGAAACTACCCCAATAATCATGGGACCGAATCATTCTCAACTGCCAATTAAATATCTGAATTTTTGATATTTACAACTTTGCCATTAATGTAGATTTAATCACAACCATCTAAATATACAAAATTAATGGTATTAGATGAGTTCTCATATAAAAAGGATTCTTATATAATTAAGGGGTTCTCACATGATATATATATATATATATATATATATATATATATATATATATATATATATATATATATATATACTTTGGTCACTTATTGAATGTAGTCTATCAAAACAAACTAGTCTGTATTATGTTTTATACGTAAGTGGATTGGTCAAATGACTAAACTTAGGGTGATTTTATCTCACAAACTCAACTTCAATAATCAGACTTTGCTACATCAGTTTTTCAAGACTCACACAAGAGACAAGACTCTATACTTTCACATTTTATTCTCATAATCACTTTAATATTCTTATATTTTTTATTCACATACCCATTTTATTTTTCATAATTTAGGGTATAGAAAATTTTGGGATAAATATCAACTCGTGGATTTTTGGGGAGTTTTGGAATTAGGTTGGTTGAATAAGAGATTAAGAGCCATGAGATAGAAAATTTATAGTACTCCTTCCATTAATTTTTTTCTTTCTCATTTATTTTTTGCGCAAATCACAATGTAAACTTAAAACTCAAATATCTTTAATTGTGCATTTGTAAAATTATAAAAAAAAACTCATATTTGAAAAATGTACGTTAATACGAATATTTCAATATCCCAAATGAATATTTTTTCATCTAGATTGGAGAGAATTTGTAGTCAAAATTTGACTCTAAAATCTATAATATTGTAAATGAAAATAACAAAAAAGAACTAATGGAGTAGCTTAGTTGACTATCACCCATCATTTTTCATTCTATTGCTCCAAAAGGTTGTAAAATCAGCTAGCATACACGACTTCTTTGTTCTACAATTAGAGTTCTGATGGAATTAAAGACCCATCTCCAAATTCCCTCAACTTTTCACTCTCCTCAACGTTGAGTCTTACACAGTAATTAATAGTTATAGATTGTCATCTAGACTCTCATAAATACTAGCTTTAACATTATCACTATGTGAGAACGAACAGAGATAAGAAGGATGCCGCCTTTCCCTTCTTCATCTTCATCTTCATCTTCATCTTCATCTTCACTGTTGTTGTGAATATACTGTCACCCCCTAATGAAAATACTAACAAGAAGCCACATAACGCGATTCTCACTTTCTAATTCATTTCTTTTGGTTAAATGTGCTCTGCTTATATCACAACATCATCAATTCTCATGATCTCATCATTTATATGAATAAGTTGGTTGACGAATGTCAATTCTTGCACTTGTATATCTCGTCAAACTTGAACAAATTGGTCCATGTTCTTTATTTTTGAGATCTCAAATATGGTATTTTTGGTCTCCATGCAAGTTTTTTAAGGTGCTTGGATTAATTGTTGGTAATATTAGCTAGTGCCTTGTTATTAAACATGTCTAAGCAGGTGAACTTGCTATAAAAAATAGACATTTGCTGATTGTCTAGTACTTAGCACACTCGAGGTAGCCTTGACCTTGTTGTCGGATGCTCACATGTATTGTTGTTGCTTTGCCACTTAAGTATTAACTCATATCATCTCTTAGGTTTACGTGAAAGACATATAAGAATCATGTTACTAATTATGTATCAAAATTAGTGTCATTGAGTAAAGAATAAGTTTGAGAGAATCATGAATCAAGTGGAATTTAGTCATATTTCCTATCGAACACTTTCGTCCATAAATTATTGCCTAAAAAATCACAATTTTAGTCATATTTGCTATACGATATAGTACAAATTAAATTGTTTCGTTTAAGTACTTTAGTTTTCTAAAACAAAATATAAAAATTAGGAGCAGCTCGTGGCCCTCTCCGGACATAAGTTAACCTCAGTAAGGCTCAGCAGTAAGCACGGCATTGCCCACCACAAAGCTTGACTATCACAATTCCACAGTATTTCCATATTCCACTCTAGTCTCTTCACTATTCCGTACAAGTCTACAGTCTACGCAGTCCAACAAGTAGGACCCCTATAAGTTTCCTTTGAATGGTAAAGAAACAATCCCCTACAACAGCAGCACACCATCCCCGTGCAACACCACACTGCGATCACTCCACGTCACAAACCCACCCCCTAAACTCCATCATTCACACTGCACATCATCACACCCTGCACCCGCGCCATACCGAAATCCCCCCCTCAAAGGCGCGAGACGTTTACATAAGCAAACCCAAAAAGGGCAAAGCTTTATCAGTACACTTCTCAATATTAAACAAAGACGAAGACGAAGACGAAGACGAAGACGAAGAATTGAGAATCCCTTAGTTCGCCGCAGTTTCAATGGAGCCACCGCCGTCGCCTTCGTCTTCAACGTGTGATTCTTCATTTTCATCCTCGAAAATCTCCTCGCTTCCGATTATGGCTATGAAGGATAAAATTGTCGAGAAGATTATGGAGAATAGAGTAACTCTCATCGTCGGGGAAACTGGTTGCGGTATGATTTGTCCGCCATTTTCTCTCTCAATTTCCGCATTGTTGATAATTTAGTTGATGATTGTGAATTTGTGATTGTTGCTGAGTTTTTGAATTCAAGCAGCAGTTTTTAGTTTTGATCGGAAAGCGTAAAGTTTAAGCCTTTCAATCTGTTGCGAAGAAGTTGCTTTGTTGACTGTGTAGTTTGAATCGTAATTGCGAGTATATTTGTGACTGATAGTTCCGGACGGAATTTTGAAGATTTTTGCATCAAACTTGAGCGATTTTGGATTATGGAATGTCTACTTTGTAGTTTTTTTTTTTTTTTTTAAATTTATTTATAATTTTTAAGCTTAGACTTTTACGTGAAGCGGTGTGGTGTTTAGAAAATGCAAGGTTTATTAAAGAGGAGGGAAGAGGGTCGTGCTCTGTGTTTCCACAGTTTTTGAGTTATGGCATAAAGACTCGATTTTTGTGTGTGTGTTTCATGTTTTAAGGAACAATTATAGGTTTCCTTAGAAATGTAACAATTTTTGCATGCCCTGATGCCACCTGATATAATACTAGATTCATCACTGCCCTTTGAAGTATCAGCGCAAATTATATAATGCCACCACCATCTATGGTTACTCTGGTAGTTATACCATCAAAGCCATCTGAATGATACCTCCTTTTATTGGCGGTTGGATTGTTTTACATCTACCAGGGAGCAACCTAAGTGTTTTAAATATTTAAAGCTTTGATGTTCTACTTATTTTAGGATTTTTTTTTTCCTTTTGTCTTACTCGGTGAAAACATGTATGATTTTTGGGTTTTGAAGGGAAAAGCTCACAAGTTCCACTGTTTCTCCGAGAAGCAAACATTACCCCAGTTGTCTGTACACAGCCTCGAAGGTTTGCTGTCGTAGCTGTTGCGGAAATGGTTGCAAATATTGTTCAATGTGAAGTGGGAGGTGAAGTTGGATATCACATTGGTCACTCTAAGGTTGTATCACCCAGGTATTGACTCGCATCAATGAGCACATGGTTTATTTATCCTGAAGATCTGTTCTCAGCTATTATTTTTTGTGAAGTACACCTTGCCCAACTTTTTCTCCTATGTTAAAATGTTTCTATAGCTTGCACTTAATTCAATGACACGTTGCTGGGTTTTTGTCAGAAAAGAAATCCGTCATATGCTCTATACTAATAGCTGACGTGAGCTTCAGTATTTGAAATTTCTTTTGTCTAGACTAGATTCCTTTTCCTGGTATGTGGGTGCATTTGTGCAAATTCTATGCATATCTTTGAATGTTAATTCTATGCATTTGTGCAAATTCTATGCATTTGTTTATTTTTGCTGCTTCTGAGTGATATTTTTATCATTGAAGTGTCATCTATGCTAACATTACCTGTATCTATGCAGTTCAAAAGTCATCTTTAAAACTGCTGGTGTTCTGCTGGAGGAAATGCGAGATAAGGGGAAAAATGCGCTCCAATACAAGGCTATTATTCTAGATGAAGTGCATGAGAGATCAGTAGAATCGGATCTTGTTCTCGTCTGTGTGAAGCAGTTTCTTCTTAGAAACAATGACATAAGGTTTCCTTGTTCATTTGTCTGTTTTCTTCAATTTATCTTTCCTTCTCATTTGCCCCTCTCTTTTCATTTGTTTCTGTGCAATTGTTTTTCGCTTCCCTGTCCTAGTCAATTGCCTGCAATTGTGTCAGTACTTAATGTTATAGTTTTAATTTAGCTTACGTACAAGTTTGACATATCATTTGTGGGAAACTAGCTAATGTAAAGTTAGAAAGCTTGTTGAAATTCCTCAAGAAACTACATTATTTTCTTTCATTAGTGATGACAATTGCCAGCTTTTCTCCAAAATAAAACATAGTTGTTGAAGGAAGTAGAAGTTAAGAGAATTCTGTATCTTAGAACACTAAGTATGATTGTTGTGCTATGATTCCTAGCTCATTGCTGAGATAGTGAGATGTTTCATGCATCCTTTGCTTTAAGTCACCTCATCACCTGATGGAATGAAATCATTGCAGGCTGGTGTTGATGTCTGCAACTGCTGATATTTCGAGATACCGGGACTACTTTAAAGATCTTGGAAGGGATGAAAGAGTGGAAGTCCTAGCTATTCCCAGTTCCAGTCAACACACCAATTTCCAGCGGAGGGTTCTCTATCTTGAACAGGTTAACATTCAAATCTTTGTTCTTGGGTGTTACCTTGCCTATTCATGGAAGACTGCCTGTCCATGTAGTTTCTTACCTTGTTGGCATTTTAATTTTTTCACTAAGTTGATTTATAAGAATTTCTATGGAGGCATTAACCATCAAACTGCTTGAGTAGATCTCCAAGTTTTACGTGTTCCTACCTTAATGAGTAATACTGCTGGCAAGAAGTACTGGTTTCTAGAATCTGGAAGTGCTCCCTTTTTCCCTGAAAATTGCCTAATCTTTAATATTTTGGTTGTTCCTAAACGATTTCTCCATTTCCTTTTTAGATAACATGATCCCCCTTATCTTTCCCTACTTTACTCCCACCCCACTCATGAAAGGATAAAATAACCTATCCACGTAATACTATTCTTAACAAAGGAAATGGGGCAAACTTACAGAGGAAGTATTTGACAGAAACATTGACTTTCTCTTAGTGTTTGCAGCTTTATTAAACTGTCCTTTATATGTAATCTTGCATTTCTCTTGGTTTCTTGGCAAGTTTTTGAATTTTATGACTAGTCCCTCTTGTGATTTCTGTATTATGCATGTCATTTTACTTGAAGGTTTTATTGGAACATGTCTGACTGGTAAATTACTGTTTTTTTAAGTTTCTTTCAGACCAAAGGTCCTATAATTAAAGTCAGAGATAATAGTTGGAGAAGAATAGTTTTGCTTTCCTATGTCTAAGTTGTAAAATCTTCTTTATGCTGGTTTCTTGGCTGATGTAATGGGGTGAATTGAATGCCATATCTTTTTGAGCAAGTGAGGAGGAAATAGTTAGCTATTTGATACTGTCATTTGCAGACCTCTCTAGGTTCTAGACTTCTAGCTGATGACAGTTTGAGGGAGAAAAGACAACCGCTTCTATCAACACTACCTCTCCAGTTTGTTGCGCATTTGCGCTGTTTCGTGGCAGAAAAAGGATAAATTTTTAATCAAAGTTCGTGAAATTCTTAGTAGGTTTATTGCATAAGTGTATGTGGTGTCAATCAGCAGCGAAACCATTTCTTTCTGTAATCCCCTCTTGCCTGGCCCTGTACTGTTGCAATAGGTAGCTTAATCTTGGGGATTCTATGTCATTTACATTGGCCTAAGGATCTTCGAACCCATAGAAGCTAACTCCATTTGGTGATTCTTAAAGTTTCCATTCCTTAGTTATCCTCACTGGATTTGTAATCTGAATCTTAGCAAAATCATTGTTGGCTAGAGTTTTCAATACTTCTAATCGTGGGCCCTACTGTAAAGAGCATTTATATTTGATCGATCAGAATCTTATTCCTGCCAGCATAGCTTCTTTCATCATTCAGGGTTTGCTCTCAGCATAGCAAGATTGAGATCACAAGAGGGAAAGGTCACAAATCATGAGTTGTTCTCTTTGCTGGAAGGCAAGGCAAATCGCACAAACTTTATGCCTTGTCATATGTTGTATATGCACTTCCTATCTTGTAGGTTCTAGATAAAGTAATAATTTTATGACTTAATTCCTAGGATTTCACTCATTACAGTCATCAACATTTTCATTATAGTGGAAGGCCAATAGAGCGGAATTAGTAGAAGCAGTCCATGTCCAGATAACTTTGATCTGGAATCCTCATCCTTCTCATGCAATTACATTAAATAACCTATGTCGAAAATTGGGGAACTCATGGTCACATGACAAAGAAGAGGACAACCTGTGGAATCATTATTGGGCTCTAGGGTCTAGAGAATTATGGGTTCTTTAGTGACTGAGAGCAGTCGTGGATCCAGAATTTTCCGTCTGATGAGTCTCAATCGATAATTAAACCTGTAATAAATTTTTTTACCAAACATCCAAATAATAAATACTAAAAAATACATCCAAATGTTCAAAGAGTATAAAATACAACAAAATGTTCAAATAATACTATAAAATACACTAAATAGTACTAAAAACTTATTACACTAAATAGTTTTCAGATATTTTTCATAGTCTGTCAAAATCCAATTTATTTTGGCCCGCATCATTGATTTTTATGACTATTTACACTAGAAAAAATCTTTAACACTTCTTTAGTGTAATAGTTCTTTATATAGTAAAATATATTATTTGTATTCAAAGTAGATATACATCATTTGTTTTACTCGGTATATTTCGATATCAATCTCATACAAGTCATACCAGTTGGAATAAATATTTAATACGCACTATAGGTACTCTATAGTTTAGGCCATCCATTGAACTTTTTTGTAAGCTTTTTTTAAAAAATATTTTTTAAAAAGGTCCATCAAGTGGCTTGCAAGTTCATTCTTTGTAAATGAAGTGAGCAGAAAAAAGGAACAAACATAAGTAGCAAAGAGGAATACCCTCCTAAATCTCACTTAAAAGAGCAGCAACCTCATTCCTCATTGATTGGTCAGTTGTAGGTATCATTCTCAGCCCAATAATATCAGAATTGTTTCTAATTGGTGGACAGGTGGTGGGCGACGCTGTGTGTCGTCGTGCTCGTGCGTTTGCTGGGTCACTTCTTGAGTTCTCGGTGACTTTTCTCCTAGTCGCCTGGGTGCTGCCGACCTGCCGTCTGCCTGGGATCATGAGATTGCGACTTGTGAGACTGGGGGGGGGGGGGGGGGGGGGGGGAGAGACTGGGAGGTGATATTGTGACAGAGGGTGAGAGAATGAGAGGTGTGACATGTGAGATTTGAGCGAGTGAGCGTGACAAAGGGTGAGTTTTTTTTTTTGGTCACTGGCTCACCAGGACCTTAAGTGAATCCGCCACTTACTGGGAGCAGTTGCCTTAACTCCTGGGAAGCTGAAAAGCCTACTGGAAACACCATTAGGGCTGTCCTTTATGGGACCAAGTCTGACTGGAAACTGCATTTTTCCGAAGTTCTCTCATTTATATGAGGAGTTACAAAATATTGTTAATAATTCCTAATTTTGATGGTTAATATTGGCTGTTAAGAGTCTTAGCATTTTGGTATCATTACTTGTGTTCAAAATTTACATTATTTTTCTTTATGCCTTTCTTGGTCTGTTTTATGACAAATTTACTCTTTCTTCATTTGTTTATTTGTCTATTACTGATTGACAATAAATCCTCTACATTTAATGAGACAAGTGATGAAAATGAGACTTTTTTCTCTTATCATTTTAGATTAGAATTTCTTTCTTATAAAACGATGTATTTTTTAATTATGCCCTGTTTGCTGGCAGGTTGCTGAACTTCTTGAGGAGAGTACAGAGTCTTCAGACTCATTGTCTGTGAAATACTGTTATGGCACAACCCCTTCAATGGCTAAGGCTGATATCAAGCGTGACGTGCACAATCTTATTCATGAACTTGTCTTGTACATTCACAAAACTGAGCCAGACATTAAAAAGAGCATTTTAATTTTTCTTCCGACATACTATTCACTGGAGCAGCAATGGTTTCTCTTGAAGCCCTTCAGTTCAGATTTCAAGGTCCATATTTTACACAGCAGTGTGGATACCAACCAAGCTCTGATGGCTATGAAGATATCAAAGTCCCATCGTAAGGTGCATTTAGAGTTTCTCTGTTTCTAAATTTGTTGTTGACTTGGTTAGTTTTGTTGAAGATAGAAGCTAACGCGTTTTGCTCAAATAAAGAGCAAAGATCAAAGAAACTTGGTGAAGGGGGTTATTTCTTTGTTGTATTTTCCCCTGCTTTCTCTCAGGCCTAAACTTTTTCTCTTTTTTACCATCCAAAATTGAATTTTAAAGGAAACACTTTTTAAAGCTGCCCCTGATTATACCTTTATCCATGAATAATAGGCCACATTTCTATTTTGATTGTCCTTAAATATTATTCCACTTTTGAAATTTTTTGTGATACCTTCTACCTTTTGGTCTTGTTACTTTATTGTTAACCTTAAGCAAACTCTACATAGTGGCTTGATAATGATTTAAAAACTTGCGTATGTAATGTAATTATGGTTTTCCTACTCAGTACCTTAAAAGTGTACGCCATTAAATGTGGTCTATTATTGAAGGATGGATTTATTGACAAGATGAGCTCACACTGATGAAAAAGCTGTTAGTCATTGTGCCATATAGGTTCGTTGTTGGTCATAATGAGTTCAGTATTTTCACAAATGAAAATGCCTTTTAGCCAAGAGGCCTTTATGAGTTCACAGTGAAAAAAAAAAATATTTTGGAGGTGCAGATTTAACCTCCCAATAAGGATTTGCCTCAAAAAACTAACCAGAAAGGGTAATGATAGAATATTTTAAGCATATGAAAATGGATTATCTACCTAATAAAGGAGAATCTGCTAATTCTAGGAATAGATTCATATTCTGATGAATTTGTGATTGGTGACATATTTTGGTGCTACGGCTACTTTATCATTGTCGTCATCGTAATGAGGGTCTCACCCTAGATGGGATAGAAGGGTCAAATGTAACCAGGCTACCCTTTTGATACCATTAAATTCCTTCTCTCTTTTACACTCATCTCAGTTGTGCACACAAATTTACTAGGAATATTTGATGGTAATAATACACTTTAAGGGTAAAATTCAATTTTTTTTTTGTTTTACGTTTTCTGACTTTTTTAGTGTTCAGCTTTCCCTGTGTCATTTGTTCTATCAAACCATTTTGTTCTGAAGTACGTGGTTGAACCTTTTCTTCCAAATGTGATATGCATATCTGATCTTGGTAATAGTTGGGTAATCGTAGTAATCTTGATAAAATTGTTAATTTCTGGTATAAACGCTGTTTAGGTGAACCTTTTGCAATATTAATTCTCTGGCCGACTTGATTTGTTTTTTGAGCCCTTTGCGTTTGTGTGGGACGTAGAGTTTCTCATTGTTCTTCTGTTTTAGACCCTGAGCTACCTTTGATTTTTTTTGATGCAACTACTCTAATGATTTATGCAGGTTATATTAGCCACCAACATTGCAGAGTCTTCAGTGACAATTCCTGAAGTTGCCTATGTCATTGATTCTTGCAGATCATTACAAGTTTATTGGGATGAAAACAGAAAAATGGATACGTCCGAGCTTGTTTGGGTTTCTAAATCTCAGGTATTGCTACAGTATCATCACAATTTTAAATTAATTTTCAATAGTCAAATATCCGAAGTCTAATTACACAGAGGATTGCACTGCAGTCTGATCAGCGTAAAGGACGAACAGGCAGAACATGCGATGGCCAGATTTATAGGTTGGTTACAGGATCATTTTTTAATAAGCTGCCAGAATTTGAGTCTCCTGCAATTCTCAAGCTATCATTAAGACTACAGGTGCTCCTTATATGCTGTGCTGAATCAAAACTTATAAATGACCCAAAAGGTAGTTTTATCCTCCCACAGCTGTTCTCTTAATAATTTTATTGGTCTACTTTGGAACAATGTCTTTTTTATGGGGATGTGATCCAAAATCTTGGAGTTGCTATGTTGTATTCATTAACCACCAATTATTGTCACCTTTTGTGAGATTTGGTTACGTTTAATCTCCTGCCTGTTCTGCAGCTTTGAAGTATCTTAAGTTGCTTCTTTAGAAAAGATAAAATAGTTTCCCTCTGATCTCTTCTTATTTTAATTATCACTTTTTTTGATTTTGGAGTCTATGCTTGTTGTCCCCCACTCTCCCTTTCCCTATTGGTGGCATCTAATAAACATGTATATAAATAACTCTGGGTTTGGTAGTCATACTTTTCCTTGGGAGACATTAGTTACATTACTAATTTTGCTGTTTGCCATAATGTCATGGTTTCATATCTTAAGTACGTTATTTACTTCTGGCCTGACTAAGGTTCTCATATGCTTATTTATTTATTTATTTGTGTTGTTTTGACAGTAGAGGTTTTAATATGTTGATTTTAATTTTAGCTTTGTCCCAAAAGGCTTTGGACCCACCTGATCTTGAGCTTATAGAGGATGCACTTAACTTACTCGTGCATATAAAGGCCCTTCACAAGGCACATCCAAGGGGTCGATATGAACCCACCTTTTACGGACGATTGCTTGCCAGTTTCTCCTTGTCCTTTGATGCTTCTGTGCTCATCCTAAGGTTTGGTGGTGCTGGGATGCTACGTGAGGGCATTTTACTGGGCATATTGATGGATTTGCAGCCACAGCCTATTATTCGCCCCTTTGGTCAGGATAGCTTGGTACAAATATTAAATCTTTTATACGTTTTATAATCTTTATTTTGGCATCAAAGAATTGGCATTTTACATTTATATTTGAGGGGGTTTATGTGTGAATCTGTCTCTCTAAGTATTGGCTATCATCTGCAGTTTATGGAATACACAGACTCCTACTTTGCTGTTGAGGCAGAAAATCCTTCTCTGACTGGAAGGAAGGAGGTGGTTTGCATGGCAAATCTTTGTGCTTATCAATTTTGGCAACGAGTTTTTAAGGTAAAGAATGAATTTCCTTCCCCAAATCTCCTGACTTAAAGGCATTTGATTTCTTATATATACATATAACTTGATTGTTTTAATCTTTTTGTTGCCATGAAGGATAAGAATCGGTTGCAGCGTTTGAAACAGCCTCTAAATATCGAGGGGATAAAAGTGCCACAGGCATTGCTCTCTAAAATTGAAGAAGAATGGTGCTTCTTCCATAATTTGTTACCGTCAGCAATGAATCAAATTTCTGTAATATGTATGTTGTTTTGCTCCTATAGACACTTGAACCTGTTTATGATAGTTTAGTTTGATATGTTTCTTTTTCCTTTGCAGATGATGACATTTTATGTTCATTGCATCAATATAGGCCCAAGTTTCTTGCCACATCTTGTGGCTTACCCTCTTACTATGATCCTTATGAATTTAGACACGTGTGCCTTCTAGAATGTCAGCCAAGTAATGATTCAGTTCTTTCGGAGGGAGATGAGAGCAATGAGACAAAGAAATGCCTTGCTACGCCCTTTGTATCCTCTCAGCACTTTCAAAGTGAAAGTGTGGCAGGGAAGTTTGCAAATGTTGTCAAGGAGGTGGAGTCCTTTGCATGCTTTCTTTTTCTGCCTCTTTTGATTATATTCAATCTCACATGTCTAGTAAAATATCTTTTTTTTAGATTCGAGTTCAGCATGCAGAAGCCTTATATGAGGACCCTCATCAGTATGTTGATGACAGGAGGTTACATTTTAATGGGGAAGCACCAATGTGTCGGTTTTTTGTTCAGGGGTTTTGTAATAGGGGAAGTGATTGCATGTATTCCCATTCACTGCTAGCCAAAAGGCCTGTCTGCAAATATTTTGCATCTTTGCAGGTATTGTTTTATATGGACACTCTTGCTTGTGTTGGATGATCAATTTCTGGACATCAATTTTTTTGCATATGCTAATTCCCCTATGATATTTGATGTATATGTAATGGAAAGTTTCAAGTCTTCTTCAGTCCATAGAAATATATGAAATGGACAGTTCCAAGCCTTCTTCAGTCTCTTGTATAGTTGTAGTCCATGAACATAAGTATCAGCCACGAGCTGTAAAGCAAGTCAAGGAGTAGATTTGTAAATAACAACTGCAACAATAGCTTTAATCCCAAAAAGATGGAGTCCGCAGTATGAATCGAAAATCTATCTCATGTGGTGAATATGTTATGTGAAAAATAATGTTGTCCTTGCAACTCTTTTCTTGATTTGTACTGAGCTATTGTTTTCAGGCATTAAGGTTTTGAAAAGCCACACATCTTTGCACCTCTATCATTACTGCCTTTTCAGTATTGCTGTTCTGCGCTTAATTTCTTCCATTGGCTGACATTTGTAAGAATTACTTTGCAGGGTTGTCGGAATGGTGATGCATGCGTCTTTTCTCATGAGCGTGGTACTCAAGTTGTGTCTTCTGGATCAAGTTTATGCATTCCAGAAGATGAGGCTGGTGATGCTGCAGCACTTGTTAAATTATTTCCCACATCTTCTGATGGTTGTCTATTACTATTGGATGACACGGAGCTGCATTTTTCTTCAAACTTCTCTCAACATTATGAACCATCAAAAATCATAGCCACAACTTGTGTCTCACAGACCACTATATTTGATCCATCACTGTCAGGCATTCAAATTTTGTGGGGCATTAGTCAACCTTTTGAGATTTTTTTGTTTGCAGCAGATGAAAATCCTATTGCTTGGAACAAAGTGAAGCGTGTCTTCTGGTTTCCAAATTTTGATAGTTGTGAGGAAAGCTCAGAAAGACAAAAGCATCTTGTGCAGAATTTCTTTGAGCATTTGGCTGTCCGCATATTGGCTGATACATTGTTTGACGTGAAGGTCATCCTTACCATGAACAATATCAGGTTCTCACACCTACAGGTATAGTTTTTAACAACTTAAACTAAACCTAATTTCTTTCCATGTGCTTTAACTGCTGTGTGACTTGGATCTAGCCAATAGGCTGCCTTAAGAGTTAGTGTGCATAGTGTTGCCTGTTACCAATATCGCAACTTCCAATTACCAGATTGGGTATGGATTTGCAATTTGCTTCCTAATTTTCCCAAAATACACTCACGTATTAATTTACCTTTTTCGGTCTACGGTTTGCCGAGGGATTTTGTTTACTATACGCACAAGAGTGTTTTTTTTACTATGCCTTGGATAGCTGGGTAGTTTTTTATGCATGAGATAGTCAGTTATAAAAGGTTAAACTGGTTTGCATCCATGTCTGTCTAGATAGTTGAATGTCCATCTTTATTGACCTCACCCCTCAATTCTACTGTTACATAGTTGACCACGGATGTTGGTTGATGACATTTAGTCATGACACAGCCAGAATCTTAATAAAATTAGGAGAATATGGATTGTTTCTAAATTATGAGAATAATACCTCAAGCATATTACAGTAATGATCTCATGCTAATACTGTATTTTCACCTAGGTTGATGTTAATTGGCACTGTATTGTTTATGTGCCTTCAATATCTCTAATGCCCTATTGTAGAAAAACTAAAAAACTCAACAATGCTGCCTCATTTAATCCCTTTTATGCTGTATTTTTGACTTATTATTAATGATGTTGCAGGTAGAGAAGTTGGGAAGAGAATGCTTCTTCATTCTAATGGAGTCTTTTCAGTTTGATGAAACAACCTTTGGAGTTATACCTGATGCTGTCAATACGAAAAGATCTCGAGTAACTTCCAGTCCCATTTCATATGTTTTCACCATGCATCCGCCTTCTGATCTGCAGTTTGGAGATTATGCTTCTGCCTTGCATGGTCATCTACACAGCAACTAGTAACATATTGATGTGGCAACTTCTACCTGTTAATACTAGTTGTGTATGCGCGAAATGGTTCAATGTGCGTAGTTTCAGTAGTCTTTTGTGTTTGTCTATAACTAATGTGAAGCCATGAAGCGTTATATGAATACTATTAATGGTTGGATTGCACCTTTCACTAAATTTGAAAATGCATTTTATTTTTGAAATACAATTATGCATTAGTGCTGGCTCAATTTATCAAGTCTTTTTTATGCATGACTATCTAAGCATTTTCTGTCTCCCTTCTCATCAGTTTACCCATACTAAGGTATGTAAATTAAGTTATGTGATATCTTGTGTATTTGAGACATGACATTGGTGTTTAAAGCATACGAAGAGAGAAAAGGGATGGAATCAAAACAGTTTTTCATTTCTATCAGAAGTTGTCAATAGTTGATTTTTACGAGAAGGTTTGCTTGGTTGGGAAATATCAGCATCATCAATATAAATGTTAGAAGAAAAAGGCATATTGGCTTAGTAGAGATTATGTGAAGTTTAATTTTATGGTAAGAGACAATATTACAGTATGCAAGAGTGCTAGTAAAAAAAATACTTATATTGAACTGAGCAAGTAATCTACGAAAATGAGAAGATTGTCTATATAAAGAGCCACAAGCGACGAGGAAACAACGGATATAGAGTTCCACAGCTTATGTATTTATGCATCAACTGAAACGATTGTTATGCTCAATTTGCCAAGGTATGGACCACGTATTAGAACACGTATATTGACCATATAGAATGCAAATCGAAACTCAAACTTCCATCGATCCCTTACCATACTCTAGTTTCATTTATCTACAAAAATGGAATCTATAAATGATTAAATCTTTATAGGAAATGGATTCTTTCATACTTGCAAGGTAATAGCGCACCAAGCATACTCCCGTGGTGGCATTTATAAGACAGTGAACGCAATGCAACTTTGACGCCTCTGCAAACAATTTTGATACCCCACTCATTCATCATTCCTGCCAAATTCTAGTAATTACCTCTCAACACTCAACGTGACCACTGAAACAGAATTGTCTAGCTTTCGTGTAAAATTAGCAAAAGCCATTCATAAGTGCATGCTACCCCTCTGGTCTGAACTCTATTGGTAGAAAGGAAGAGGATCAGTCTTCACGGAGGAGAGGACATGGTTATTGACATTGCACTCTGGTAACACCCACAACTGCCCCATCAGTATCAGTCACTTGATATTCACAGTGTAAGTCACATTAAGATCCTATCCCACGGTATCATTATTTAAGATGATAATGTAATTTACAATATACTATATAAAAACACTATTTTGTGAAAAACTACTACATAAAAACAATCTTGTGAAAAGCTATCATATTAAAAAATCCAATTGCACGATACCACCACATGGTGGTTTTCTGGACATTGACCCAGTTTTGCGCCGTTGACTGACACGTGAGACACACATGTGGTTGGCTTAATTTTTTTTAAAAAAAATTTCTTTAATAGTTGAACTTCAGTACAGTTATATCTAAGATGACCCAGAATGTAATAGGTTGGTTATACTTCAAAGCTTAGTGTTGTATGAAAATTGAAGAGAATGACAGTAAGAAATTGGACCGGCTCCGCTTGGATCATTTACAGCTTTTATTCTATGACCTCTAGAAATTGTCCTCTTTCGTTGCGTACACTAATTGGTAGTTCCACTGGATTCTTACATATATTTTTTACTGGATATATATTTTTGTAGTTTTATATTTGTGCAACCTGTTTCCTAAAGTGACGAGTTTTTCATTTTTTTTTTAAATAGTGCATTGATTGTAGTTGATGCTTAGGATCTTCAGTTGAACAGCATTAGCAACTTCCAAATTACAAACCTTGATTGTTACTTCAGCTATCTGCAAAATTGCATGACAACGATAGGTTGGTAAATCACTGGTACTATGACTTGATTTCTAAAGTGAACAATAAAAATAACCTGTTGCTATTGCTAATTTGACCCTCATCATACAGGCACCAACATGGAGATGATTGGGGAGAGCACATTCTCAGAGAAGAAAGCCCATCACAGAAGCCCGAAGCCGCAGGAAGAAGCATGGCTGGAGAATGATGGCCTGAGTGAGAAGATGATTCAAACCCTTTTTGTTGGAAACCGATTGGTTCTACTATTGGTTAACACGACAAGAAGCCGGATTTCAGTTACCATGTACGTAACTACGTACACATGCATTAGTTTGGAAGAATTTGTTTTTAGCAATCTTCCATGTAGAGCTATATACGGGGTTGTTCTGGATGTCACAGTGTAATTTACGAGCTTTTAACTCTGTTGAGCTTGTATTTGAAAGGGGTAAGGGCCGCCTGAGGTGGGGTGATTGACTGATTGCTGTAACATTGGACGTTGTATCGTGTCATGTGGATACGGAGTAAATTTAGCCTTTAATGGCGGAAATCTTATCCATCCCAGATTCTGATTCCTTGGTGAAATCCACTTTTGGGGTGCACAACATCTGAATTTTTATTTTTGTTGTTTGATAATTAGACACAGAGTACTATTATTGGCTGCCCACTGTAATATGTGTTGAATGTGTGTTTATCTGATCGCCCATAGGATTAACTGCAGAGGTTTTTGCTAACCAAGATATAACAAATACACGCCTGTGTCGATAATTACGCAGGTTAAAAGTACACTAGTTACTAGTTAAATATGGATAGGTTAAAAATTAAAATTAATTATCTTATAGCCCATGACTTTTACCAGTCAAATCAGTGTTTTTGAAATTTGTAGTAGAGATGAGTTTAAATTAAATAAATTATAATGAATTTAGATAAATAAGTACTTGTTTGGTTGCAAACAAAAATAATAGG
This sequence comes from Dysphania ambrosioides, assembly GCA_026401315.1. NCBI lineage: Eukaryota > Viridiplantae > Streptophyta > Magnoliopsida > Caryophyllales > Amaranthaceae > Dysphania > Dysphania ambrosioides. Next base: position 12,507,362 of record CM048661.1, read on the forward strand.
AATTGGAAATTTGGGAAATTTACGAAAGGGGAATTGGTGTTTTTTTTTTTATAAATGTAAAGGGAGTCGTAAGCGTCAAGACAACAGCTGGTATACACGAGATTTAATCCCAAGTGTTGGATATCACCCTCCAAAATTTTAACCAACTAAGCTAGTTGACATTCATAGAAAAAGGGAATTATTTGGTTGTCAATAAAAGTGGCAATGAAAATTATTTCACAAAACATGAGCATTCAATTACCAAATCTTCTCTTATTCATTAAAAATTCTCATGTGTTGTCTAATTATACAACTATCCTTCAAAAAGTCGAATAAATTATTTATTTTAGGCCAACACAAAGATTTGATGAAATTTATGCCAATAGGTTAAAAACATTATCTTTTAACCCATGGCCTATACCAGTCAAACATGTGAACACATAAAAAAGTGTTTTTTAAGATACGTAGTTGATATGAGTTTATATGAAACAAATTATATTGGGTTTAGATAAATAAGTGCTTTTTTGGTTGTAAATAAAAATAATAGGAATTGGATATTTATGGGAATTTAGGAAAGGGAATTGTTTGGTTGCCAATAAAAAGTGGAAATACAAGCAATGAAATTTATTTGGGCCTTGGAAATGTTCACAAAACATGAGAATTCAATTACCAAATATTCTCTTAGCCATTAAAAATTCTCATAATTTGATGTGTTGTTTGATTATACAACTATCCTTCAAAAAATAGAATAAATTAATTATTTTTAGCCAACACGAAGAATCGATGAAATTTATGGTAATTATACCAAGATAACCAAATAACACATGAATTAATTTCATGAAAATTACAAATTTCTATACGTTAACTAAACAACCATACGAAATTTTCTAAAAACTTAATGAGAACATTTATTTCTTCTAAAACACAAATTTTTATAGGAATTTAATTCCAATACATGTGAATTTTAATTTCCATAACAGTTAATTTCAGGAGAAATACACTATACTCTCAACTTCTTTATTTTGTCAATCTCAATACCTATCTATCTACTTTAAATTTATTTTTTATTACAACTTTTGACATTTTCTATATCAAAGATTCCTATAAAGGGACAAGGTAATATTAATTTAGTACAAAAGTATATTTTCATAACATAATGTTTTCATTAATATAAGCAATAAACCAAGTCATAAAGAAAAAGAAATATCTTATCTAATATTAAAATAGTGTACCATCATAGTTTCATAGTTCTTGTCCGTTGCATCTAGACAAGTGGCATGAAATTGGGTCCCACCAACCTGTCAGCTCTTATCCATAAAAGTGACTCGCATTCTCTCTCGGATTTCAATTGTATTTACCATTCCGCTCATCCGACCTTCACTCAAACCTTGGAAAATATCAACGTTCCTGTTGCATTTCTTCAGGTATTTTACCATTTTCCGAAGCTTCCCTCTTTTTTTTTTTAACGTTATTAAAAAAAGGGATCTTGTTTTTGTTGTGATTTATCAATTTGATCATCATATCTCTTTGTTTGGATTTAATTAGATGTTGGGTTAAGGTTTGATTAGCAGTTAATTGCAGTTCAATATAAGTGAGTTTAATGTGTTGAAGTTGTTTCTAGAAGAAAAACATTGGTAAAGTATTAAAGTCAAGGAAACTGCACCGTTTGTCAACTGGGTCGTTGTTTGAAAAAAATATATAAAAAATGAGAATAAATAGTGTGTCATTAGATCACATTAAATCTAGCAGAAGTTTGAAGTTGATAAAGTTGACATCTTTTTGAGAATGATTGATCGACGTTTTAGGATTTGATGTCCGGTTTATTGTACCTGAAAATATCATGATTTTAGAACTTTTGAACGTTATTGTTCATGTTCTGTGCAGTATCTATAAGATTCAATTAGTGAACTGGGGATAATGAGGCCCTACTGACCGTTGTAAGCTAAGGATTGGGTGGTTATTGGATTATCGCCTCAGTTTTCGAAAGTGACTTGTTACATTGTGATATGGATAGTATTAATGTGAAATTGAAAACGATACCATCTTTTGAAGGGAGTAGATTGTGACTGGTATGGACTTCCCTTTTAAGATTGGTTACTGTAGTATTAATGGCAGTATTTCTTTGGCGATAGTGCTAAATTGACTGCTTGTGTATTAAGGGCTTCCATTAAGACGACTGTCGATGAGCTTCCATTAAATTAAGAATGTATAAGAGGATGCTTGTGTATATATTCTGGCTTATTGACATTGTTAGATTTATGGATGGGTTATGGATTTGATTTATGGATTTAAGGGCTGATGATCTTCTTGTTTTGAAAAATGAAGATAGCTTATGAAGTGGCTCTGTTGCATGTATATCTTGTACGAATGGGAGCTGTATTCTGTGAATATTGGGTTAAAAATATATTCCTGATGAAGCATACGTTACATACTCCATCTAATTGCTTAGAACTTTGACGATTTTTTACAAGGTGTTAGAGCATAACCGCTTAGTATCCCTTTTAATTCCTTTCCTCCGCTTCCAAAATAAGAAAAGCTCGCATATATGTTTTCTCTTCTGGCTCTACTACCCCTTTTGATTTTTCCTAGGCACAGAAGCGATTGTTGACTATTGTCCCTGCTCTCCTTTCTTTCCTTTCATCATAAACCCTTTCAATATTGCTGTCTAGCAGTTAGTTTGAAGTTGTCTCATGTGAGTGAATTGTAAACAGTATCATGAAAAATTCATTGTAGCTTTTTGAAGTCAAGAACTTCAGATACTGTTGACTTTAAACTCATACTATATTAAATGCTAAGCATTGGTTGAAATTTGGTTGGCAGGAAAAAAAATGCAAGGGGCAGTTAGAAGTCTTCTCTTGAATGGAAAGAATGCAGTCTTGCAACATGTACGCCCAGGAAATCTATATTTGAGACCCTTAGCATTTGCACGCTTTGAGTCAACTCAATCATCTCGTATAGATGAGCATGGGTTTGAGAGAACCACGATTTCAGATATCTTGAAAGAAAAGGGTAAAGGTGCTGATGGCTCCTGGCTTTGGTGCACTGTTGAGGACTCAGTTTATGATGCGGTTAAGTCGGTATGCATCTCATATCTTTCTCTTTTGGACTCCTGTGACTTGTTTTTTACATCTGGTAGCTTGGCAAGGTTTATACTTCATCTGGTAATCATCATCTTTATCTTTGCAGATGACACAACATAACGTGGGAGCTCTGGTGGTTGTGAAGGCTGGAGGGGAAAAATCAATTGCTGGTATCATCACAGAAAGAGGTATATTTACAATTCAATTAGAACATTAAATCATTGGGTTGTTTTTTTGAGCATTTTTGCCAAATGTAGAGCAACCAGTGTAATTTTTGGCATGATGATGGACTATATGAATTGGCTATTTTTTGTATTGTGAGAGTAGAACACTCTGACCGGAAGTAAGTAATTAAGGTGTTTGCGCCTTGTAACAGTATTTTACTTGTCCATCTCCTGCTCCTATTCTTGAATTAATAGACTGGTAAAATTTGGGAGTATTTTAAACTTTATCAGATCTTTCTCTACTAAGTTCATTTGATTTGACCTTTGAAATCCTTGCTAAATTGATCATACTTCAACTTCTTTGATAACGGGACTTAGTCAAGTCCTATATCACGTTCAAGTATCATTTTGTTCAATTTTATATGCATTTTCTGGAGGTTGATTGAGGATAAATTTCCTACGGATAAGCAAGCAGCTTATCTTTCTTGCCTGTCAAATATGCTTCTTTAAGGCTTGTTATGCTGATTATAGATGCTTTAGTGAGCTACCTGTGTCTCCTGCTTGATCTAAACACTACTTACTAAGGATGAAGATTTATGCCATTGAAACAAGGGATACTGTTGGAAGAGGATCGTGAAGCAAAGTAGTCACGCTTAGTAAGATAAAAACTTGGTAGGTGAAAGATGTTGGGGGAAGTTTCAACAAAGGATAAGGATGCAACTTGGCTAAGAATTTAGGATTTACATTAAACATCCAGCTCACCATCTAATGAAGGTTTCAATGTCCAAGTCATGTGGGAATCAGAAAGTTCCAAAGTGTGCTTTTTTTTTTGGGGGGGGGGGGGGGGGGGGGGGGGGTGGGGGGAGTTCCAAGGTGTTATTGACAGTAATTACTGTCTATGTGATGGTTTATAGTGCATTGTGCTGAATCAAGATTCACTGAGCTTAGTGAAATCTAGTATGACAAATTGATTTGTAAACTTAAGATGGATTGTTAAGGTTGCATCAACTAAGTTTGAGCATTGTGCAACTAATCCCTAGTTATTTCAATTAATTATCATAATTAAGTGGTGCATCTGTGTCGGATTTAGTTGGAGAGACCAAGTACTCAGATGACGAACTAAGTGAACATTTTATCAAAACAGGTTTGCCAAAAATTCCCTCATCTATGAGTGTTCTCAAATAGGATCTGTTGATTGGAGTTGTAGGTCTCTGAAAATCCTATTTATTTTAGAGCGGTGTTGAGATCATATGAACCATGTTCTTGATTTCAGAAGAGGACTAGAGGAAAGAGTACAGGAAGCTTCATATAGTCTTCAGATAGATGGATAGTTCAAAAGAACAAATATTGGTTTTCTGTAACAGTATAATGCGTTGCATTTAATTATTATCTTTGTTTGTATCTTTCTGCATTCAAAGAGGATAAACGATTCCCTGTTCAATATGATAATATCACTCAGAAGGTTCCATTGTGGGTATGACTTTTCAAATGAAGATTCTAATTTGTAGTTATGCTAACATAGCTGTTTTGAATCCTTATCGGAGCATGTCAAGTTGTAATTTTTTGAAGAGAGTCCTGTGGAATATGAAGTTTGAATGGTTATTGGTGGTTGGAAATCCTTGTTGGAACAATTGAAATTGTATTCTGTTTTGAGTTTGGCAGCATCTGCTAAGAAGTGAGTCCTTTAGTATTTTATGTTGGAACAGCTATTCTATTTTTGTTCTTTTTAGTTGAGATTTTTTTTTTTTATCTCATATCGTCTGATTCACTGGATAGGTCAAGCTAGAATCCCCAATAGTAAAGTTTTCAACATTGTTGTTTGCTAGAAGAGGTGGCTTAGTGTAGTAGTCGTAATTTTCTAAGGCTTTTCATGATACTATGCTTCATTTTTCTACTGCCTCTGCTAGTCACTTCCGTATTTCCTCAGTGTTCATTCTTCAAAGCCTTATTATTTTATTAATAAATCGCAGATATATTTAAGCAGCTTGGAGTAATTATTATTTAAGATCTAGAAGTGTAGTTCTCACTGAATGATTTGAAGTGTAGCATTCTTGCAATAGGGAAAGAAGGTGGTTGCTAGGAGTACGTCCTATGTGTGATTCCCAAATGGTGGAGGACTACAACTAGGGGTTGTACTACAGAAAAATGGCAACACAGGATAGGAGAGATGTGGGAATGCCATTTTCATACACCTAGGAAATGTTGACAAAAACTTAAGCAATAGAACAATAGGAAATATGATACTTCCTCCGTCTTTTTACTTGTTCCATATTGACTTTTCATGTTTGCCAATGCTTTAATTTGACTCTAAGTAATTATAGTTATGCATAAGTAAAAATTATAAGATAATCATATTATGAAACTGTATATTTAGACAAATCTAACAAGATATCTCATGACTATATTTTTCCGTATGGATACATAACCGATGAAGGTCAAACCGGGAGGATGTGAAAAGGGTTAAAAGCCTATATAGAACAACTAAAAAGTGGAATAATTATTATTTTCTTAACGGGAAAAAAACATTTTTGTTAAATGGTTGGGTATGCAGTGTAATGAAGTTGGTTTCGTTTGTTATAGGAGGTTTAGAAAGAATAGGTCATTATGCGATTCTAGTGATGCTTGATGGGAGGAAACGTTATTAGTCTTTCAAATATAATGTTTCCCAAGTACTTGCATTTTTGTGTTTTTAAGTTTCATGACATGAATCTTTATCTATAAGAGAGTTTCCACGCATCAAGTAGGGCTGCAACTGTAAGTTAGTGGAGCCAAGTCCAAAGCCCAAACTAATTCAAATTGAACTGGCTTCCAGTTTGGATTTGGAATCAACCTCAAAATGTTTTGGATTATCGGTTAGGATTTGCTACGGGGTATTAAATATCAATAACCCTAGTTAACCAAGTTATTAGTTAGCTTACTAAGGTGTAAGCATTGTATTTATCTGAGGAAAAATAATTTTTAGTTTTTCAAGAAAGCTTAGGAAAAATAAATAGGTCCTTACAACTTGCGGACAGAATAGTGGTCTGATGGGCTTCTTTTGTAAGATTTTATGTCTAGTTGGATTACTAAGATATCGAATTGTGGTTCAAGTTTTGGGGCTTAGTAAAGTTAATTACTTATGTTAAAAAAAATTCTATTCTAAAATCTATCAAAAGCAATATTGGCTCAAAATTAAAAACAATTCAGAATTTCAATTAGGATCCAAACACGCAGTTTTCAAAGTCTGGTTTGAATCGGTTTAGACCTAATCCAAATTCAGAATGATTTTGGACTCAAACTCCAAATACATGTAATTTTTGTTTGAAACTTTGGATATTGAGAGATTGGTGGAGACTAGATAAATACAGTTCATAAAAATTCGATTGAAATTTGGACTTCCAATCCAAAAACTGCTATTTTCCATTGCTGGATGTGATCCTGGTAGTAAAGTTCTTTGAAAGTTGTTTGATGACCACGTTGATGATTGGTTCACATGTATCTCTTTCCAGTTTCTAATATCAGCATGGTTGTAGTCTGCCTCCCCCCAATTATTCCAGAAAATTGGAAAGGAACAGTATGGGAATGTACCATCATACACTTCTTACATGGCTGTAGTCCTGTAGATGTTATTGCTCTATAGTCCATACTGTTTTTACACATATTATGTTCCCTTAATGTGGTTTGCATTGAACTTTTTGTTTTTCCATACTCCTTCTTTGTTAACCAACATGAGGGTGAGACAGGGAACCCTTTTCAGAAAGTGTAGAAACTGAAAATATAGCCAAAGAAAATTGTCACCGTTGCACAGACATATTTCATACTTTAAGTTTGTGTAGAAGCTACTTTAAGTTTAAGAAAGCTTCATCATTTTTAAAGGTGTGGAAACTGGTTCATTTCATACTAATGTAGAAGGCATAATTACAGGGCTTTAGCCATTCAAAAGCTCATTTTGTGTTTCAGATTATCTGAGAAAAATCATAGTGCAAGGAAGATCCTCCAAGTCCACCAAGGTTGGTGACATCATGACTGAGGAGGTATGTAGCATCTTACCATATCCTACTCCCTGATATGGTTACTTTTGAGACAATGATTGGACATTTGTCCGTGCCTTACTTATGCAATGCCATGTGTGCTTTCAGAACAAGCTTATTACAGTTACACCCGATACCAAGGTTCTGAAGGCTATGCAACTGATGACAGGTTAAATCCGAAGCTCCTTTCATTTGTTGTAGAATTACTTATAAAATATTGATGATCTCTTACAATGTTTCTGGTTGCAGATAACCGCATCCGACATATCCCAGTGATTGATGACAAAGGAATGAAAGGTATGGTGTCTATCGGTGATGTAGTTCGCGCTGTGGTTAGTGAGCACCGAGATGAATTAGACCGCTTGAATGCATTTATCCAAGGGGGTTACTAGATAATGACGACAATGCTTTATTTTCAGTGTCATAAAGTATCAGCACAGCTTTTGCTATGGGCTTGAAGCCTGTGAATGTATATGATGTTTCACCTTGTTTCATGGTTGCTCATCCTTCTTAAGTCTTAACATCAGACCAGTGTCTGAGGTACCAGGACATTTATAGTGGATTATGTGCTAATAAAAGAGTGAAATTGATGATGTGCTTCATCAGGAGGCTAAATGAACTTGTAGTTTTTTGTGCTTTGAATCACTGGTCATTTTGCATGTGCCTACTGCTCCTTGGACGGGTTGTACTTAGATCTGGCAAAACTTATCCAACTCAATTTTACCTGACACAACCCAGAGGTATCTGTAATATATACCCAAAAGTATTTATTAATCTTTCACAATGAATAAAAGCTAATAGACTCTCAGGGACCGCTCTCATAGCAAAGCCTGATGTGCTCTATGAAAGGCTTGGGAGAATAGCAGGTTTGCACAATTGCACCAAGTCATGATCTATTCTTCTAGGACATTTCAATTGTACATGGATAATATTCATAGTTATTTTGACGCTCTTGAATAAGATTTATGTTATTTATCTCGAAGCTAAGTGCCAGATTACCTTCTGAAATCCGAGCATACTGTTGATACTGTCTCCTACTAAGAAAAGGAGGGAATGGATCATCCTCAATTCCTCATGCCTTCACTGGGCATAAATTGGGAGATTTATGGCAAAATAGGAAATCAAGATTGCTGACATTCGGTTCGAAACTTGGTAAGATGAAGAAAAACCGTGCGTTTTGATGATTGATTTGCCTTTTATTTCTAACACTTAGAGGAAAGGTCATATGTACGAGTTATATTCACCTTCTCCCAATGTTTTTAGATCCCATATTTTGTAGGTTTGAGGTATAGATTTAGAAAATAAACTATCTTAAACAATGCAATGTATGAATTCATATCATTTTAAATTCTTATCTCATACTTTTTATGTATAGTTTAGTCTGGCTTCATCTTGGTTTCATAGATGAAGGGAAATCTTGGGGAGAGACGTATGTAACCCTATCACATTGATATTTTGTTTTGAAGGGGATTTACCTTAATTATTTCTTTAGTTTAGTTAACCGTATTGGACTTGAAGGGAAATAAAATAAAAAAAAAACTTGCTCTGCCGTTAAGGGTTGAGCCACTTAAGGCTCATGAATTGAATGGGTCTAATAGTTGTAAGGGGGGAAATCATGAATTCCTAATTAGCTAGCTCGAGAATACACTTTACATAGTTAAATAATGAGAAGCTGGTTCGAGATAGCTATAGTGTAGTTCTAAACTTTTCTTATAGTTTTGTCATGGCTCTCAAGGGGTTAACGTGTTCCAAAGGAGGGTTTAGGTCTCATGTTCTTATGTTCCAAAAAGTTTGAAAAATTTAACAATAACCTTCTAGCCACAGTGCATTAAATGTTTACCTTATTATTATTTGAGCTATTAATGCGAGGTCAAGGTCGATTCAAGTGGTAAGCAGCTAGATCTCGAATTCAAGTTTTGTTGTACGTAGAAACCCTAGTTGAGAGACTCACCCACCACAAATAAGGGGCACAATTTGGGTCAAATATGAATGTAATTGGTGAATAAACCCGATGAAGTGAAAAAAATTATTTTTAATTGAGCTAAGCTTTTCTTAAAATTTTAATAAAGCGTTAATTCTTGATATTATTGATCTAAAATATCATAATTTGCAAATTATCCTTCTTTATAGGTAATGCTGTATGAAATTCTTAGGGTTGTTATGAGCATTTGAAATATTTTCTTATTTGATATTAGTTTGGAATGCATGAACAAATTTTACGTCGATCAATATTATTATAATACATCAGTTCCAATTTATTTCGTCATTAACAACCCAAAACATGAAACATTTTCTTATTTGGAATTAATTTAGGGATGCATGAAAATTTTTTGTGTCGATCAGTATTATTACCGCATAATATAACCAAATATATCCATTTTTGCTTCCTTATTAGCAGCCAAAGTATTTGAAACATTTTCTTATTTGGCATTAATTTAAGAATGCATGGCAAAATTTGCGTCCATTGATATTATTACTGCCTAATTGAACCAAATATTTTTATTTTTGCTTCCTTATTAACAGCGTAAAGCATTTAAAATAAATATTTTCTTATTTGGTACTCCATATTTTAAAATCATAATAAAATATTGTATTGATCGATATTATTAATGCTTGATTTAAAAAATGTTTTATTAACAATCTTAAGAGTTATTTATCATTTTTTAAAAGATAGACTAAATTAAAATTTAATAGTTGGACTTCATATTTGATATGACCATGGTTTTAGTTATTTGGAACGTTATTATGTAACCATAGCTCCTACATCACATACTAAGCATTTTTGTTTTTGACAGTTTTTACTAAACATAGTTATTTAAAATACAAATTCTTAGGAGAGGAAGTCTTATACACAATGAAAAAGAGACAAGTCTTATGTGCTTACTTTTCTTTTCTAGTTCACCCTACTCGTTTCATTTTATTCACTACTATCTAGGTTTTTGTTTCATGCATATTATTTAATGGCCATTTTTCATAATAAGAAAATAAATTAACTTTTATTTATTAAATATATAATTCAGCCCTAATTAACCTAAACTATCTCACTTAAACTCATAATTATCAAACTCAAACCCTTGGGTTAGAGTTAATTTACCTTACATCATCTCGAAAACTCCAGATTATATATGAGTAAGGCTATCAAATTAAGTAACAGATTACCAATACTATATATAAAGGAGTTCATAACTTTTTTTATTTATGACACAAATTATTGTAACCACAACTATATCGATGAAAACCTTCATATTAGATTTGAGTAAAGCTTACACAAATATGCCAAGGATTAATTTTCTTGATTCTTGGCACGAAGTATATTTAGGAACGGGGTTTATTAAACATCGCCCTGGAATCTCTAGCTATCGTCCGTATTTCATACGTGAATTACCGAATTTGCTCTTACTTTGTATATAAATACTTTACATGTATTTTCACTTTCACCACTCAATATAAGTTTATTTTATTTCTCACTTTGAGTTTTTCACTTCATATTCTCAGTTTTCAGTGTTTTGCACTTTAATATATTTAACACATAATATTAATTAATATAAATCTTATATTATTATTAACCAATATATATTAATTTATATAAAAATGAATTATAATTATTAACTATAATAATATTAACCTAATAACATTAATATTTTTAACTACATCTAATTATTAAATAAGCATAGTATATGATTTAACTACTAAATATGATTTAACTATAAAACACAAACATTATTAATATTAACTAATAAATATTAACTAATTTAATACGTAATCTTAACTAATACGTAATATTAATTAATCATATAATTTACCATTTGTCTTGATTTAACAATGATTTAACTGCATAATAATGATTAGGGTTTAAAAAACTACATAATAGATTAATTAAAAAAAAAGGTTCTGAGAAGTAGAACCGTCCAAATTGGACAATTCTACCATGGTGGAACCGTCTAATTCCACCATGGTTGAACCATGTATTTTACACAGTTCTCCTACTTTTTTATTATTCAAATTTCAATTCTGGAAATCGGAACAACAAACAAAATATAACACATAATTTTTCTAATTAAAAATCAAAATATAAAATATAAATCCATGTAAATTTTCATAAGTTGTTATACATTAATGTAAAGACGAAAAACCCCTTTATGTTTAGATTTGCATGCTTTATGTTGTGTTCATATAGAATTAACCCTTAAAATCGAATTTCATGGATTACATGCTATTAGAGGCTTTTCTTAGAGAAAATAAGTGGACAAATCCCCTTTTGGAGAAATTTTAAACGCCCCATTCGGAATCTCATATCCAATTTTATAACTTGTCAAAAAAAATTCAATATCTCAAATAAGACGCCACCGAGACCATTAAGGGGTAACATGGTTGTGTAGTACCTTCAAAAATAGGAGATTTCAAAAAAAAATTTACGTTGTTCGGACTATCGGGTTAAGAGATATGCATCTCTGAATTTTTTGAAACCTTATAATGCACCCGAAATCTATGAAAAATTAATTGGTTGTTTATTTTGAGTGTAAAATCTCGTAGATTGCGATTTTGCGTACCAAAACGAGTGGTCATAATAGAATATTGGATTTATATGCTTCACGATTGATCATTTCTTAACTTTTCTCATCTTTTAGGACACATTATTTCTAATACATTATGCATGATCTTCTTAGCTTATATTAGATTAGCGGTGTAATTGTATATAATAAGTACATTACTAGATTAGATTTGCAAATGGTTAAATTAGGTTTGTAAATTAAAATATTAGCTAGTTAATAAATTAGATTAGTAAATGAGTTAAATTAGGTTAGTAAATTAAAATATTAGATAATTTGTAGATTAGGTTAGTAAATTAAAACGTTAGATAATTAGTAAATTAGGTTAGTAAATGAGTTAAATTAAGTTAAAAAATATAAATGTTAAATAAATATATATATAAGGACAATATTGTAAAAAAAGTGTGAAATATATATAAAATACGGGTAATAAATTGATAATCACACACGATGTTAGTAGAATTTACCTTCCTAATAATAATAAGGTAAATAAAATTTACTCAACAACAACCACACCCCTATAAACATCACCACCATTCCCAAATTCTCCACTAATCTCCGGCAATTCACATTTCTTCATCACCACTCCTACCTCAAACCCTTTCTCCCCTCAAAATCAACTCAACAATGGCAGCATCAGCCATGGTGCTCGACCCCAAGCCCACCCCGAGCCCACCCGCAACCATCTCATTGGCCACCGCCTCCACCGCCTCCCCCGACGACGAAGAGGATCTCTATGGAAAACTCAAATCCCTAGAACGCCAAATCGAGTTCATGGAAATCCAAGAAGAGTACGTCAAGGACGAACTCAAGAACCTCAAGCGCGAGCACCTGCGGGCCCAGGAGGAGGTCAAGAGGATTCAGTCGGTCCCACTTGTGATCGGGCAGTTCATGGAGATGGTGGACCAGAACAACGGGATTGTGGGCTCCACTACTGGGAGTAATTACTATGTGAGAATTCTGAGTACTATTAATCGGGAGCTGCTTAAGCCGTCGGCATCGGTTGCACTTCATAGGCACTCGAATGCGCTCGTTGATGTTCTGCCGCCTGAGGCTGATTCTAGTATCTCACTTTTGAGCCAGTCTGAGAAGCCTGATGTTAGTTACAATGTGAGTCTTTCGTATCTCTCTTTCTCTCTCCTAGGGTTTTGAATTTTATTTTATGAATTGTGTTTGAGATTTGGAACTTTTTCGGGTTTCTAATTCGGGTGAGAGTGTATTATGGTAAATTGAATTTGATTGATGAGAAATTGGTTGCTGATCTCTCTGGATTGAGTTTGAATCTTATACGTTTGGGCGTGACATTAGCAATTTTGTTGTAGAGTAAGGTTGACTTTGAAACCCTACTTAGGGCGATATATTCGATGTTTGGATATTCGGGTTGTGGGTTCAGTTATGGGGTAAATTGTTTTGGTTGAATTTGAGAATTAGTGGGCCCTTTGATACGGAAGTTGTGGACTTGGCAGCCATCTATTGAGTTACTGTCATTGAAATTGCTATGTTGTGTTTCAAGTTTTACTTTCTATCTTTTAGTTTGTTGTTCATTTCAAAAGTAAGTCACCCCTGTGAATTTCTATTAAGAATGGTTGCAGACTCTTAAAATAGGGTATGTTCAGTATCATTATCAACATTCAGTTTTGGTCTCGAGATTTCAAATTTGGAATGATATTAATGGCACATTCAACTCATTTAAAATTTGATTAACAAATTTTTTTACCCTTTCAACGATAATGAAGATGCCCTTAGTTTTTTGTTTTAATCCATTGTATGGATGGGACTTTCTCCCTTTATCCGTTTGGATTTTCTCAGCTATATGATTTTGGTAACAAGGACACTTCATTGTTACAGGTTTATGTGAACACTGGAATTAGTGTTCCTTTACCTTTGCTGTTTGTGGTCTGTAGATATATTTCTGGTGTTAGTTAGATGGCTTCATGGGAAATTTGTCTTTCCTCTTCACCTTTATGTTCTTTCTGCACTTAATGATTAGTAGGTCAAGAGATGTGTATTTGTTTTGCTGCAGCTCATCTGTTCTTCTTGTTCAATACTTAGTTCCACATATATTAGATTGTTATATATCACTAAGTTCTTCTTCAACAGTTTCCTATGAATGTATGTCTCTTAATGTTCTTCTGGCAATAATGTTTTCAGGACATTGGAGGTTGTGACATTCAAAAACAGGAAATTCGTGAAGCAGTTGAGCTACCTTTGACTCATCACGATTTATACAAGCAAATTGGTATTGATCCTCCAAGGGGTGTTTTGCTTTATGGCCCTCCTGGTACTGGAAAGACAATGCTTGCAAAGGCTGTTGCCAATCATACTACTGCTGCTTTCATTAGAGTTGTTGGTTCTGAGTTTGTCCAGAAGTACTTGGGTGAGGTGGGTCTTTTTACTATCTTGTTTTTTTCTCTCTCTTTTATCGATTGTCTAGAGGTAGGTATGCATGTCAAGTTCATATGGTATCAGGTGTGTTAATCATTTATTTCATGTTTAGCATCTTCTGTATGTCAGCATTGCCAAAACCTCTAAAGAGGCAGTTGATTAAGGTGTGTACAACACTTTCTGATGTATGAAGCCTTACCTTTTGAGATATTGACTAAGTGAAGAAATGATAACATGAAAACCTTATATATCTTATCTAAAATGCTTAAATTATTCTGTTCTGCTCATAGATTGACCCATTTTATGCACAGTACCCTTGTCTGCTTGTTCCAATCATATATCTGGAAACTGCACCTGTATCTAAACATTCTTATCTCAGTCTGATGATGTGATTGATTTTTAACTTGGTCCTGTTGAAATTACTGAAGCATTCTGTTTTGCTTTTGGTAGGGTCCTAGAATGGTTCGTGATGTATTTCGTCTTGCTAAAGAGAATGCACCAGCAATCATCTTCATTGATGAGGTAGATGCTATTGCTACTGCTAGGTTTGATGCTCAGACTGGTGCTGATAGGGAGGTTCAGCGTATTCTCATGGAACTTTTGAATCAGGTATTACTCAAGCAATTTTTATGCCGACAGAGTCATCATTATATGTTCAATCCCTTGTACAGTAATAAATGTCTACTTATGTTTGCGCTGCTCCTGTAGATGGATGGGTTTGACCAAACTGTTAATGTTAAAGTTATCATGGCAACTAATCGTGCTGACACTCTTGACCCTGCATTACTACGTCCTGGAAGGCTAGACAGGAAAATTGAGTTTCCTTTGCCAGACAGACGGCAAAAGCGTCTTGTTTTTCAGGTGCATTTTTATCCTACTTTCCTAACTTCATTTTCTTTTTCATGGGGCGAAAGGGAATGAGGGCTTGTGATATCCTTCATATTGTCATTTGCTTCTTATCGAGTCTTTGTTATTGACATTACTGTTTCTGGATACTATCGTCTCTTCGTATTGTGATGTAAATCAATGAAATCCTCATCTGCCTGCTCTTTTTTTTTTTGGTTACAGGTTTGTACTGCCAAGATGAATTTGAGTGATGAGGTTGACTTGGAGGATTACGTTTCACGGCCAGACAAGATTAGTGCCGCTGAGGTCTGTAGATTGATAATCCTTGTGCTTGAGTTATCTTTTTCTGTTCTATAAAGCCACATTTAGACTTGTATATTTTATGTCACATGTGTGGATTGATCAAGATAGCTTTCATCTGACTCCACCCTAGAGGTTAAGCTGTAGATAGGATTTTCAATCCTTTGTGTCAGTCCATACTTCCCTTCTTGTCACTGATTTCATGTATTAGCTGCAAGTTGTCATGCCTGGCTTGGTTAATTGAAAGTCAATCTTGTATGGATCTAGGTGCTCTACTTTTTCTTGGCTTTGACACCAATTAAAAATTATTGGTCTCCTTAATAATTTATTGTTTTTAACTGCTTGGTTTAGATGTAGCCATAAATAAGACAATGCTGCCTTATTTGTCCTGGAAAATTATATTAAGAATTGTCAATGGAACATGGTAGTAGGTGATGGGAGGAAAGTGATGCATTCTGTTTCACTTTCATTAGATCCAAATTTTCATATAATTTGGGAAAAAAAACTCTATCCATGTAAATAATCACAAAGGAGATGTCTGATCCTTATATTTTCATTATCAAACCCTGATCATTCGGTAATATATTATCTAATTAGTGTAAAAAAAATTCCCCCTTCCCTTGCCCAATGAGAGGCCTTTGAATTTCTCTTGAGTTAATTGTCCCTGTTGGTAGTACATCCTTCATTTCCTCTCACACAGCATTTGTTGGCTTCTTGAATGTTGGCTTTGTGGAAATTAGGTTTTCTGTAACTCCCCTGCACTTTCATATAACCATTTTTGTGATCTGCTACTTGAGTTTCCTTTTGAGATGCTGAGACTTGAGTTAATTTGTTGGCTGGTTTGTGTCATGTGGGAAGTGGGATACTTGGTGCAGCACATAATTTGGTGGATGTCAGTCTAGGGTTTGTGCCTTTTTAGGCCAATAGTAGTTTGATTATGTTCTGATTGGGTTCTCTATGTTTGCTTTTCCATATCAATTCAGGGACCATTGTTTACTTATAAATAATCTCTTCTGTTGACAAGTGTTTGCAGCATTTGTTTTTCTGTTAATTCATAATAGCTACTCTTCACTATCTGATATTGTTTCAGAGGCCGAACTTGTGAAGTTTCTTTGATATGAATTCTGTGCATGTTAACTAAATAGGTGCATATTGATGAAACTGTCAGTTATAATTATTTTAAATTTATCTCATTCTCATTAAAAAGACTATAATGAAATAGATGGGAAAGGGAAGGGAGTTTATATCTCAAGGGCTAGAAATGTGGATATCCGAAAGAAAGTTGGAGTAGCAACTATGGAGGATAAGGTAATGGAGAATCAGTTATGTCAATTTGGGCATGTTAGATGCCGTTGAATAGTTTTACCGGTGAGGAAAGTCGAGATTTGGGGTAATGAAGACCTCAAACGAGGTCAAAGTAGATTAAAGATAACTTGGATGGAGGGAGTTCAAAAATATAAGGTGAAATGGTTTTAGAAGAAGATGTGGTTCTAAATAGGAGAGAATGAAAGAGTAGCATTTTCGTGGATGATCATGTGTTATAGATACTCGCACAATTCTCTCAAGCAATGCCATGGACTAAAGGATGTCAACAGTGCTGTTTCGGAACAATTGATTAAAGGATAGGGAAAATGCAGTGAAGGATAGTGAGGGGTTATTGAGGGATTAAAGCAAAGTTGGTCTAAGATTCTAGGGTGGATCTTGATGTCAATTTTGGAATGATAAAAATAGAAGATACACCGAACTTTTAGTAGTTGAAGTTTGGTTCAACTTGTATGATGTCACTACCGAAAGTTAGAAAGATATGCACTCTTTTGATAAATGCCACTAACTGTGGTTTAATACGCTCTTAAAGTCTTTTTTTGGTTTATCATTTTGCTTGTTGACCTCCTTTTCGATAAATTGTGTGTGTCCCTACTTGAAGTATATAAAGTTCATGGAAAGGCTTGTGAATCTGATGTTTATTGTGTGACTGTCTGCAGATTGCTGCTATTTGTCAGGAAGCTGGCATGCATGCAGTGCGTAAAAACCGTTATGTTATCTTGCCCAAGGATTTCGAAAAGGGTTATCGATCCAATGTGAAGAAGCCTGACACAGATTTCGACTTCTACAAGTGATAATTGCAACTGAATCCGTATGGATTTTATATTGTCAAGAGACTTGTACGATATGATATGATATGGTTCTAAAAATTGCTTTATGGGACCTAAAGTTACCATTTCATTAGAGTTAGACTTGAACACTGTGGACTTTCACTAACTTCTCTCACTTGTGTTACCTTATTATTTCTTCTTTTCTTTTTTTTTTTTTGTATTTTGTGATCTGTCCGCTATTCAGGTGTTTCTTTATCTCTTTCCTTCTCTGCATACTTGTGGTCTGCGTACTTTCCTTAGGAATGGAGTAAGTTATAAGAAATTCCAGCAGCAGCCTAGTGCAGTAAAATTTTTGCTGTGAATATAAGAATTAAGGGAAGCTCTAACCAAAGTTAGCCCAGAATTCAAGCAAGCAAAACCCATGTCATGAGTCTTGATTCCAATCAGTAACCAGCAATTCACCCTAGCCACAGTAACCTAACAACCTAGGAGTTTGCGCGGCCGTGATGTTCCCTTGACTTGGTACACCATGTAACTAGAGATTATCTAGATGGTAGAGCCTTGAATTAAGCCAGACCGTGGTTTCAACTTTTTGTTTGATCTTCATAATCTTTATTGACAAATGAATCAAGCATTTTCCATCCAATATTGTTAACCTTATAGGGCGTTTGTTGAGAGGGAGAGGGGTCCTGAAGTGAGTAGGTGGTTCCATTGTCTGTTCAAAGGGCGTGAGATTATTTGTGGAGATTTAGTGAAATCTATTGACCCTCTAACAAAATCATTTGCTCTTGGACATATCTTGGTCAGCGTGATGTTGATTAAAACCACCCGTTACCTGCAATTCATTCACATTTAAGTCATAATGATTTTGGGTTAAGCCTTGGTCTTTCAATGTCTCACAGTTGATTGATGATTTGTGCAATGAAATTTTCACAACTAAACTATGTTAAAAAGGCAATTGTGGGATAAGGGTGTATGGCAAGTACACATGCTGTAAGGGTATGTTTTAAGAGGTATGTTGAATATTAGGAGACTTATGATTTATGAACCCTCAGGCTGTTTCTTCAGCTGTTAGGGTTTTTCAGCGAGCTATATATGATAATATGAACCGGAAGTCTATATATGCTGTTAACGACCAAGTTTGACTGAATGTTGTCTGTTTGTAAGAAAAATTGGGTGCTTATTAAAGTATTGAAGATGTTTGCTAAGTTGGCATTATATTGTTAGAGCCTATGCAAGGTAAGATGATTGATGACTCAAGTAGCGAGGTACCTCAACTCCTGAAGAGCTAATAGTGAATGTTGATGCAGGAATTCATAGGAAAGATGATCAACTGGCAGTTGTGGAGTATGTTTTCTATGGAGGGGAGTCGAGTACATGTGGTTCACAGCCGACTCTTGTAGGGATTTTGCTCACAAAATACTAATTGAAAGCTTACATATACTTGTTTTTTCAGTTTCTACTTGTGTTTGTTAGGTTTGATTGTCAAAATCCACCATTACATATCTAACTGATACATGTATATCAAACAAAATTCTACATATGCGCCTTCTATATATGCGCCTCTTTTACTAAGAATTTCCTATCTACTGTCAACGTCAGCAATTAGTGTTTTTTTAATTTTGTTTCTCCTATTGAGTTAGAAACAGCTAAATGAATTAGTGGTTTGCTTTATGACGCTATAAAACTCTGGTGCTAATTGAATTAGTTTTTTTTTTACTTCATTTAGATTGCTTACATGTATTGTATAATGGAAATTTTTCATTAAAGTGACTTATAAGTGGAATTTTTTTCTATGTTGGAAATTGGTCTAAAATAATGTGTCTCCAATTTCAATTCTATGTCTTAATATTGGTTCATTTTAGTTGTATTGAAATTATTCCAATATCATCACAGTCGTATATTAGAAAGAAAGATTATTGGGAAGAACCAATGTCAACTAACTGATTAATTCAACTTTGATCATTTAGATTTCTAGATGTCTTCCTTGGAAACAAATACAAAAATTTCAATCCAAGGATTATATTTATTTTATCTCGTGCACATAGTATGTCATTGAAATAGAGTTTGAGAAAATTCGGAAATGATTGAAGTAGGGTGGAAGGATAGTTTAGTCAGATGACTTAGACCTAAGCTCCTTTAATCACATTTCTTTGTCGAGAACAACATGAAAAAAGGATTTCCATCTATTGAAACATCAATTGAAGAAAATCTAATGAATTCTTAAAATGTAACACCCCAAAATATGGAATGGAGGCAACAAAGAATAGCAAAATGATAACTTCAGTACTATATAAATTAACCAAATTGAACTCCCTACATCTTTCTTATATGTATCCAAAGTTTAGGCCGTTAACCATATTAATCCCTAAGCTACTTTAGCAAAACAATCTCATTCTCCTAACCAACTCAAGTTAGTATGTTGTAAGCAATACATGACAAGCTATCCACATTAAATTAAGAAAAATTATGACCAATATATAAGACTAGTAGGCTAGTCATCTTATTGCCAATTGGTTTTAAGATGGAATTTTATTGAGCTTATATGTGGTCACTGGTCAAACTATTCTTCAAACGAAGTTTCACTTCATATGATATCTTATTGGATGTTTTGAACAATTATAACATGTGCATCATATATCATAAGTGTGTTTTTTATTTAAAGTTTTTTTTTGGAAATATACTATTTATTTTTTCTAGAAAGGAGCGTTGAAGAAGGTGTCCTCGATCGTCGTGCAATTGCTAAATATATTAGGATCGTTATGGAGATAATAAATTCGGTTATTTTAGTGTCATAACGTTTTGCTAGAAACCAATTGCGATACGTGGGTTTAATGTGATTGGACCCACAACTAATATAACCAGATCCTATGATGTCACACAATAAACGCAAATGGATCAGCTTCTCTAAGCCCATTTATCTAATGAGTTGGATAACATAGTTTAAGTAGGGTTTGAACTCTATGTGATTAATTAATATAAATATGAGATTAATCAGGTCATTTAATATACAGAGAAAACCCTAATAGCAAAATCTCTAAAGCTACTCAAAACCCTAGCCATCCTAAAAAGAGAAACAAAATAACGTACTTGTATACGTTGTGATACGCATCAAAGATATATTTAACTGCTTAATATAATATTTGTATTATATGTATGCATGAGATCCTGTGATTAGGTGTTAGTAAAGTTCCTGAAATTTCACTAATCACACCTAATAGTCATATAATGGTATCAGTTAACCTCATGCATATGATACTATAGTCATATCAGTTTTGGTTTTGATGCAAAAATTTGTTAATTTTAATTAAATTAAAGGAGGGATTAATAAATGGTTTATAATTACATGATTAAAATTGGATTTTAATCAGTTTATTTTATTAATTTGTGGTGTATTAATGCTCAAATTACTCTTTATCATTCACGCACATCAAAGCCATAGTTCGAAAAATTGAAGCATGAATTTGTGAATTTCCTGCTTGAATCATGTTCGAATTCTTATTATTGTTGTTAGAACACCATGAATTCACAATATGATTGTGTTTTTTTGCTTTAAATTTGAACGAAATTATACCAATTAAATTCCAAACTCAAGAACCCTAATTTTTGCCCCAAATTGATTGAATTCAATGGAAATTGAGAAATTTCATTATTAATCAATCATAAATTGTAATTATATGATAATTACATGTTTTCCCCTGAATTTCAACCCCGAATTCGAACCAAAATTGCTCGAATTTATCCCAAAACTTGCGCAAGTCCGAGGTTTGTTTCGACGGCTATTGGCGGTGCAACGGCATCTGGCCGGCGACGTGGAGGGCTGGAATGGCTAGCTGGTGAATGAAGACCATGTTGTGGGGTTGTATTAAAGTGGGTTACCGACAAAGGTTGCCGGCGAGCTGTTTCTTTGGGGCTATGCGTGGTGGTGTGAGTGAGTGAAGGAGATGGCTGCTGCACAGCAACCTGTGCGGGCCACGACGGGCCATCTGGGCATACGGCCCGAGTCCGCATCATAGGCTCACAGCAGTTCAACACTCCAATATCATCATTATAAAATAAAATAAAAAAAGGTTGATTTAGGATTATTTAAAAAGATAAGTATACTTGAGGGTCAAGTATAAAAGCATAGAATCCTAAAGTTATCCAACTTGAGCAATTTTGGATGATTAAAAGATAATGCCATATATTAGTCCAATTTAATTAAAATTAAAGAAGTTAGGATAATTAGTAAATTAATTTGATTAATTAACTAATTATTCACAAAATAATCATTTATGTGATAAATGATGCATGTGATTATTATTATTTAATTTTGTTGATATGATTAATGAAATTAAATAATAAATGCCTAGTTTAATAGCATATTTTATTATTTTAATTATTCATTAAATTTATTAATATGATTAATAAAATTAAATGGTGAATGCTTTTAAGCGTTAAAGGCATATTTTATGTTGATATTATTATTTTTTATAATATGTGATATTATAATTGCATGTGATGACTAGTATGACCCAAAATAAATACGACCTGTGTATCGTTGTGTATTTTTGTAATTAAATACGATTTGCGTATCATTGCCTTTTTTGTACTTTAATTATTTTAATTATCATTAAAATTGCAAACATAAAAATATATATTACAAAGATCGAAGATTTGAGATGAATCAAGGATGGCGATTCATGAAGAATCGAAGATCAAAGCTATGAAGATTAAACTTTTATAGGATTAGGGGTCATATTAGAATCACATTTATTGCGTTTATTATTTTGAGCTTATTTATGCTGCTTTATTTATGTTATGAGTTCACTAATAAATAGACCAACGTAATAAAACTCGGGTCCCAAAAGGAATATTGAGTATTATGTTTTTTCAAGTTACACCTAAATATCTATATCGCAAGTTAATAGATTCCGCCAAAGCAGGGTGTTAATTGAAATATGAAGAATTAGGGTAAATTATGTGAATTTACATGTTAAAGCTTGGTTTTGCTCAACAAAACAATCAAAAGTAAAGTTTTGGGTTTTGAAACATATAGATAGAAACAAAAGTTGTTTACTATCGGCTAAGGATTATATGTGATATAATCAAGAAAAAAAGTTTTACTTACCTCTAACCAAAGACTTTAATGGAAGGGCTAAAGTCCGCTTAAAGTCTTACATACGAGGGTCTTGGTATGCTTTGATTAATGAGGAACAAATAAAATTGATAAATTAAAGCGGATTAGTAGTTTGTTTTGTTTTTCATTTTGATTGCATGCTTACTACTAAAGCATAAACACATAATTTAAGCTTTGCATTTCTGTTTGTAGACACTATGGCCAACGAAAACAACACTAATAACCTTTGTCAATACCTCCAAAAAATGAATTACTCAAACTTTGTGGATTGGGAAAGGAACCTAAGAATTGTTCTTAGGGCAGAGTACAAAGAGGATGTTCTCGATACCCTAATTCCGATTCTTGAAGAGAACGCTAGCGAAGGGGAGAATTGTTCTGCCCAACTTATCAAGAATAAGTCAGTTTTTGTCACATGCCTCATGTTGGTATTCATGGAACCAAATCTTCAAACGCATTTTGATGGTATGTATGCCTTTATTATTATCCAGCAATTGAGACAATTGTTTCAAAGACAAGCTTGGATAGAGAGGTACGAGACTCATAGAGAGCTTCTAGAATGTCGACAAAAGGAAAGTGAACCAGTGGGAGGACATGTAATGAGAATGCTGGATCTTTTTCAGAAGATGTCCAAACTTGGCCTCACTTACACCAAAGAATTGGCTACTCACATAATCTTGATTTCTCTACATGATGGCTTTAAGGGATTCCAGATGAACTTTAACATGCAAAACAGAGATTGTTCTCTGGAGGAATTGCATGGAATGCTTATTACAGCAGAACATGATCTCCTAGTAAAACCTAAGAATGAAGTTCTCATGGTTCAAAAGGGAGATGGGTTTAAGAGGACTCGCCATGGCAAAAGGGTTGCAGTGAAGGGTAAGATCAATCAGATTGCCCAAAACCCGGATTTTGCTAAGAAGTTCAAGAAGACCTCAAAGACTGGAAAATGTTTCCACTACAATGGGTCAGGCCACTAGAAGAGAAATTGCCCTAAGTACTTGAAGGACAAGAAGAACGTTGCTTCACCTTTAGGTATCTATGTTATAGAATTCAATTTAGCAACGTCTACTTCCTAGGCATTTGATACCGGACGTGTCTCTCACATTTGTTCAAATGTGCAGGGACTAAAAAGGAGTAGAAAGTTGGCAAAGGACAAGTAGAAATGTGTGTTGCAAATGGAGCAAAGATTGCTGCCACAGAAATTGGAACGTGTAGTCTACATTTATTCCATGGATTGATATTAGAACTTAATATTGTTATTATATTCCTAGTATTGATAAAAACATTATCTCTATTCATGTATAGGATATTGAAGGTTATTCATTCACAATAAAGAACAATTGTTTATCTATTTATTTGAATAACATGTTTTATGTCACTGCTAGCAATGGGTTGTATTTTCTTAACCTAGACAAAGACATTTTTAACATAAAATGCAAAAACTGCAATCCATACACTGATTCATCTAAGACCGTAGAAAATACTCCATATGAGTTATGGATAGGAAGAGTTCCTAAGTTGTGTTATCTACGAATTTGGGGATGTGAGGCTTACGCAAAGTGTTTATTACCCTACAAGCTATCTCCATTGTTTCCTTGTAGGTTATCCTAAAGGAACAAAGGGCTATTACTTCTATAACCAATATGAGAACAAAATGTTTGTTGCTCATGATTGTGTCTTCTGAAAAGGGATTTCGTTTTCCAAAAGACAAGTGGGAGTAATGTTAATCTCAAAATTTTTGAGATTAGCAACAAATGAGAATGCGCAGGAGGGCTCGCATTCGATGTAGGAAGAACCCTCCAAATCACATAGGATGCTTCTCAAGTTGTTGAAGAACAGGCTTCGAATATTGCATAGCCCGTGCATAGGTCTAGTAGGACCATTGAGCGTTCCAAGATATTACTCTTAGAGAGTGAGGAACCTACTACCTACGAGCATGCCAAAGCAAGTTAAAATCTTCGCTTTGATGAAGCAATCACGGTTATTGGTTCCATCAGAAGTGAAGAAGATTATTGCGATTACAAGAAGGTTATTGGGAGTAAAAGATAGTCTTCTTAGTCTTGTATGTGAATGACATACTTCTCATAGGGAATGATTTACCAATGCCTGAATTAGTAAAGAACTGGTTAAAGAAATATTTCTCTTTGAAAGACTTAGAAGAAGCGAAGTACATTTTGGGAATCAAGATCCTTAGAGATAGGTCTCAAAGGATAATTGGACTAAGTTAAGAAACTTATATTGATAAGGTTCTGAATAAGTTCAATATGTAAAGCTCTATAAGAGGTTTCAATTCCATGAAACATGGCTTATAGCTTAGCAAGATTCAGTGTCCAGACTCATGAGACTAAGCGAATGAGTAGCGTGCCTTATGTATTTGCAAAAGGCTCGATCATGTATGTAATGATATGTACTAGGACTGATGCTTCATATGCATTGAGTATATGTAGTAGATATCAGGCTAATCCAGGTGATACACACAAGATTGTAGCTAAGAACGTTCTAAAGTACTTAAGAAGTACTAAGGATTGATTCTTAGTGTATGGAGGTGATAATGAGCAGGTTGTTAAGGGCCATATGGATGCAAGCTTCTAGACAAACAAAGATGACTTTCGATCGTAATTTCATATTTTGTCTGAATGGAAGTGCAGTGAGCTAGAAGAATTCTAAGCAAAGCATTGTGGCATATTCCACTACAAAAACTGAGTATTTAGTTGTAGTTAAGGTAGCTAATGAAGTTGTTTGGATGAAAAAGTTCTTTAATGAGCTTGAAATTATGCCAAGTGTTCAGGAAGGATTCAATTTGTTTTGTGACAATAATGGTGCGATTACTAAAGCAAAAGAACCAAGGTCACATCTTAAGTTCAAAGACGTGCTCAGAAAATATTACATCTTTCGTGAGATAGTTGAACAAAAGAATGTAAAGGTTTGCAAATTTCATATGGATTAAAATGTTGCTCATCTATTTACTAAACTCCTACCTCAACCCAAGCATGAGAGTCATGTTAGAAATAAAGGAATTAAGCATATTGGTGAATGGCTTTAAGTTGTAAAGACATTACCTTATGCTGGGCTTTTGTGTTTATAAAATAAAGTTCTTTTCTTATTTAATTGTGGTTATAATTAAATAATATTTCCAAAGTATTTTATAATAATCATAGGCTTTCCAAATACGTGATTTGGTGAATGAAACCCTATTGGTGAATGATTTTATAAAATACTAAGTGTTCCTAGCCTGAAATTATTAATGGACATAGATAATTTTGGAAAGGCTAGCATGTTGATTGACCGATAGCGCTGTTTCATGGGCTATAGGGACATATAGATGTCTGGTCAATTGCATAGATAATTATAGAGTATAATTATTAAACTAACCTAATTGAAATATGATTTTAATGATATATTTAGTGGGTTCCTCTGACATGAGCCCTTCGTGTATCTCACTGAATGGCTAGTATAACTTTTAATGTTGTCAATCGCCGTGCCGTAAAAGGAGATTATAAAGGCAATATTCAGGTTTGCTATAAGTTTAGTGGGAGTCATGGTTGTGCAAGATTGGATAAGTTCTCCTATATGATAGGATTGGTGTCTTGGCCGCTTGAAGAGTAAGAACTGGAAATGCGTGGCCGTGCTCGAGTTAATTAATAGTTTAATCACTCGTTTTTCAGTTCAAGCTCGGATTTCAAGAAAACGATTTTTATATTGATATGATTAACATGGGATGTTAATATATCGTTAAATCAGACACTAAGAGACTTAAGGAATTTTAGATTGCTCTACTTGATCTCGAACAAGTGGGATATTGAAGGAAGTGTCCTCGATCGTCGTGCAATTACTAAATATATTAAGATCGTTATGGAGATAATAAATTCGGTTATTTTAGTATTGTAACATTTTGCTAGAAACCAATTGCAATACGTGGATTTAATGTGATTGGGCCCACAACTAATATAACCGGGTCCTATGAGATCACATAATAAATGCAAATGGATCAGCTTCTCTAAGCCCATTTCTCTAATGGGTTGGATGATATAGTTTGAGTAGGGTTTGAACTCTATGTGATTGATTAATATAAATATGAGATTAATCAAGATTTTATATACAAAGAAAACCCTAATAGCAAAATTTCTAAATCTACTCAAAACCCTAGCCATCCCAGAAAGAGAAACAGAATAACGTACTAGTATACATTGTGATCTAGGTGCGTTTGTAGGCTAAGTAGAGGAATTACATTTGTGATTCTTTATCTTCATTCTATTCGATATTTGAAGCACGCATCAAAAGTATATTTAATTGCTTAATATATGATTTGTATTATATGTATGTATGAGATTCTGTGATTAGGTGTTTAGGAAATGTTCATGAAATTTCGCTAATCGCACCTAATTGTCCTTCAAACGTAACCTCACTTGTTAGTTTTTCATTTGGTATTTCAATTAACTTTTAAGCCAAAAATAAAAAGTTGATCATACTAGCTTGTTTAATTGACTTTTGGCTTTTGACTTTTGATATTTCATGTTACTATTATATCTCTAACTTTTTTCATTCTTTAAACATAATATATAACAAATATTACAATGTTTACAAAGGTTATTTCAAAATCCTTTTGTTCCCTTACCATTGTCTCATTTCCCGTGTTATATTTTTTTAAGAACGAAGAAAATTTAATGAAAAGCAATACATATAAACCAATCATAGCATGTTAACTAGGTTTTTTAAGGAAATGAGGAAAACTTTGTAAAAATAATACGGGACAAACAAAAAGGTACAAATATAAAACAACCAACAATTAACCTATTGACAAACAAGACCTTAGTGCACCCACATTCATGAAAAAAATAATGATTTGTCATGGACAAACCGTTATTTGGGGCTCTTAACAATGAAAAGTAAAAGTTTGTTCATGAATTGTTGGTGCAATCACTCGTATAGAAGAATAAATTGTCCAAAAAAATTTTGCTAAGGTGGAAGTGGGGTAGGGGTATTTTTTTGGCTGGAAACAGATCAAAACACAGTATTTTGATCAAAAACAGATAAAAATGCTGCCTCTTGATCTGTTTTCAGTCAAAAAAATTCAAATTTCAGCGGTTGGGAGCGCGACACTTGGCCTAGCCGTGGAGTAACAAGTGTACTAACCGTTGGGAGTTTAAGGTTACAATTCTATAACGGCTATAACTTAAAAAATACAATTCAAAAAAAAAAAATTATACCAACAGTCTTAATTTTTTTTGTATAAATAGAGACCCACTTTCATATATTTTATCCATCTTCAAAAAACCATCATTTTTTTTCCTCCTAAATTCTTAATCTCTCCTTCCAAATTACTGTATTAGTTATATTCAATAATTAAATCTTATATCCAACAATTAATTACGATAATTAAGATAAAATAATTAATCACGGTAATTAAAATTAATTACGTTAATAATAATTAATTAGGTGTTATATGGATTAATACTTTTTAATTATGAATGAATTAAATTATATTGAAAAAGATAAAATAAGGTGGGGTAGAGGTATTGATGATAACTTTTTTTATTTGGTTCATTATTAAAAGTGAAATTGATAAATAGTTCGTTATAATGACGTGGATGAGGGAGAATGAATGATAGTGACCCGTATAACTATTTTTTTTTCATATCCACTGTATTTATTCGAGTCAACTCCTCTTTCTTGTTCCTCTGCCTATCTACTCTACCAAAATTTTCAGATCTCACCTTCACTTTCAACTTCTTCAGGTTCAATTTCAAGCTCATCTCCTTCCTTTCAATTTATTTATC
This sequence comes from Dysphania ambrosioides, assembly GCA_026401315.1. NCBI lineage: Eukaryota > Viridiplantae > Streptophyta > Magnoliopsida > Caryophyllales > Amaranthaceae > Dysphania > Dysphania ambrosioides. The sequence continues at coordinate 12,535,665 of CM048661.1, forward strand.
GGATGATCTGACTAATTTAGAGTTTTCAATTAAATTTAAATTTTTTCCTGATTCTTCATTTGAAACTCCGATTAATTAGATTTTGGATTTTTTGGGCTAAATTCGGATCGGATTTTATTAATTAGGGGTTTTTAAACTTTGTTGGGATTTAGGTTTTAATTTGTTGCTTTAATCAATATAAATTTGGTTTTATATGGGGTAATTTGAATTGTTTTTTTTTTGTAATTAGGGTTTTTGAATTTGTTTGGATCTGAGATTTCAATAGGTGTCCGATCAATTAGAATTTTCATTTTTTGGGATAATTTTGTAAAAATGGTTTTTGAGTTTATTGGGATTTTCAATTGATGTTCCGGTCAATCAAATGTTTGAATATTTTGGTATTTTCGAATTGGTATTTATTAATTAGGGTTTTAATTTTGTTGGATTAGGAATCCTCAATTGATTCGCCAATCAATTGGGTTTTATATTTGTTGGGGTAATTTGAAAGGGTTTTGTGTTGGGATTGAAATGATCGCTATTTTACTTGGGTTTTTGTTAATCTCAAGTCAATTAATGATTTTCTTGTTTGATTGATGTTTCAGGTTGAATTTGTAGTGAAGATCTATCGCGTGCTTTGTTTATAGAGGGTTTGTTTTAATGGCATCAAAGAGAATCTTGAAGGAGCTTAAGGATCTGCAGAAGGATCCACCCACTTCATGCAGTGCAGGTGAAATAGATTTAATATTTCGAAATAACTGAATCTTCAAATTGGGGTTGATTTTTATATTGTGCATTTTTTATATCCTTCTCAGGCATATGTATGTGCGAGTGTGAAATTTGATTGAATCCAGAAATTCACCGTAACCAAGCTTTAAGTAAGCTATAAAAATGTAAAGTTTAGTAAAATAGTTAAGACGCATGATTATAATTGCACATTTACAGTTTTAAACTGTAATCCTATGATTGAATCCTTTCCGTGTATTGTTTGTGTTACTGCTGGAAGTTGTTTAATAAGCCAGAAAGGGTAAGTTTTGTCTTGGTGTTTGAGTACACATGGTGGTGGACTGATAGTTTTAGGTAGGAGTAAGTTGCTGAGTATCATTTATTGATGATCAGTTAACATCCTTGTACGTGATTATCACTAGTGTTGGATATGATGGTTTCTTTTGTATCAGGTTGACTTTGGTGTTTAACTCTCAGTTGCCTTGATTTATTGGACTGTTGTACTGATGGTTTCTTTTTGCAAAGTGGAATTAGCAATTTACCATAGCATCTCCTGAGCATACTTTATTGTGGAAATTAAGTCCTGAGTTGACTAGTTATGTTGCCTAGTTTTAGTGCATTTATTGTTTACTTGGAGTTATTTTGTTTTAATCTGGCATAGAGAAGTAGAGAGGAAGTGTAAAATGAAAATTCTAAAATTTTAAGATTTTATCGTTGAAGAAATAAGTCAAAAGATTCAAAGGAAGGAAATTTAGTTTGGATGTGGCTATTGTAATATAATTGGCGTGAAGTTTTTTCAAGGGAATGCTGTGCTGCTTTCTTTTACTATTGTCTTGCTGGTGTTATTGAAAGGGTTGTTGGGTAAGAGAAATTTGCTCTTTGTCATGTTTAGACTTATAACTCTTTGATACAGTAGTAATTTCTTTAACTCTACTACTTTGTTTGAATTTTTTAATATATTTTTTTCCTTGCTATTTATACTTTTTAATTTTACACTGTTACCGTATACTTTCCTTTGAGCTTCAGTTTTAGTGAGGCAATTTAAGTTAACATATGTGTAGGAGTTGAATGCATTTTGCCATGTCTATTCCTGTTGCTTTAGATATTCTTGGATGAGCTAATGGTAAGGCTCGAGCGTGTATTTCATGATCTGAAAGCATTCTTTGGAAGATGTATAGTGAAATTACAATGGCTTTCTCATTCTAAAATGTACGTTGTACGCTCACCTTTTTGTTTCAGTATTAGATATTGATTTCCCGTGGGTTCATCTCCATGGTTGTGAAGTAGAATTCTTATAACAACAATAATAAATCCAAGCCTTATTCGCAAGGACATGGGGTTGGGTGCATGAACTAAGAGTTTGTCTATTGTGATCATTCACTCCTATCTGTACATTGTCTTGCAAATCCATTTTCTCCATGTCTCCATTCAAGTTATCTTTTTGTCTTCCTTGAAATTATTTGTTGTCAAATTTCAAGTTGAAAATAAAATATATGAATGTCCATCTTGGTAATTTTTCTTTTTGCTCTAAAAGCAACTACTTCATTACACTTTAATATTTATTTGGTGGCTGTAGACCTTTGATTTTTTTAATTGGTGTGCACCAAATACTAGTCTACCTCAGTTCGTGAGGTGTCTGAAATACAATGTTGTTACCATTTACAAAGTACTTCCATTATGTGCTCTTTGTCCTTTATTCATTGGAATATTTAGTGACATTTCATTGCATTTTCTGTTGTGAATTTTATTTGTCACTGACTAAATTTTATTAATGTAACAGGACCAGTTGGTGAGGACATGTTCCATTGGCAAGCTACTATAATGGGCCCTACAGAGAGCCCTTATGCCGGAGGTGTATTTCTTGTTTCTATTCATTTTCCTCCAGATTATCCATTCAAGCCGCCTAAGGTAATTTGTGCTTCTGAATTGTGTACTTCTTTTTAGTAATTGGTCTATTGCACTGCAATATCTGAAATCACATGTTCTCTTACTGTAGCATTAGCACTTCGCACAACTTTGGTCTATTTTTCTTGCCAAAAATATACACAGTGTTAGATACTCAATGGTGTCTGTTATGGTCTTTTTCTTTTCACACTCTTTGAATCTCCAGAGTGTGGTGACTGTGGTGGTAGATTTATATATACATTAGGTGGTCTCTATTTACTGGAGAAAATTGAGAGGATTACAGAAAGGATAAGGTTGTTTTGAGTTGCAGATAAAAGATTCATTTTCTTCCATGTATGACAGGATATATGCGTGTGCATGCGAAAGGGGTTATCGTTAAGTTCTGTGTATTATACCCTTCATAATTAAAGTTTATTTAATTTTAGTGCATCTTACCTATGAGTACTTTCTGCGTCTTCCTCCTTGGTCCGTTTTGGTGGCTGTGTTGGGGTTGCCAGCAATGACTTAAATCCTGTTGCATGTTTTCTGTTTTCCCACGTTCTCTGCGGTTAAGGTTACTTTCCCATCTTGTTAATGGAAGGTGGTCTCTACTAAGATTTTTGATTTTCTCATTTGTATCATACTAATTTTATTGCAGTAAATACAGTTAGGTTCATGATAATTTGAGGAATCGAAGAAACATATAAAAAATGTGATTCCCTATCCCTGGTGTACAGATGTTTTCGTCGACAATGTTTATTGTTACGATTTGAATGTTGTTCTTGTACCGAATGATCTTGTGTTTATTTTTTTTAAAAATTGAAAGTTTGATAATGATTAACATTTGATGAGAAATGATTTCTCTTGGTATTTCTGAGAGTTCAAACTCACATGGTTTTTGTGACCTAGGGAGAGGACAATGTTGAGAAACTGAGCTGGAAGAATAAGGTTTAGGGGATGCTGTTGGAAGTGAGAACTTTTTAGTAGCCTTGTTATTGTCATGTACTTTTCCTATTTTTAATGCTGTTCAATTCAAATCATTCAAGGACTGAAAAGCAAAGTTTGAACCATTTGTTGCTTAATCATCATGTGGACCCGCTGTCTTATAAGTTTAGTCGTCTGGTATTGTCGTTCATTATTCGATTGAGTGTTATACCACCCTTCTTCTGCAAGTTGTGGTTCCTTGCTGGTGCTGCAATGTTGCAGACCTAAATGAATGAAAATTTTGAAATCTAACTATAGCCTTTATTCATTGTTTTTGTCTCTTTCTTGGTTGATGTTAATGTTAAATTTGTTTTCCCCCTGCTTGGATATGATTGGTTTTAATAATGCAGGTCGCATTCAAGACAAAGGTCTTCCATCCCAACATCAACAGTAATGGGAGCATATGTCTTGATATCCTTAAAGAACAATGGAGTCCTGCACTTACTATTTCTAAGGTCTGACTGATCTGTACTTTCGTATGCTATTTGTGTTGTTACTTAAATTGACTGGTGTTTTATGTTCTTTGTAATATTGAGTCTAGATTTTTGCAGAGTAAAAGTATATACTCTATATTTTATCAATCACTGACAGTACTGTCTCTTCTGAAACATATATTCCTTACAATTTGTGGTTATATTCTTCTCATATGTGATGAGTATTATTTGCTCTTTCTTTGCCTATTTTTTCCCTTAATTTTTGGTTGCACTGCTTGATTGGGGTAGTTTTGGCAGTTAAATGGGCAAACGGCTGCTTAGTGGAAACCAGGAGAAAACGTGTGTTCCATTGTTAGAGTTTTTTCAATCAACCTCACTCACTGCATGGATGCATTAGGGACTTTGTATTGTATGTTGACTTAGGGAGAAAGGTCTTATCCCTCATAGTTTAATTTTGTTTTTTATATACTTTTGTAGTTACATTTGATTTGTGAATGTGTTTTATGTTACCATGTGTTTTGTTACCTGATTTCCTGACCTTATTAAACTGTAGTCATTGTTTCATTGTGTGAAGTCTTCTTTTAAAAAAATTTCAAAACTGACCCTTGTCTTCAACCAAAAACCAATCCATCATCACAGTTATAAAATGCTCACCTCGTATCTCTGACATTGTTGGATGACCTGAACACTTTTCCCTACTCTCAATAGGAGAGAAACAATACTTGTGTGGATCGAGGATGTCATTCCTCTGGTCTAGCTGTTATTGAAAAAGGATGTCAAATTTTTATTGGAGGAAGCTAGACAAGATTGAGGTTATGATGGTCCATGACCTGCTTAAAAGTTGAGCTGGGTTACTTTGGATGAGGGACACAAGACTTGTGTGAATTGAGGTTATCATACCTAGGTGTAGCTGTTGTGGAAAAGGATATCAAATATTTAGTGGATGAAACTAGACAAGATTAAGGTTGTTATGGTCCATGACCTGCTTGAAAGTTGGGCTGGGTTTATTTGGAAAATAGTCTCAACATAAAGAAATTGTTGTACCCCTTTATTTTTTGTTATTTTTTAGTTGTCATACTGTGTGGGCTAGTGCTACCCCATCTTTGAATCAAATTACAAACAAAAAATTGATACTTAGCAGTGCCATTAAACCCATTATAGCATAACAGTCTCATTTAATTTGGGATTTCTTGAAGGTGGTTTAACTTAGGAATTAACAGTTATGCCCTGGGTAAAATCAAACTTATGTGGGAGATAGTGAGCACCTAGGTGGACTCAATCTCAAGTGGGAGATTACTGAGCATGGTCTTTCTCCCATCTTTCAAGTCTGAAGTTTGGAGATCTAATCCTTTCTACTCCAGTTGTAGAGTTGGAAGGACTGCACAGGTGCTTGATGGGATTTGAATTACACCGTGTCAGTTTATTCTTGAAGTGGTACTGTTATTTTGGATGTAACTTTTAGGAGCAAGTATTCAAACTTGGGATCAGATTTTGGATTTATCTCAATTATTTTTTACTATTATAATGGTAAATTTCGAATGAAGAGTTTGGCAATCTTATTACAACTGATGCGCAACCATCCTTTCTGTCGATTTGTATTTTTGTGAGACTTATGATTTCGGCTTGAAATTGTGCCAGGTTCTTCTGTCCATCTGTTCACTTTTAACTGATCCAAACCCGGATGATCCTCTTGTTCCCGAGATTGCTCACATGTACAAGACAGATAGGCCAAAGTATGAAGCCACTGCTCGCAGTTGGACTCAGAAATATGCGATGGGTTGATTAACTAAGGCTATATCTATCCTTCTGTTATTCATTTCCCAACCTGAATTTGGGGTGAAAAGCATTTGGAGTTCCGTCTTTGTGAATACTATAAAAGTTTACTACATTGTATGAGTAAACTACCTAGTTTCTTTCGTGAGATCTGTGTGTTTAATGTAATGTCATGTTGAAAGATATTTGTGGCTGAACTAATTATTATGGTCTCGTTAGTAGCAATTTGTTGACAGCCTATTATCATCTTTCTCTATTTGCTGATTGTTAATTTGAGATGTGCCTAAAAGTCTGCCAATATATCTGTGTCGGGGTTCATTCCCTGAACTGATGCCAACTTGAATCTGATAATTGAACCCTCATATTGGTGCATGGTCGGTGATGCACTGTATCACTGATGCATGATGAACGCGGGTTAGACAGCTCTGTTAGCCAAGAATTGATATCATCCGGATAATGTTATTTGAACAAATAATGGGAATTGGACAAAGTAGATTATGTCAAGCAACCTATAATCAATTGTTCATAAAAAAAAAAAGTTAAAGATGATGGGATTAGGACTTGACTCCGGATACCAATTTTTGTGGGTGGATTTGTACAAAGTTTCTCAACAGCAACATCTGAGAATAAAACATAATCATCCGCAACAGTGGACCTTTTTTTGTTGAGAAAGAGCATATCTTTTACACCGAGAAGTAAAATTAACTATTGGGAAATTTCATGCTATTCTTGTAAATAACATAGAAAAAAGACCAAAATTTCAAATACATGCCTTTTTAACAAAGAATTTCCAAACAATTGTCCTTGTAAATATTATGTGCCCCATTTTCTTTTTCTATTTTAGCTACAAACTGCTAATTGAATTAGCGATTCACTTCATAACACTGTTAACCTCTAGTGTTGTTACTAATATTTACTTATAAGGTATTAACTGAATAATATATATATATATATATTAAGATGATTCTAAAAAAATTTCACTTGATTATATATATATATATATATATATATATATATATATATATATATATATATATATATATATATATATATATATATATATATATGGGATCCAATGAGAAGAGTACTTAAAATAAGAAGAATAAGAAGAGATCTTGGCCATTCAAATGGTAAGATTTAACGCTAGAGATTTCACGTAAAAAAATTAATATTATAACAATAAAAAATGGTCATTATAGTAATAAAAAGAGTCACTATAATAATAAAAAGAGTTATTATAAGTGAAAAAAATTATTTGGTTACTATGAGTTAAACAAGGATCACTATACATACGTAAAATATCATCCGTTGGATTTAGGAGATGAAGAGCGAGGATGTCTTCTCATCCTTCTCATTTTAAGTACTCTTTTTATTTTAACATATATATATATATATATATATATATATATATATATATATATATATATATATATATATATATATATATATATATATATATATATATATATATATATATATATATATATACACACACACACATACGGTCAAACCAACAAATCATACCATATCAAAATTAAACGAGATTTTAAAAAATCAAGATCAATTCAAATTAGATAAGGTGAAGAGAAAATAGCCTAAAAACTCGTTAAGCACCATAATTAGGGTAGTTCATGGAATAGTTTTGAAATAGAGGGATGTCAAAGAAGAGAGTGCTGCAGTTTCCTCTACTTATATGACGAAGGAATGACATTCAAGTGAGTTTATTTAAAAAGGCATAAGTATACATATCCAATAATCGAAAAATATGAAGCTTGTTGAGAAGGTGATGGTTCTCAATATCAGTAAAATCCCTCTCTTGGAAAAGAAAATAGAAAATAAAGGCAAGACAACAAGTCTAATGTATTCCGACCAATAAGGCATGATAATCTATGCTACTTCTTTGGTCCCATATTAAAAATGACTCACTTACACCCTATTCTTTTTACCTTAGAAAATTATTTTTTTCGTAAAAATCAGTTTTAGCTCATGAAAAATCAATATTCTCAAACATAAAGAACAATATTGAGTCAACAAAAAAAGTTATAATCAGTAAAATTCTTTTAATTAGTGAAAATAAAGTCATTATAGTAAAAGTCAGTAAAAGAAAATAAGACCTTATTATATATAAATATTAAATGACATATTTCTTATTTTGGCGAGGTCCTACTAATATTTTATTTCATCTTTTTTCCCTCTACTAAAAGTAAAATCTCACACTCTCTATCTCATATAATCAAAATAATGCACCACTTACTCTTATCTCATCTACTTTATTGTTACAATAATATTTGATAACACCTTAAGTCCTCAACTACTTTTTTTTTTTTGCAATGAAAATACAATAAAATGAACCACTAATTGTTCATTCTAGCTGTGGTAACTAGTTTATGGACAATATTTACAAAAAATTTGGAGACTTTAAAGCAAGCAAAGAATTGAAAATTGGCAATTTCAATTCTAATATCTTCCACCAGTTTCTGAGTCCCCAACTACTTATTGTCTAACAATATATGCTCAATTAGCTAAGTTATTTAAGAACAGAACTATTCACCTAGTAATTTCAATTACAATAACTAAACTAATTTTTAAAATCCCCTAATTATACTGTATTTTCAATATTTTATGATTAGAAATCATATTTCAATATCAGAAAATAAACTCTAATTCAAAATTTCAAAATTTCCTAATTCCGTCCTATAGGGCATTCAAATTCCACTTTAAAAGTTCATAATATAAACCTGAAAATTTATTAATTCAACTAGAAAATATAAATAATAAATTTCAGATTTTACTATTTGAAATTTTTATATGTAATTACACGTTGACATTAACTAATTAGGCAAAACAACCAAATTTGAAAGGGCGGGAAAGGAGGGCCACAGCTAGGGTCGAGTTGGGCTGTTGCTGAGTCACATAGGCGCAAGTGGCCGCCGGTGGTACTTGGCTGGTGGCTGGTCACAGTGGCCAATCATGGTGAGAGTTTTTTTAAAATTAATTAGTCTCACTTATCTTGCATCAAATTAGTATAAAACCATCAGTAAACTGGCAAAACTGCTCAATGTTTGTAAGAAATTTGGGGCATTGTCCAAACTTTTGAGCTGAAAACGGATGACCAGTATCTCATTTTTCTGATCAAAGTACGAAAAACTAGAGTTTTAGATGGCTTTGCTTGTTTGCTTCATTAAATAGTCTCACCGACTAAATCTAATCGCAATTAGTGGTGATGTTCCCTGTCACGGTGTCACCACTTCCAATTTAAGCTCAAGATGGCAAGTTGAGGACTCAATGAGATAGGATGCAGTCGAAAAACCCATTAAATCATATTGCTTAATTAGTATGCAAGAAGTCTCCCGAATTACTACACTATATTTTCTATTAAAAAAACCTGAAAATATTAATTTAGACAGTGTTACGGACAATATTACATAAGAATTTTTAAGTGCCTACCAGCCAAAAAGTGCTCATAAAATTTGGTTCATGTTTACTGGTAAGTGCCAACTCCGAAGATTCCCATGGAATTGGAATGAAAATGTGGTAAGCTTCCACAGCCGGTGGTTATCAACTAAACTAAACATCCAGTGGAACATAACTTTCAGGGTCAGTTTCAATCTGTTATGCTGATTTCTTCAGAATCTCCTCAGATGGAACTTCCAAGGTTGCCCCAGCGTGCTCTTTACTTGGTTTCATTTCTGCATTACATATGCTTATCATGTTTAATAATCAAAGATATAGATGAAGTTACAAGTCTACTTCAGTAACCTAACTTGTCAAGAAAGATGATCTACACATGTGAGCTCATCTGTATAAAACTAAATCAGAGACATCAACAATGAATTCAAATCCTTAAAAAATAAGAATGACATGAGACATAATGCAAGAGTCAAAAAAACACACAAGTCCGTCTCCCCTCCAAGGTTACTACTGTCCACAAGAAGGTGATACCAAGAAGGCAAGAAAATTGGAAAAAGGCAAAAATTCCACTTGAACAATGAATCTCTTTCATAGATATGGACATCACCACCTCAATTTTGAACTCGTTACATAGTGATGAAATCTTATGTTAAATGAACCCGCAGTTATCCTCCAAAGACAAAACTGTGATGTTTTCTAGTAGAGATGATAAGTGGCTACTGGCTTACAGCCCCAAAAAATAGGATACTTTTATGATTTCGTAAGTGAACTTTGACATGTTCCATACTATGCTTAATAATACCCTTCAGTAAGAAAATTAAATAAATATTCTATTGATATGGAGGAGGTATTAAAATATAAATAGTATGATCATGATATTTATTCATTTCGAAAATTGACAGCCAATCAAATGTGGCCTCATTTGTTGGCAGCCTATGTATTTTATGAATTACAAAAGTAATATAATGTAAGAGATTAACAAAGCAAGCAATAAAACTTAGCCTAAAGTAACCGCCAACTGCATTCATATCCTCAGTTACCCAACTTCCTAGGAAGGGTGATAACATGAACATTCTTCTTATACACACAAGTGACACAGCTAGGGAAACAACAAAACTGGGACAATCCACTCCAAATGGACTAATGATATTTCTCACTTACTCATCTTGGCCTTTTCTGGACATGAGATAGCAGGGGTTATGTTGGGGAATTTACAATAAATAGGGTAACAAAGATAATCGGGAATAAATTTCTTCGAGTCGTGAACGAAATCACTTTTCCAAAAGTATAATTTCGACCCTTTAGACTACAACCCGGGTTACACGAAATTTATTTAGGAGATAAAACGAAGAGCAATTGTAATTTCGTGTAGTAAAATTACAATACTATGAAAACAAGTTTAGGAATTTGTGATGATGATAAATAAAAGTATCAATGCATAAAGGAAAGAAGAAAAATGTTTCTCTATTTCCTTCATTCATCATATGAGTAATATCATATATTTATAGTTGTATAGACACTAACAAAAAGGCACCTCTTTAAAAGACACCTTTTAATAAATACGTTAAGTATTTATAACAATATCAAAAATGATATTTACTAAACCAAGTCTTTAGATATATATAATATATTCTCGGTTTATTGTATACAACTACTTTTTTATGTTTGTTTAAGTCATGACACCATATCCAAATGACTTAAACTATACATAACATGAATATAATCAACCAAATACTCTAAATCTCCAACAGGTTACTCAGTCACCTTCCAACTCATGGCTCTAACAGGAGTAAATACACACATTGGTACCTTACCGTGCTCAAAATCAAACTTTCTTAAACCAGCATCATATCAACCATTTCATTCAATTATACATACTATCTAGACTTCTTTCCAGAATGACCACCCAAAGAATATTTTGCTGACGTAGCAAATATAACCATTTTATTACCAAAAAATCATCAAATATAGACAGAGTGCTGAGGGCTGAGGCTTAAATAATTAGGCATTATAAATGTCAGCAGACAAAGTCTAGAAAGAAGAAGTTTCTGAACTTCAGGGCCAAAAATCCACATTACTACCTATCTCTACTCCTATCTGTTGTCAATCCTTTCTCACTCCACCAACTCATAGTCCAAAATTCAATCTCCATTTGCTAAGTTAGTAAGAGATAATCTGTTGATAAGGCTTGAAGCTTTTCTAACTTTATTTCAACATAACAGTTTATTTCAACACAACAGGTACTCCGTATTATGAAGATTCAAACTCATGTTGAATATAAGAACTTTGCTTCAGTATCTTCCTTCTGACAGCAAGCCTAGATTTGAGTCCTGGAGACTAATTGAAAGGAAAATGGATTGCTTGGATGCTATCAACCTTTATAATTGATAGTTGGTAAAAGTTTTAAAGTGATCGCCATATATTTTCAACATAAGACCCACAAAAGCCAGGAGTAAGAGGCATAAGAGGAGGAAGATCAGATGAAGAAAGCAAAAGGTGCTGCAATCTCCAAATCATTGGAAAATCTGACAAGTAGTTTTCTCCTCTCCAATCTGAGTTGGCCCAACATCTGTATTTAATATTTAGCTCCCAAAAGTGAACCAAACTTGAACCTTGTCATTAGAAGAGTTACCAAATTGGTTACTTAGGCAAATAGTTTACCCAATTGTCAATTTACAAAGTAGATGTCCAGCAAACACACAGATAAACTAGGCTCTACTTACCACTGAAGCGCAGCTTATTCACCACATTTCAAAACCACATAGTTAGAATCTCCAAGGACACATCATGGTTGGAAAAAGGACATCAAAGTAGTGGACAACTGTTCAAGATAAAGAGAGAATGCTACTTGGATAAGGAAAAATCTAGAGAGAAAGAATCTATTACAAGATATAGGGAAGCTAAAGTCAAGGCAGGAGAAGTAGTTTGAGAGGTTAGGGACAACATGTATAAAGATGTCTACGACAATTAAATTTTAAGGAAAAGGAAAAAGAAATATATATATAGGATAGCTAAGAGGAGAGAGATGTTTGCCAAAAATCTATGTACGGTGAAGGATAGAGACCAAAGGATTCTTATCCAAAATGACGAGATTAAAAGCAAATGGAAGTAATATTTTGACGATTTAATTAGTGGAAGTCAAGTATGGAGTATAGGTAACACCACTATTGAGGATAAATAAAAGGATACAAAAAGCAAAAGTAAAGGAGTCATTGAAGACAATGCAATTAAGGAAGGCTATTATGCCATATCCCTATTGAGATTTAGAGACGCATAAACAAAATTGGCATTGAGTACTTAATAGATCTCTTCAATAAGATTTGGAGGACAATTAAGATTCCACAAAAGACTATAGGAGAAGCATCTTGGTACTTATTTATAAAAATAAAGTAGATGCTCAAAAGTGTTCAAAGTACGTGGAATAAAGCTCATAAGTCACACTATGAAATCATGGCAGAAAGTGATTGAGCAAGGTTGAGGACAAATACTGGTATTTGGAAAATCAATTTGAGTTTATGGCAAGTTATCTCCCACTGAAGCTACCTACCTTATTAAGCGAATGATAGAGCATTATCATACAACAAAGCGTATAACAAGGTACCAAGAGAAGTATTTTAATGGCCAATGACTAAGAAGAAATATATCATATAAGTACATCGATAGTCATATGAAGTAAATTCTTGGTTCATGTTTGGGATTTTGTTGTTGTTGTTGTTGTATGATAGTCATAAACTCCAAGAGAGTGAAATTCACTACCTAAGAGTCAAGGTTCTCACGAACACAAGGAAAAGATGTGCCTCGGTACTAAGCAAATACCAGAATCGAACAGATTATTACACAAAACCAACTATGCAACTAGCAGTAGCTTCTGCAATCCAGTAGATATAGGAAATCTAAGCAGATCAATATCGTCAATGAAGAAGTCGATTCCTTTTCTAAACTAAGGAATATACATACTCTCAATTAAATCCTAAACCCATCCCAGAAGCAGGCATTCAATAAAACAGTAAAACCCACCAAAATTTTCCAACATCGTCATTCAGACAATTCATCAAACAGTTGGCAGGCTCTTCAGTATCGAAAACATCATAAACCCCAATTCCACATTACAAGCATTATGGATCAACCCACCAATTACAGAAACTATACAATCCCAAAACAGTATCTGGGTATCAGCAATCTCCTCGCAACAACAAAAAAAATTACAAAAAGTTCAACCAAAAACGAAAAGAAGGAAAGGAGATACCATATCCGCCACGTTCATTGAGCTTGGCTTGCACGATCATGGTGGAGATGAAATGGGAAGCTTCGTGAGCTTCATCTAGAAGTTTCTGAATGTCGGTTTGGGACGAAACGTTTCGATTTTCCTCGAATTTTGTACGGACTTCCATGGCAGAAGCTTGGAGCATTAGTATATCACCTGCGAATGATTTGCGGGTGGCCTTTAATACTTCTCTGTAAGCTTTCAGTACCTCTGTTCTCATCATATCTTTTCTCCTTTTCGAAGGTTTGTTTGATCGTTGGTGGTTGAAGGTGGAGGATGGGAGATTTGTACTTTGGAGGATTGGTCAAATTGTGTACTCGGTTAATTAACCCGATTCGAGTAGTTCTACGTCAGAATTGTATCCGAAATTATATGATCCGATTTTATCCGAATTGAAGCCTTAAATAAGTAGTGTTGTTATAAGCTGACCCGACACAATCTGACCAAAATCGAGAGTCATCCCATCCGATTGTAATTGTAAAATTGGGTTTTCGAAACCTACCTAACCTGAACTAATATTCATCCAACATCCGATTAGATCTAACATTATATGAATTCAAACCCAAATAGTAATCAACCTAAGAAATCCCAACACCCTATTTGCATTCGATAACTTAGATTCAAACCCATCCCATTGGCAACTCGACTGCCATTTTAATTCGATAAAAATTGTAATTGATCGTACTCGAATCTAATCGAGATTTAATTGGATCCAACTCGATTCTAACCAAAATCCAATTTGATTCTAATCAAGATCATATTGAACTTGACCTAATTACACATGAGATTCAATATGACCAAATTCAATACTAATTGAAATATTTGTATGCCTAACCTGATACTAACTGAGACAATACGATTAAACGTGTGGTTTGGTTTAATCCAACTCGATCAAACTAAGGATTTGTCCTTGTCAACTTAATATACATTATCATAGTCGTATATTATAATAAGAATTTCTCATATACAAATAAATCGTTATCATCCAATTTAATTACTTAAACTAGAATTAAGTCGAAAATAAGTTCAATACAAAGTATAATAAAAATAACTTACAACGTAATCTGATTATTGATGTATTAGAGAAGAGGGCATAGGGAGGAGTAGAAAAATAGAGGAGAAGGCTTAGTTCCAACACTTTTGAACAAAAGACTCGTCCGATTCGAAGTGAACCCGAGGCCCTTTTGAACACACCGCTCTACTGCATCATTCCGTGCCCGTGTTTCTTCCACGTTTTGACAACCATGCCCATGCCAAAAATTGCCCTTCGGTTGACAATGCTGAATCCACTTAGCATTTTCACAGCATCAATTACCTGCTTCAGTCTCGTCCATAACGACAGACTACAGTACAATAGTAGATAGTACACATCTACATTATTAGATACACTGCATTCTTTTCAATGAATGCATTGATGCACACACACCTAACATACTCCTTTAAGTTCATGAGATCCCCGCTTCAACCGTCATTCACATGTAATTTCATCTTCCTTACAGTCCCTTTTCCAGATTTCTCTTATTAATTAGGATCACCACTTTCTTGCCCTTTTAAGTACATAATATCGGCCAACTATTGCCTTATTTTGTGTCACATTAGCTAAACTTACTAAAAATGCTCCGAACTATAACAAAGCCATTACTATTCACACTACTTTATTTTATCATCCTGTTAGTTTCAACATTATATGTTGTTAAAGGTGAGAATTATGTTCATGAAGCATGTAGCGTGACAAGATACCAAGACCTTTGTGTCAAATCCTTAGCCTCCTACTCAAATAAAGCGAAGCTGAGTCCTCGCAGGTGGGCACGAGCCGGGGTATCAGTCACCATATCGGAGGTCAAGTCTGTGTCTCTATACGTTGAAAGTACGAGGAAGCACGGTCATATTCGAGGGAGGAGAAACAGGGATGCTCTGGCTGATTGTGAGGAGTGCATCCAGGATGCACTCGACAATCTTCACAAGTCACTTGGAGTGTTAAGAAGGCTAAGTAGTGGTGTGTTTATGGAGCAAATGGGTGATGTTTTGACATGGTTAAGTGCTTCTTTGACAAATGAAGATACTTGTATCAATGGTTTTGAGGGTTATCAAGGAGGCAGGAATAACAAGGAAATTACTAGGCTATGTGATAAGGTTCAGAATGCTAGTTATATTACTAGTAATGCTCTTGCTCTTGTGAATAAGCTTGCTACTACTGGAATGCTGGATTTGGACAGTGATCCTTAGATTTCGGGAGAAAAGTACCGAAAGAATCAAGTTTACCTTAATTTCTGTTCAGAGGATTGAATAATGCATGAGAAAATGATGAGGGTAGATAAAGATCACTTTCAAAAGTGATGGTACCACACTTCTATGTATGTAGGCTATAATAAAAAATAAAAAAAAAGCTTTTGGTTACAGTTAATGTCTCTGTTCATAAATGTGAGTATAACCTATGGTATCAATATTTTTTGTTTGTCAAATAAATGGTTTCTAGATTGTTACTACAGGAAGTGAACATTTTGAAGCACTATGATAGATAAAGTTTACTGCTGCTTAATTTACAACTGATAAATGAGCTGTATATTGCCCCCGTTTAAAAATTGTGGTGTTTGATGTAGACCAGTCATGGCCAACGAAGAAACTATTTGCCAAATTGCACATAAAATTATACAAATAGTTCTACTTCCCGAGCAAAAGGCATGAACTAGGAAAAAGTGTAAGGAGTCGAGCATTGTATACAGTTAAATTCTCTTGATTACCTTATACAGTCATATGACCAACCCATTTCAAATACAAACTACACCTGAAATCAAATTACTCCTAAATTTTAACTCGACCTGGCTTGATTAGCTCGAAACTAGTTTAGCTAATGTTGATTTACAATGTCATGAAGCCGAATATGACATGACCTACATAAATTTTGAACCAACACAAAACTAATGTTAAAGATTCATCACTCAGCAGACCTTCTATGAATATCCCGTTTGCCACTTCCCTATGCAATGCTTGTTACATGCAACCTGATGTTTTCGCATAAATTTGGTACGTATACCACATTGAATAATTTTGAGTTGTCTTGGGACTGAAATTGTTGCTAGAAATATATAACAGAAGCAGGTATTCTTGTAACCAGAGCAAAATATTGACAACAAAAATCATTATTATCAGATTATATGACTCTATGAGCTTACAAGATAACAAAACCTTAGGTTATTTAAGTGTAATTGTATGAGGTACTGGTCCTCCTACACCACATACAGGCTCCAGAGAAATTGGGTTTATGACACAATACCCAGTTGAAGAAGAACAATGACAGAATCACTACCTCCACCACCACTACCCCTACGGCGCCCCAATCTCTTGATATCCCCACAACACACATCCAAATCCCTTACATGCTTCTCCCTTTTTTTCAAATCCTGATTCTTAACAACACTACAAAACTTCTGCTTATCATTCGTATCCCTACTCGGATAAGTATTCTTGCTTTTGTAAAGACTACTAACAGGCAAAGGAATGTCCTCTAGCCCCATCAACTTTGGCACTACTCCTGGCTTGCATTGTAGGAGTTAGAGTTAGAGTTAGAGTTAGAATATACCTCAAGTGGTTATAATTAACCATGATAAAACATAGTTTATTAGTAATAAAATTCTAGGATAGTTAAGTAGTGACATACAAATATCTGTATTGTATCAACAGAATTAATCAATCAAATACACAAAAAACCAATTTTCTCCAAGAATTTGTTTCTTTACGAACTCTAAACCCGTGTTGTTTAATCCACTTGCACCATACTACTTTCTCACCTCCTACACTTTGTGGCAAATGCAGTATCCTCCCAAGCTTAAGCACATCAATCACTCGTGGCCCGACGTTACTTTTACAAAAGGAAGACCTATATATGGCGCTCCTCCCATCGAGGGAGAATCGAGGGTACTGGTTCAATGCATTCCTAGCTGATCGCATGGTGTCGGAGTTGCTCAATCACGACATCCTAGGAGGGAAGTTCATTTCTTCTTTGTATATGTCGTAGTAGCCTCCCTTTTCTGTCCTTTGCCATTTCCTCCTCTAGCCCGAGTTGAAGTATCATTTCCTCCAAGGTCACGCTCTTCCTAGGGGGCACATTGAGGATATTATGGTCATTTTTTTTGTAGGAAGTAGAAGATAGATGCTCAATTGCTCATGGGATGTAGGGGAAGAGGAGGGTTGTATTTGGTTAAGGGTAGAGGTGGAGTTATCATCGTTGCAACCGTTGCAAAAGCCTGGGCCAATCTTGGAACCCATCAGCCTCTTACGAAGATGAATGAGAGGTCATTCATGAAGGTTCTGATGCAAAGAAGAAAAGCTCAGATCAGGACTAGGGAAAATGTGGTCAGGAAATGCATGAAGAAAGTGAATCCTATGGAAGCTAAGATATAATGTGACTTTGGTGTTAGGGGGTTGTAAGATTTGGGAGGGGTTGTGAATGGATTAGTACGAGAAGGGGGGAGAGTAGATTTAAATGAAAATACATGATTGAAGTGCAAACATACATTGCTTCACAAGTTCTGTCGTTTCTAGGGGGGCAGATAAAAGAAAGCATTCCTTAAAATCCACTCATATATAATATAAATTATATAAGAAAATTAAAATATCAAATATAACTATTGTTATATCATATATAAATATTGTTATATTAAATATAGACATATAGAAAATATAAAATTATAAAAAGAACTCATATCAGGTATAATTATGATTATAAAAATAAAATTAAAAAAATATCTTATGATATATTTATATTAGGTATAAATTAAAAATTTATCTTTGTCAAAATAGTTTTGATTTGGGTTTGGTGCAGTAATTTGGTTAAATATTCATTATGCTCTCAAACTTATAGTTTTTGGATTGGGTTGATTGTGATTCAGTCATGTAATTTTAGTTGTAAGTGATGTTCACAAAAAGGTAACATAAAGCTTGCCGTAAATTAGAAGGTGCACTCGGATGCACTATGAGCATAGTGCACCAGTTCTAGGTGGCACATGCAAGTAGAGGAAAGTAGCAAATGAAAGTTGAGCTGGCAATATTGAGGAAATGAAAACGAAAGTGACATTAGAAAATGACAAGGGGTTCAGTGTACATTGGGACAACAAATGAGAAAAAATGACAAGTATAGATGTAATGATGGAAGATTAAAATGATTACGGGCAAACTTTTAAATTTAAAATATATTTGCACCTATATGCATATATTTCCACCTCATTTTTTCTGTCAAAATTGTTCACTCCAATTTTGATAATATTTCAATGTACATCTTATATAAATTTGATGTATATAAGATGTCACCTGAATGAACAAAATTTTACTTGTCAGAAATTACAAATGCACATTTCATGATATAAATATATACATTGCACATCATTAGTATGTACATAAGCATGTCAATAGACATTTTATATACATACAATGTACATAATATGTAATCTCAATGTATATTATTTCTTGTCTGGCCCAAACTTATATAAATGTCAAATGTACATATTCCTCAACTTTAATGTACATGATATAGATTTGTATTATTCATAACAATGGAATTCGGTTTACATGTACAATTTTAAACTTCAAATCGTGGGTCATTAATTACTCACAAAGTATAATTCTCACAATTTAAATATATATCTAATTATGATATATGTAACAAATATTTGACATTACACAAATAAATTACAAATATATATATATATATATATATATATATATATATATATATATATAGGGTCGGGTTTTGGTGAGAACCCTTCAATATATAAGAACCCATCTTCAGCCTTTAAAATAAGAAAATCTAACGGTTTGAATGATTTGTCTTTAAAATGGCTTAATTTAATTTTTGGCCAGTTACCGTATTTTATGCAACCTCAATCTAATTTTTAAACTTCCTTTCCTTTTCGCAAGACTGGTCAAATACCATATATATTGAATATTTTAATTCCAAACATAGATAATATTATAAAAAAATTCATGGTAATTATTTTAAATCATACATGGGATAAATGAAACATGCTTATTAATATATATCTAATGTTCTAAACTCGTATGTAGTTGTTCTATTTGTTAATCGGTATATATCTAATGAAACATGCTTATTAATATATATCTAACGTTCTATTTGTTGTTCGATATATAGTTGTTCTAAATTCATATGTAAGTGTTTCATATACATATGCTGTTGTTCTAAACTCGTATGTAGTTATTATATGAACGTATATAGTTGTTCTTAAACTCCATTTTATTCTGAACCCATTAACTACACTTCGAAATACATGTGCAGTTGTTCGGTATGAAAAGATTAATGTAGCTCCGTGTTAGAATCAGTGATCATGGAGTATAAAGGTGATGTCATGCCATGTTTGGAGATTTTTATGGTTTTGGGGTTGAGGATGGAATAAATGGAAATCTAAGAATAAATTGGATGTATTATTGATATGTGTTTAGTTAGAAAATACAATTCAAATCGGTATGGTTGTATTGATATGCTGGTTGGTTATATGTATATAGTTGTTCGAAACTTATATGTAATTGTTCTATACACGTATCAAGTTGTTCCAATTTCACTTATAGTTGTTCTATATTCATATGTAATTGTTCTAAAATCATATTTAATTGTTCTAAACCCATTAAACGCAATTTGACATACGTGTTCAGTTGTTCGATACGAAAGATTAATGCTTCCCCGTGTTAGAAACGGTGTTCATGGAGTATAAGAGTGATGTTGTGCCATGTTTGGAGATGTTTATGGTTTTGGGGTTGAGGATGGAATAAATGGAAATACAATACAAATCGATATGGTTATATGGTTATGCTGATTAGATAAATATGAGTTGTTCTAAAATCATATATAATTGTTTTATTCATGTATCCAGTTGTTATATATATCACATGTAGTTGTTCTATATATCATATGCAGGTGTTCAAATCAATTACCTATACTTCGACATACGTGTTCGATATGGATCATTAAACACGCTGATGGGGTAATTAAATATAACCATTATTTAATTGAATTATATATATAAATCACGCTGATGGTAATTAAACTCATATTTAATTAACCTCATATTTGAACTCTATACACGATGATTGTAATTATACTCATATTTATTTGTTATAAATCATGAGCTCAAGTACACATGTGCATTATTGAATCAAAAAAATATCCATTAAATAACAATTTAGAACAATATATAAATATTTAAGAATATTAAGACTTGAAATCATAACAATCGTTGTCATGCACATCGATGTTCTAAGAACAACGTAAAATGTAGTGTTAAAATAATATTAGAACATTGGTACTAATATTTAAAACATTAAGTGTTTACAGTTTGAAACACTCTATATATTATACCGAACATCAACGTTTATGAATAGGTCATTCGTTTTTAAAAACAATACGATAAGGCACAAAGTACTACGTTTTTAAAAAAATAACAAAAAAAATAAAGAAACTTTCCCTCTAAGTCTTGAGTGTGCCTAAAAATACACAACACTCTGAAGAAACTGCTGCACCCTTTTAGCTTCCTATTTCAGAGTTGCAGTCTTTTCAATTTTTTCCAATCTTGTCAAAACCTCCAAACCGTCACTTTTCTCCATTAGAGCAACTGAAAAAAAAACCTAATACCTCTATTGAAAATATTTCGCTAAATTTTCGTTATTTCTAGCGACATTACAAAATGGAGAAGACAACGAAAGGCATTAAGAAATTGAAAACTGTAAAAAAATCGATCGAATCAAAGAAGAAGAGCATTGAAAACCTGTTGTAAGTTTATTTATTCAGTTTTCTCGGAACATTACATCGTGGTGACTTAATTCTTACTCCTCTGTAATTGTTGTCAGGCAAAGGATCAACGAAGATACCTCTCCTATTTTATCACTTCCACCAGTCGATGTATCAGTTGACGAACACGAAGAGTATGGTTTATTTTTCGAAATGTACTTCGTAATTTTAACTGTAAAATTATTATTATTATAATTTCTTATAGTGTTCTTGGATTTTACCGTGATGTTCAAACTTTTTTATTGGATGTTTTATTATGTGTACATGTATATAGAAATGTGCATAGACTTTTGAGTGAATTAGTGTTTTATTTTAGTGACTTACTGTTTTATTTAAGTGGCTTATTGTTCTAAATTTGAAATAATGTTCTTCAAGAAACACCATATTTATAAACAACATTCGGATTTACGAATATAATGTTTTAAACCATTTCCAAGGGTTTTAGTTTTTAATTGGGTTATATAAACCTATTGTTCTGTTTACATAACCTAATGTTTTATTTATTTAAATCTATTGTTTTGTTTATATAACCTAATGTTCTTTTTATGTAACCTAATGTTCTGTTTATATTGGGTTATATAAACCTATTGTTCAAGAATAGAGCATTAGGTTATATAAACCTATTGTTCTGTTTATATAACCTAATGTTCTATTAATTTAAACCTATTGTTTTATTTATATAACCTAATGCTCTTTTTATATAACCTAATGTTCTGTTTATATTGGTTATATAACCCTATTTTTCTAAAATAGAACAATAGGTTATATAAACCTATTGTTTTGTTTATATAACCTAATGTTCTATTAATTTAACCAACTGTTCTGTTATTATTATAACATACTAAAACATAATGTTCTGTTATTGTATGATATACTGTTGTACTTTTTTATGTATATATTGTACTTTATTTCTTCCAATTGTTCTTATGATAATATCTTGTAATATTTATAGTGTACCTTTGAAGAAAAAGAGTAAGAAAAACAGAAAGGAACATGCTATAGTTGTCCATCAAAGTCAGAGAAAACCCAAAAAAATTGAAAAAGCAATTGTGAAAAAAAGGAAACAACTGGAGATTGTTGAAATACAGTCCAAAGAGAAGAAAAGAAAAGAAGCTCATGATGCAACTGTATTGAATCAGAGAGTACCCCCAAAGCAATTTATGTTTGTTGTCTTGAAGGACATTCCTGAACAACACAAGGAAGCAATCAGAAGAATTGGATTTGGAGGATTCTTAACCCTGGACTTAGACTCTCACAAATCTGGATTCTGTGCTGAGTTGATCAATAGCTTTGACCCTGATAGGTCAACACTAGTACTATCACAAGGGAGAGAAATACCATTGATTGCTGATGATGTGCACATGGTATATGGATTACCCATTGGAGGTATGCTCATTAATGAGCAAATAGATGAGGATGAAGAAGCACAAGCTTTTTTACAGAGATGGAGGACCATGTTTGGACTGAAGAATGGAAGTCCTAACAACTCAGCTCTGATTTCTGTAATTGAAGAGCAGAAGAGAGTTGATGTGTGTGATGAGTTCCTGATCAACTTTGTTGCTGCAGCAATAAATTGTTGTGTTAGGTCAACTGCAAATCAAGCTATTAACTTCAAATTTTTACATTGCTGCAAAGATGTCAGCAAAATAAACACTTTTGATTGGTGTGCTTTCACTTACAAGCACATGCTTCGTTCAGTTTCTGAATGGCAAGAAGGTTCATCATTTTTTACGGGACCTCTACCATTTTTGATGGTAATAAATCATAAGATGTTATTGTTCTAAATTTATGATATGTTGTTCTAAATCAGACTATTCTTTTTCTAAATCAGTGTGCTAAATTTTAATGTTCTAAAAATGCAGATTTCATATTTTGATAGACTGCAAAGAGGAGATGTTCACCCCCCAAGAATGTTTCCTCTTATTTCTGTCTAGAATAAGGATCTAATCCAGTCCAGGATGAAGATTGAATTGAAGAGGGGCTTTGGTAAGGGAATTGTGCTTAACAGAATGAGCACAGAGGAAAATGTGACTGAACCTACAACATCAAAGGCCTCTGCAAACATGCTGGTATTCAACTTGTTGCACATCGTATTATTATAATTATTATAAATTAAATTTATAACCTATTGTTCCAAAAATATAGCCTAATATTTTAAGATGATAATGAACTCTAATGCTCTGATTTAGACTTCTACTTTTAGTATATATAACTCTAATGTTCTAATATATCAATCTAGTGTTCAGATATACACTTCTATTGTTCTAAATTATTACTTTATAATAATATACATAACTGTTCTAAAAACCCTAGTGATAAAAGTTATATAACCTAGTGTTCTAAGCTATTGTTCTTAATAATTAATTTTTTGTTATGAGTTAAAGAATTTCATGGGGAACTTTGCTCTTTTTATTGTAAAATACACCTTAGTGTTTCTAGAATAATAAAAGCATTATAGATAAATGACATTGTTTTAAGAGGTTGACTTATTGTTCTAAATTATAACCTAAATGTTTTAAGAGGTTGACTTATTGTTTTAAGAGGTTGACTTATTGTTCTAAATTATAACCTATTTTTTCTAATACTTACTTTGCAAACTATTGTTATGTAGGAGTATTTGGAAACTTTTGGTAAATTGGCTAAGACTATTGCTGTAAATGTCAACGAGATGTACACTTTGATTGACAAAGCTAGCACAATTTTTGAAGAAACATCATTACAGGAAGAGATGAATGTTTTAATTGATAATATTTGGAACAAATATTTATCAAAGAAGCCATCTATGACCCAGGAAGGAGACAAGGGTCCAACTATTCTTAACCAAGACCAGCACTTGTTTGATGAGCCATCATTTATGGCAGAGCTCAATGAGGTTATGGGGAAAGCATGGTCTAATCTTAAACAGAAGGACAAAGTAGAAAATACAATAGTTCCAGTGTCTTTCACTCCCCCTACTTTCAACATCTTCAATGATACACAACCACCCCAACCTAACCCCTCATCTCCCAAATTGCCACAATCTACCCCACAGCCACCATCCCCCCCATTACCACCATCCGAACCGTTGCCCCTTTCTAAACCATTACAACACCCTCCTTCAAACCAATCCCCCCCCCCCCCCCCTTTGCCACCCCAACAACACATGCATTGCCCAAAAATCCAACACCACCCCCATTGGCTGAGCCACACAAGAAGGATGGCTCCCATTTGCAAGAACAGGAATTAGAAGAGCATATACATCAATTGACTCAGTCAATTGTAAAAGGAATTGCAAAGGATAGGTTAGTTATTATAAATATGGTAAAGGTTTATAATGTATAATTGTTCTAAATAATTACCATTTATTCTTGAGCAGTTTTGATGAGGAGGAGCCTCAACAAATGCGTGAGAAAAGATCTAAGCATAGCCTTCCTTTGTACCTGCGATCCCCTTTCATGGTGAACCATGAGAGAGTGTCCAAGAAATTGGACATTGCTCAAAGGAGGGCTGCAGAATATGCCTTCTCTGGTGGTCCAATAGAGTATGTTCCTTATGTTCTGATATATTATTCTAGTGTTCATATATACACTTCTATTGTTCTAAATTATTACTTTATAATAATATACATAACTGTTCTATAAATATATTATTGTTCTAAATGTTATAATGTATTGTTCTGAATGTTATAATATATTGTTATATGTTTATGATTTAATGTTCTTTGTGGACAAATATACTACGTATATATACACTATGTAGTATGACATTCAGAACAATAATGTGAGGATGTATAATATAACTATATAGTATCTATAATGTTCTAATGATTATAACTCATTATTATAATTTCCTGTTTAATTGTGGTGATCTAAATTCTCTCATTTTTGCATGGATGAAGTGAGGATTTATACAATGATGAATTAAATTTCATCAATAGGGACGACATAATGTCCCTTACAGAAAACAACTATATTACGAACAATATAGTTGATTCATGGGCACGTATTCTAAATGCTATGAATAGAAGAAGAAGCCCAGAAGCAAAGAACAGATTCTTTTGCACAAGTGAATTATGGGTACATTCCTAATTTATTCTATACTAATTTATTTATTTCAAAAGTATATCCTAACTAATATTATATATATATATATATATATATATATATATATATATATATACCACAACAGATAATTCTTTGCAGTAATACATACTTCAAAGAGAGCGATCCATTTGAAGACAGATACCTTGCCTTTAGATCTAGACTAGAGGATAAAATGAGGCACTCTCAAATCAGTTCTTTTGAAAAGGTTCAATTGGTATGTAATCCTATTGTTATGATTCACAGTACTATTGTTCTAAATGTTATTTTTTCTCATTTTGTGGTATATACTTATTCTAATGTTCTATTTTTTATTTCAGGTGTTCTTTCCAGTGTGTGCCTATGAGCACTATTACCTATTCTGTATTAATTTTTTAAATAAATCAGTTGAGGTGATTGACAATAGATTTCTTGAGAAGAGTGTGACGTTTATATCAAAATACAAACACTTTCCCAAGACAATGATAATTTTCTTTATTATACAGTTACTGTTCTTCGTTAATGTTATAATTAGATTGTTCTAAATTATAATTATACATTAACTTAACATTAAATATCTCTATTGTTCTAAAGAGTAACTTTATTGTTCTAAAGAACAACTATAATGTACTAAAGAATAGCTATTTTTATTATTTATGACTCCATTGTTCTGATTTATTATTTTAGTGTTCTGATATATATTATTAATGTTCTAATTCATTACTCTATAATTATATACCATAGTATTATTATTGTTTTATCCATAATGTGTCATATTACACTTATAATAACCAATCTCTAATATTTTAATTGGCAGATGAAGGCCTTCGCTAGATTTTTGAAGGAAAAAAAGATAGGTGATGGTACTTTGGTATCCACATTTAAGGGTGCGTTGAAGAGGATGAAATGGAGGGACAACACCAACGTAAATGATTGCGGGGTGTTCATCATGAAGCACATGGAATCATACCAGGGCCAGAGTGATGAGCAATGGGATATTGGATTCCAACCAAATGATGTAAGATATAAATTCATATATAATTTCATTTTTGATGTCATACTTTATAATATATCAATTAATAATACTAGTTATTATTATTATAGGGCAAAGCACTGAAGAAATTACGAATTCAGTATTGTGCTAGAATATTATGCAGCAACGAAAACAAGCTTAAGGATGAATTACTATCAAAGGCTAAGGAATGGGCGAAGGAGCAGCTAAAGCAAAATTAGCCACATGTTTTGATTCTAATATTAGATTTAAGTGTTCAATGTTTGAAATGTTTACTATATTGTTCTAAATATGAATATACATTGTTAGATCAACTATTAACTGTTTGTTTGGAATTTAAGTATATATTGTTCGAAAGTATTAACTAATGTTTGAAACTACTAATTTATTGTTCTTAATTGTATGAATATATTTCTATTCATTCTAAAGCTATTTATACTAATGTTCCAATCATATACTAATGTTCTAAAGCTATTTCTACTGTCCTATTGTGTGAATATACTAATGTTCTAATTTGTGTGAAACTTTCCACCAATTGTTTAAATATATTTCTATTGTTTGAAATATTTAAAATATTAAAAATATATATCAAATGTATTGTACTTAGTGTTCAAAAATTAAAAGTATAGTATAAATAGTATAGCTATTTATACGAATGTTCTAATCATATTAACGAGCTCTAATGTTCTAAAAACGATAGTGTTCTAACTATAGTACTATTGTTCTGATTCGTAGTCTAAATGTTCTAAACAATGAATATATTGTTCTGATTCATAATACTATTGTGGTGTTTCATTTTATACTGTTCTATGTAGTAACTTTATTGCTTTGATTCCAAATGTTAATGCTCTAAACCAAAACTCTAATGTTCTAACCCATGAATTACACTGTCCTATATAGTTACTCTATTGCTTTTATTTCGTATGTTATTGTTCGAAGCCATAACAACTATGTTCTAAACTACGACTACATTATTCTGATTAAAATACTATGTTCTGATTAATAAACTAAATGTTCTAAACCATGAATGTATTGTTCTGATTCATAATACTAGTGTGCTTATACATTTTTATATTATTCTATATAGTAACTCTATTGCTTTGATTCTGACTGTTAATGTTCTAAACCATAACCCTAATGTTCTAACCCATGAATGTATTGTTCACATATAATACCATTAAAGAAAAAACCAATTGAACTACAAATTTATTTATTATTCGATAAAAGTAACTATTGTTCAAAACTTTAATTTAAATGTGTAACATTATTAACTTGTTGTACTAATCTTGTCCGGACAGTTTCGAACATCATGAAATCCAAGTGCACCACATCCTCTACATAACCTTTTCTTCCTTTTTGATTGCTCCACTGCTTTCTCCTTTTCACCTTTAAACCTCTTCGATAATCCAATGCATTGCTCATTACCACTATGAATTCCAGTGCCCTTATTTTTGGAAATCTTAGGAGGTTTAATAAGAATTTGTGAGGGAGTGCATGATCCAATCAATTTCTCGATAACTTGCTCATTCGTATGAGCATTATAACTTGCATTCACATTATGTTCTTCACATCTTGACCTAAAGACCTGAAGATGTCTAACAAGATCAATTAAGCTATCTTCATTACCTTCAGCCAAACTTACGCAACTGTGAATCTCGGACCATAATTCATTCAACAAACCCTTCCTTTTAACACCAATTGAACAACTGCCCATCTCTTTCCCATCAAGATCAAACATTGGCTTCTGCATTGCCATGGTAGTCCACCTATTAACAACATATTGTTCAGGTATTCTTTACAATGTTCTTGGCCTTCCATAACCATATCATATGCCTACATGGAATTCCTTGTCGATTAAACAACTTGCACGAGCAATTTGTTTCACAATTGTTAAGATTCATAAGAACTTCATAACTTTTTCTCCTATTACCTTCACTCACTCTTGCAACCTCCAATCCCTCTTCTTTCCTCAACTCTTCCACCCCACACTCATAGCAAGCACTATACACTTCATCCTGAAAATCATAGAAAACATTAACAGTATACACCTCGGATCCATGTCTTTCAATCTCCATTTGTGTCTTGCATTCAGGATGCTTGTGTTGAGAATCATTGTCATTCTGTGCTTGAGTGTGCCTCTGAGCATCCATAGCACTTTCAAACCTCATCAAGAACTCTACAAGGGAAACATGGGGATTGACAAAAAATGTGAAGAAATTGTTTTCACTTTCTGATCTTGATGTAGTTCTCATGATCCCACCCATAAATATATCTCTAAAATAAGCGGGAATCCACATCTTTCTCATTTCAAACATCACAAGAAGCCATTCATGGTCTTCTAAATGGAACTCAACAAGCACCTTGTTCCATTTTTCCTCAAATTCTTTCGGTTCACTCTCCAAATTCCAAACACAATCACTTATTCTCTTTAAAAAATCAGTGTCTTGGATAATACTTCTTCCTATTTTATCAGGGATTTTCTTCATTATATGCCACATACAAAATCGATGTTCACACTTCTTAAATACATTATTCACAACAATTTTCATTGCTGGATCTTGATCTGTAATTAAACAAGTTGGCTCCTTTTGATCCATTGCTCTAAGGAAGGTTCTAAATAGCCATTCAAAAGAATTTACATCTTCCTTAGCTATAAACCCAGCAGCAAAAGTGATACATTTTTTATGATGGTCAACTCCTGTGAAAGGTCCAAACACCATGTTATACCTGTTATAGAACAATAACAGTTATTTATAATAAATTTCAGAACAGTCGAATATATATTTAAAACAGTCATGCATATTGTGCCATATAAAGACTATATAGTTATTGTTATGATTTATAATTATAATGTACTGATTTATAAATCTATTGTTCTAAATCATAAATACAATAACTTACTCTACTATGTAGTTAGTTTTCTTTAGCACAGTAAGTTATATTAATGTTCTAAACCCAGTTCCAATTGTACTAAATTACTTGTACTAACGTTTAAAATGAGAACTGGATTGTTCTAATGTCATTCAATGAGAATTACATACCAATATATCATAACTACCCTAATGTTCTAATAGTAAACCTATTGTTACTGACTTATAATTCAGTGATTCATTTTGTTATATTAATGTTCTTAATTATTATTCTATTGTTATGAATAATGACTATATTGTGCTAAAGTGATGATGTGCCATAACTTTATTGTTTATTAGCATTAGCTACATACCTGTTCGTCTGATACGTAGTGTCGAAAGATACCATATCCCCAAATAATCCATAATTCTTCCTACAAATCGGGTCAGCCCATAATGCTCTACATAAACAATCATCATCATCAATTTGATAATAAAAAAAAAAAAGCAGACCACATCAACTTCTTCTGTTTGAAATTATCTACAAACATTTGGGCATCTGACACTTCAATATATGCCTTCAAATCCCTATGGAAATTTTTGAAATCACACTTCGAGGCACCAACATTCTCATACCCCCCAACATACTCTTTCATCATTCTAAATGTTTTTACAGGCCCCACATTTATCTGAAAAAACACAAAGAAAAATACAATGATTCAAACACTTAAAAAAATTTCAGAACAATCAAACACTTATTTAGAACAAAGAACCAATTGAGTAAGAACATTAGACTATATACCTTGGAATTATCAACGATCATCTTTTTGTGCAAGATGCTCAAGCTTCTTCTTGATTTTTGGAAATGTTGATATATAGTAGAAATGAGTGCATGAGAGTGACCCTCTTGGAAATTCGATATAACATAAGAACCATCATCACAAATCTTCAATACAATTTGTGCCTTGCATCCAACACGAGTCACCAATATCCTCCTAATGATCGAAACATCATCCATACCTTCTTTTAGTTTTCCCTTGTCTTGCACATCAAACTTCCGTTTACACCTATATCCAGCTTTATTACACACAAGATATTGGAAACTGATTACACCATTCTTCCTTCTTTTCGTAGTTGATTTTCTAGTATTAAACCCAACTTCATTTGCATATGACTTATAAAATGAAATACCTTCTTCAACACTTGAGAATTTCATTCCAACATATGGTTTCACATCATTGGAACAACATGGTATCCAGGATTTGGTTCCACCTGGAGTGCATACAGGTATTACTCCAGGAGAAACGCTGGCATTTGAATTAGAAACACTACACTCCTCGTTGATGCTCATGGCTACAAAGAATATAATTAAGGACCGTTAAAATCATGTATTATTCTAAACTATAGTATACTGTGTTCTTTATGCATTAAACTGATGTTCTATAAATATTCAAACATGTTCGAATGACTTATTTTATTGTATTATATTGTTATTAAAATTGTACTGACATATCTATCATAATGTTCTAAATCATAAATATGTTCTTCTAATATATGATTATATAATACTCATACATATAACTATTGTACTCATCTATATATACTAATGTACTAAATCAGACAACGCTAAGTCATAATGACAATATAATTCTAATGCAGAACAATTGAGTTATGATTTAGAACATTAATATTATTAAGTTGAATGTCGATACAGAGTGTGATCTGATACATGTTCTTACTATATAATACTAAATCAGAACAATATAGTTCTGATTTAAAACATTAGTTTAAATGGCCTATGGGTGAAGAACATTAGAATACTATATAATATTATTGTTCTATATTTTTTATAATGATTGATATTTATATACTATTGTTTTGCAATAATATTGAAAGATGTTCTAAAATTCTGAACTGATGTACTACACCTTTTACGTTTTGAGTATCATTGTTCTATATTACTGTTATGCATTAACATTGTATGATGTTCTAAATTCTTAACTTGATGTTCAAAATATTATTATACACTGTTCTATTATTATTATTATTATTATTATCTTATGTACTCCACTAACTTTTTATTTTTGTAGTGATGATGTTCTAAAGCTTAAACCTAATGTTCTATTTTTTTGAATTGTTGTTCTGATTTAAAACAACAAGGTACATACTGATTTAAAACATTGGAATAATTTATATAATGAAATAATACGAAAAAAATTATTGAAACCACTCGTAATTTACAGTATTAGATCGAACATTGTATACTATTTCGAAACATATAACATACGCACTCACAATCATGCACTTTATAAATAATCAAATACAACAATCTCTATACGGTGTAATATATGACATAGAATATTAAATCAAATACGAGAAAAAAAAATGAATCAATTACCTTTATTTTCAATGCCAAAACAGCAAACTAAGCTTTGTGTATGAAATATAGCGAAACTACTGTTTCAAATAACTTCTTGAATAATTTGAATATTGACATGTGATTATAGAGTAAAATAGGAAAACTACTGTCCTTTAATTATGCGAATTTTAATGAAAACTACTCATAAATCACGGAAATAAATAAACTTCCATAACTAACAAATCCGAATTTATTTCAATTACCAATTTGCCATTAAAGATTATTGAATCATAACCATTTATCTCACTTATATCAATGGTACTAGATTGGTTCTTATATAACAAAGGTTCTTATATAACTAAGGGGTTCTCACATGATCTCATTTCTATATATATATATATATATATATATATATATATATATATATATATATATATATATATATATATATATATATATCCTTTCCCGTAGTATACAATGCAGTGTAATACGGTTCAAAAGTCAAAACTAGTTTAAATACACAATGGTAGGACAGCTACCTAGATATTTTGCTCATCAGAGTACAAGCTTAGTTCAATTACAAGTGATTAAAGATTATATTAAACAAACTTGCACTAGTAGATAAATGTCTATTTGCTGCGGTTTTATAGCTTTAAATGCTGCGGTTATTGATACGAAGCACATATAGGCGAAGCACATGGAAAAACAACAAATGCTGCGATTTTTTAGACGCATCAATAAAAACAACAAATGTTGCGGTTATTAGAAAAACAACAGCAAATATATCAATTAATTGCTGCAATTTTACCAAAAAAACGCAGCATATATTTTAAAAAAAATTATCATTATTTGCTGCTATTTTTTGGAAAAACCGCAGCAATTAATAGATATATTTGTTGCGGTTATCCTAATAACTGCAGCATTTAATTGATTTTTTATTTTTTTATTTTTTTATTCTGAATTTTACATGTGTTGCGGTTTTCTAATATAACCGCAGCACATATAAATTAAATATTGCGGTTATATTAGAAAACCGCTGCAATTGATGGTTTCCAGAACAAAAAAATTTAATAGGTCATTTTATGTGTTAATTACATACATATAAAAGTATATTATTAATAATTAATATCTCTCAAAATTATTATACTATTACAACACAACACATTTAATTAAGAACATAACCTGATCTAAGCTAACAATATCATACATAATGTGTTAAATAATATGTCATAAAAGATAAGAAAAGTTAAG
Source organism: Dysphania ambrosioides (assembly GCA_026401315.1). Classification (NCBI taxonomy): domain Eukaryota; kingdom Viridiplantae; phylum Streptophyta; class Magnoliopsida; order Caryophyllales; family Amaranthaceae; genus Dysphania; species Dysphania ambrosioides. The sequence continues at coordinate 12,568,441 of CM048661.1, forward strand.
AAATGATCAACCGTGAAGCATATAAATCCAAAATTCTATTATGACCACTCGTTTTAGCACGCAAAATCGCGATCTACAATATTTTACACTCAAAACAAAAAACCAATTCATTCTTCATAGATTTCGGATGCTATTCCAAGGTTTTGGGAAAGTTTAGAGAGGCATATCTCTTAGCCCGGTAGTCCGAATGGCATAATTTTTTTTTTAAAACCCCCTATTTTTAGAGGTACTATACAACTATGTTACCCTTTAGCGGCCTCAGTAACATATTATTTGAGATATTGAAAAAAAATCTTTGAGAAGTTATAAAATTGACTACGGGACTCCGAATGGGGCTTATAATATGTCTAATTTGTGTGTTTTTTCGAGATCTACCCACCCCAACTCGATCTACGGGGTATTTGACCACTTATTTTCTCCAAAAAAAGGCCTCTAACACCCTATAATTCATGAAATTCGATTTTTAAGGGTTATTCCTTCATAAACATAATATATAACTTGCAGATCTGAACATACAAGAGTTTTTCATCTTCACATTTATATATTAACAAATTATGAAAAATAATTTTAAAAAAATATATAATAGGGTTCAAGGCATATACAAACCTTTAGATTTTGAACTTTAGAGTATTTAGACTTCTTCAAAATGGAAGAGATGAGTAAGATTCAAAACGCTTCACTATGCCATATCCATGGAGGCACGAGTGGGAGAGAGGAGTAGGTTTCAAATTACGTGAGGAAGAAAGTTAGGTAGTGGGTGTTATGGGGTTAGTGGGTGTTATGGGGTTAGTGGATGTTATGGGGTTATGGCTAGAGACGAAAAAGGAGGATGTTAAGTTATGGGGTTAGGGCTAGCTAGAGAAGAAGAAGATTAGTATTTTTTTTTGTGCGCTGAAGTGTTGGGAGTCTGGAGAAGCCTTTTCGTGTTTTGAAATGGCCTGGAAAAGAAAAGGTCAGGTTTATATATCAATGAATAAATATTGCGGTTATTTAAATAACCACACCAATTACAACCACAAGTGTTGCGGTTATTTAAAGAACCGCAGCACTTTATATTAACATTTTCCAGGTCATGATATTTGCTGTGGTTATTTAAAAAATTGCAGCACTTGTGTTATAAATGCTGCGGTTTTTTAAATAATCGCAGCATTTATTCATTAATATATTTTCATTTTTCAGGCCATTAATAAATATTGCGGTTATTTAAATAACCGCAACACTTGTAACCATGATATTTTTCTAGAATTCTTTTTTTCCATGGGCATTTTATGACGGAAATAAATGTTGCGGTTTTTTTTTAATAACCGCAGCACTTATAACCACAAGTGCTGCGGTTATTTAAAAAATCGCAGCATTTAGGTTCATGTGCTTCGAAATGTATATAACCGCAGTAATCAAGACGGAGCAATTGAAATGTTTTCTACTAGTGTAGGTTTAAAACCCCTTTAAATCATCATTCTACAATGTGCAGGAGGATCACACAACAAATAAAATGTGTAGAATGAACCTATAATACTATTCTGTCCATTCCCATAGTCGCTCCATTAGGTTAACATTACTTTGTTAAATTTAGGAAGGGAAAATTGATATACATAAAAAAAAAAAAGTGACAATACTAAAATTGAACTATTGTGAGAGTAAATAGTAGCCTATATTTCCATTTGTAGTAATGGGGAAATTTTGTGAGACTTTTAATTATATGGGGCAAATAAAAGAGAAAGAAAAGAGTACTAAATACGTACGTATGGAGTATAATTTTCACATTTGTATACTTGAGCTAATTCGGCCATATTTAATAGAGTTTTATAAGATGATCCCCAAGTGTATGAGTTCTCAAAATTGACCAAAGTCGTCAAAAATGATTACTTTGCTAAATAGTTTTTCTTTCTCGAGAAAATGCTTGAAAGTTTTGTTTTAAAATTGTTAATAACTCTTAAAAGAAGCCTACCAATATAATTTTATATTTTTCCCTAAATTTTTGCCATTGAAAAGTTGAGTCCCAAATCGATCAAGTCATAACATTGATTGTAAAAAAAAATGAACAAAGCTTTTGAGACTTGACTAAATGCTTACCATTAATTGAAGATGCTCTTATAAATTCATAATTATGGACAAGATCAATGATAAAAATGATTTTAGGACTTGATGTTGGATGAAAAAAAGTATAATTAAAGAAGTTATGTGAGATTTACCTAAATGTTCGTCATTGATAATGCTCATATAATTTCATAATTATTGATAATGGGAACCTGGCAGTGTACTACTGTATTATCGCGTCTTAAAATACCTATATTCACTTTTATGTGTTATATATATATATATATATATATATATATATATATATATATATATATATATATATATATATTTCCCATCTCCTATACATTATGCTTATTGTAAGATATTTTACGCCAATTTTATGTCTACGAATTTAGTATACTTTTATATTTGAACTTTGTGTATGTTATAATGTCTCCTATTTTATATGGAATATCTATTTTAGATTGTTAGGCCTCATATCCCAAGTTTTCAAGTCAGCAAATAAAAATCGAGTTATTTGCTTGTTTTCTAGTTGGAGATAAGAATAAGACAAATAGAACATTACAAGTATGAAGTATAACTTATGTAAAAGTTGTATAAGTTTTGTGAATTGGTTGACATAAATAGGTGAAATAAGGGATGAAACTCCATATGTCAAAAAAAAATAAAAAAAATAATTTTTTTTTGGAAAGTTTCAATTTCCATTGGACATGAAAAGCAACTTATGGACCTCCTCCTAAAATTTACTTCCTTTGTCAACCAAAGAAGTACTAAGAGAAAGAAAAATCATTCCCTCCATCCCCCAAATATTGTATAAAGGATAAATTTTAACTTTTTTAAAATATAATGGAAAATCTTTGAAAGTAATCCAAAATAAAAAAAAATCTTTAATCTTTAGAGGACATGTCTCTACTTTAGTAGCATAAAGTGATCGACAAATATAAGAGAGGCTTCACAAGCACGCCACAACTTGGGCGTAGCAGACTAGGGAATAATAGTAAAGCAGCGGGTAGGGCACGTCGATCGCAAACAATAGTCAAATTGTCACGACATAAGAACTTGGAAGCCTGTTAGCTAGCATTGAGATTTGAGAGGAGGGGGAATATAAATATCCGTTGACTAGAAAACTATGGAAGCAAACCATTAATTGATTGAATAGAGTGTATGTATTCTATTGAATATAGTCTAATTAATATAAAAATTATAGTAATTTATATATTTATAGTGGAGATATATAATTTAAAAGTATATATTTTAAAGGTTAACAAGGACTTGTTCATTTCATCAATTCCCATTTTTTTTCTTGGCATAGGAAAGATTTAACAAATCAAAAAATTATACCTCTATGTAATCCTCAATATCTCACTAACCTTTAGAGTTACGTCGATTTCATCATTAGAAGATTCAAAGCAATCAATCAACTCCCTTTGGATAGGTACTTTTAAAAGAGTTGAAATTTTTTATTTCTTGTACGGTTACATTTACACCAAATGGCCAAGTGTAGTATCACTCTTGATAATTAAATTATACATGAATATTTTGTGATTTGAGTGGCATTTGGTCATTAATTTGCATGAAAATGCACTATAGTTTGTAGAAATTGTTGGTCATTTGTACAACATTTATTATATATACAAACGAGATATATGTATTAATTTTTATATAAGTTCGTTCAAGTTTATATAAATCTTGATGAAAATAGAGTTACATTACAACTAAACACAAATTAAATTAAAAGAAAACAGTACATGCTTTTACTTTAATTTCTTCTTTCAAGGATCTTAATTATTGGATGGAACAATAAATTAACAATGGTATTATATTGATGTCAAAAAAAAAAAAAATTAACAATGGTTATACCTAAAAAAAAAAAAAAAAAAGCATTCAATTGATGTGTCTTAATTTGTGTATAAAAGTAAGTGGAAATCATGTGTTGGATAAAAACCTCAAACATATGTTTCTGAATTAGTTGCATAATTATTAGGAAATCGAGAATGGCATTGGGTTCAAATTTTAAGCACATCATTCTCGTCACCTTTCAGCTTCAAACATTCTTCAAATTTTTTTCAATGATAAGGAAGAAATAGTTGTAAGTTTTATCTCATTAAATATATTTTAATTCTTAGGGCATTATAGTCAAAGGAAAGGGTTATAAGCATGAGAAAAAGAAATTTGATTGACAATTGATCCAGTATGAGAAATTTGCATTTTGAATCACATCTTGATACAAACTCTACCATTTTATTTAAAAGTTTTTCAAAAAAGTGAAATTTCATAAGGTATAATTTGACAAATTTTCCTTATAAATCAAATACTTAAATGCTTCTATTTTAACTAAAAATATTAATTCATTAATAAATACTCACACGACAACTATAAAAGTTATATAATAATATGAAAACTCTTTATTTTACAAAAAAAAAAAATACAATAATTCCGTAATAACATTGTGCACGCTCTTCCATATAATTGTGTTTTACGGCATCCGAAGAGAGGGTTAATCAAAAGTGACCATAAATCTTTTGTAGTCATGTATAAAGATGATTTTCACCTAATTCATTTGTTTGTAATTGAAGGATTGATATATTTTTTTATCCCATATAATTTTTTACCACAAAAACCAATTCGTATAGCTTGACTATACATAACTAAGTGAATATGAAACAATCCCACCGTAAGAAAAGTTACTCTATTCCAACCATATAGTTTACTAAAAGTCAGGGTGATTTGAAAAATACGTACACTTAAAAAATGCCAGGGATGTTAAGTATTTAATTGTAGCCAATATATAGCAATTTAATAATATTTTGGTAAATAATTGAGAAATTAAATTAAAAATAGTTGCATGAAAAAGAGTTAATGGGTAAGAAGACCCACGTCATATGAATATAAAAAGAGAGTTAGTAGAGGAGTCCGCTTTACAGAGGTTTAATGGTTGAACTTTTCATTTTAAGTTACGGAGATAAATTTATATGGACATCACAAAGGATAAAGAAATATAGGATGATTATCTATGGAGGTAAGAGTACACCAATTAATAGGTTTTTTATTTGAAATTGATAACTTTTCAATATACTCGTGAATTGTGATTACTAGAAAGTTCCCATAAAACTTGTTATACAACACCTTTGACCAATTTTTCATTCACAAAAATATATTAATCATGTGTACTCAAAGCTTTGTTTTCTTTAATTGGTTTTTATTGAAATAGAATTATGTTTAAACTTATTTTTCAGATTTTTTATTATTGTTGTTATTTATTTATATGCAAAACTACTTATTTTTACTCAATAACATTTTTATTTACTTATTTCAACTAATTTTTATTAATCAAAACTGATATTTATCGTAAAAATTAATTTTTTCATTGGTTAAAACTTAATTTAGTTTATTACAATTTAATTTAATTAAATAGTATTTTTTTTTTTAAAAAAAAGTGAAGATAACATGGCCAGAATCTTATTGTTAATCCCAAATCTATTTGATGTGAGATGACAGGATACCAACACGACAAAGTTAGTTTATAGCATAAGAAATTAACAATAGCAAAATAATATTAGTAAAAACAAACCAGTGATGCACCATCCGGCTGCTAGCTAGTTAGGTTGTTTCAATCATAACCAAGCTTTTGCTAATTGACATGCATTTTCTCCACAATATATAGTAAGCCTAATAGCCTATATAAAAAAAGGCTATGACATTGGAGTTGTTACTTTCAATTCAACTAACTAATTCAGTAAAGGTATAATGGATGGACATTGTAATCGGGTTGCACCATGCTCATGGTACACCCGCTCCAAAAAAATATACATTACGTACATGAAAAATGTACATAGAAAATGTACATAGTACACATTCAGTTACGTTAAATGTACATTTTTACATTTCACATAAATGACATGTGTACTATGTACATTTTTCATATATGTAATATTTATTTTTTGGAGCGGGTGGTGCACCGTCGTATTTACAATAAAGGCACAATGATCCATCTTGCTTCCTGTCACATTTTCTAAGAGACGCTAACAATTAATATTCACGTGTTATTCCGATTTATATTATACGTCAGTTCTCCTAGCATGAGAATCAAGCGTGTGCTTATTATTCATCACTTTGAAAAGTCGAATATTTTGTATAGCTTTGATATATTTCTTTGAGAGTCGTCGAATCCATTCATTGCATATTGAAAAAGAAGCAAAAATGCATGTCGCAGAATCATAAATGGAGCTACTTACGTGTGTAAAAAACATGAGATCAAAGGTATAGTATGCATCAGATAATTACGGAGTACACGATTCAAACAAGTAACAAAAAATTGAATTTGAAAAATAACTTCTATGACGTCATGTTACATGCATGCAGGTTTGCCATGTTTACAAATTACGACCCCCGACCTACAAAGACTGATTCAAAAAAAAAAAATTAAACAAATAGACGTAAGGATAATAATAGGCTTGGATAGTCAGGTTCCTCAGGTAGGGATGGTCTCAAGTCTCAAACTACGTGCCTATTGCAAATTGGTTTAAGATCGTATGAAGCTCACTTATAGGGTCTAATTAATTATGGCCTTGATTGGGTCGGTCAGCCATGTTTTATTGGGTTTTCAAAGGGTCAAGTCGGGTCAATAATAAATCAATAATTTTCAAGGTTTTTTAAACACTATCAGGTGATGAATGTTTTCCATATGCTTGACAATAATCCACTGTCAAAGATTAAAGGTAATATATTCAAACTAAATGCCCTTCGGACCGGCCCAACGGATGGCCAGCGGTCCATAGATAAAACTAAACGCTCTTTAAACTAGCTCGGCCTATTTTACATTTTTTTTGCTTGGCTGATCCGACCCTTTTTGAATCTTCTTTGACTCAGCTCGTAAGGTGTGTGACCCACTTCGGCCCTAACTCGACCCAATGTACAGGTCTAAATAATGCCCATCAAAGTTTGATAAATGAGTTAATTGTTACTTCTCTTAATTTTAAACAACGTTGTCATTATCTTAAAAGGAGATACATAAGTCTATAGTGGAAGTTATTTTGATGAAACAAATCTAACAATGCAAGTAGCTAGCAACATATATAAATCTCATCGACACAGGGAAGAAGAAAAGATAATAAAAACTTACTCCCTCAGTCCCTAAAAGATTGCTCTAGTTTGACTTTTATGGTCTCCAATACACGGCTTTAATTTTTTTTTTATCTCCAAATTCGTAAGGCAAAAAATTATGAAAACTTGATATTCTAAAAAATTACATTGAGACGCATTCAACAAGATTCCACTTGAATATATTATTTTTTATAACATGATAATAATTCCTGGTCAAACTTTTCGAACTTTGACTCCAAATAATAGATTGGGGCGATCTTTTATATACAACTATAATAGGCTACAGAAGCACCAGCGAAGAATGAAACCTCCTCTAAATTTGAGATTTAAGTGATATAACAGATATGACCCTCCCAAAATACAAGGGAAAGACCAATTTCAAACCAGTAGAGGTAGATCGGTAACAGGTCGTGATGCAAGACTTGCAGCACTTGTTAATCATGACAAAAAAAAGTTGAATAGTCTTAATACTATTACTAACATTTGACAGATTTTGTTTTTTAGCTATTGATTAGTCTGCGAAAAGGATGGTGCGTCGATGTCGCTCCAAAATTCATTCCACCGAATATGTTGCCTTTAAGTGGAACTTGGGCCACGCTTTGATGTATGGCCAAAAAAAAAGAAAAAACACCTTGATTTTGAGGTTTACTACATTTCAGCCCTTGGCTTTTCTACACGCTATCTTCTCTAATACTTCACTAATGCATTGAACCCAAACTTAAGTGTCCAAGCTAATGTAAGGTATTGAAAATGAAAGTCATTAAGTATAAAAATAAAGTATCAAGCACGTGTTTATGGTAAGTACTGACTATACTTAGCTAGTGGAGTCACGCTTTGTATGATAACCGATTTGACAAAACATATTTAGAAAATTTGAGGATACTAAATTCCTACATTTATGAAGATTTTATGCTCTATTGCCCTCCAACGGGTTTGTAAACAATAAAGTTCAGTTACCACTCTCTCATTAGTCATTACCATCAAAAGAATCATTCTCTCTAAGTATTTGAAAATTGAGTTCAAATTTGATGAAGACGATTTTTCTCACTTAAATATCAGTTGTGAGACACCGAATTCCTAAAACTCGATCGTGATTACGTGCTCTTTTGGTACAAAACTAGAAATACATGCTTTTTACAATCTATGCTTTCGCGTACACTTTCATGCTCCTACTTAGTTTATAGTCATGCCATCTTTTACCAACAAAACATGTGTTGGCAATGCGAAGAGATATGATCGTTACAGTGACTCATTTTTTTTTACATGAAATTTCATACGATTAATCTTACCACTTAAAGCATTGCGTGTGTGCTTTTTCACCCGAAAGACTTTGTTGGGTCTTCATTCAATCTTTTTAAAACGTTGAAGTATATTAAAAAGTAGTTATGAATTGAACTAGAGTAACTCTTATTAACCCTAAACTTAACTGATCTAATCATATTAATCTTAACAACTTTTTAATGAACTTATTTTTCCACAAAAATGTTGAAAAGGAAGAAACATTTGAATTATATTAGACCTTTTTTTTGTTGTTTTTACTTTTTCAAGATGAAATATATATTATTTTGGATAACATATTATAAGTTTATAAACTATACTAATTACTCTTTTAGAAACAAATAAAACATGGTCATTCATAAAATCTCCCTCTTTAAACATAGGAAGAATAAATACTCTTTTTTTTTTTAACAAAAAGTGTTACCTCTTAGAAATGATTTATAAATTGTTAGCTGTTGTAATGGAAGGACTAATTTATGCAAAGCATACCTTGTGTCTAGTTTTAAAGGTACGTTATTTTATTAGAGTAATTGATTCATTTTCAATATATAAAATAAGGAAGCACACACTTTAAGATGGTATAATAAAAAGTTTAATATTTAATTCAATACTCACCATTTTTCTTTTTTTCAAAAAAATAGCTCAAGAAAAATATATTTCTACTCTTGTCAAATATATTTCATAGTACTACTTCGATGCAACAAAACTTCATAATTGAAATATGGAGTGAAACAATAAATAAATATACTAGAGAATAAACCAAACACCTAAAATAAAATATAAAATAGAGGGGTACTATTGTAATAGACATTAATCCCAAGGCATATTTAACCCAAGATTTTACACCTACAATTCCTCATTTCCTCCTCCCTCTCCTTTCTCATCTCTCTTCGTCGACCCCCTCTCTCAACTCGGTCCCGATTCCATCTTAACTCACCGATTCGATTCATTCGATTCACTCCCAAGCCGATTCATCATGGCTTCGGAGCTCATCTTCAGAGGCGGACACGAATCCCCTCTCAAATCGCACGATTCATCATACGAGTCACCTAAGCCTCATAAACCATGGCTCACCGTGACTCGCCCGATTCACTACCTCCTCCGCGAACAACGCCTCGTCTTCCTCATCCTCGGCATTGCCATCGCCACTCTCATCTTCTCACTCCTTCCCTCTTCCTACCAAACAACCCCATCATTCAACTACAACATGCACGACTCAATCAGCGGCGAATCGTTCCTCACCGCCGAGTCAACCCGCTTAATCCCGACCCACCACGCCCGGGTTACCAACGGGTTTAGATCTGGGAAGGTCCCACTCGGGCTTAAACGAAAAGGGTTGAGGATAGTCGTCACTGGTGGGGCTGGGTTCGTCGGGTCCCACCTCGTCGACCGCCTCATTGCACGAGGCGACAGTGTGATCGTAGTTGACAATTTCTTCACCGGTAGGAAAGAGAATGTGATGCATCATTTCAGCAACCCAAGGTTTGAATTGATCCGACACGACGTCGTAGAGCCTCTACTATTAGAGGTCGATCAGATCTATCATCTCGCCTGCCCAGCTTCCCCTGTCCATTACAAACACAACCCCGTCAAAACTATCATATCCTTCTTCCATGGTTTATATTTTTATCATTCAATGACTAACTCTTAGAATTTTCATTCATCCAATATTATATGTTCAAGATTGAATTTTAGGGGGTGCAATTATGATTTTCTAGGGAATTTTTATGCGAAGGTGCAATATTTATAGGGGTGGAATTTTCAAATTCGTTGAAAAGGATTGCATGTGGGCCAAGTGTTTCGATCAAATGTAAAGAATTAAAACTTGAGGATTTAGTTGCAACATATATATTCATATGATATGATTATACTATATGGTGTGATTATGTGAATTGGTGTATAACCTTGACTAAGTGAATTTACAAGACAAATGTGGTGGGAACATTGAACATGTTAGGATTGGCAAAGAGAGTAGGTGCAAGGTTCTTGTTAACAAGTACCAGTGAAGTTTATGGTGATCCATTGGAGCACCCACAGAAGGAGACTTATTGGGGCAACGTGAATCCTATTGGTAATATTTTCTCTCTCTCTCATCTCAAATTTTTTTTTTTAAATAAATTCAAATTTGGTTGTGATTTTATATTTATGAGGGACCGTCTTATATGAAGAATGATTTATTTTCTCATAAATATCGTGGGGCGACTGTGCAGGCGTCATGCTATTTATATTGGGTTATGTTTAAAAAAAAAAAAAAAGAATTTTGGAGTAATAAACATGATGCTCTGTACATGTTGAATTAAATTTATGTTATGATAAATTCTAGGAATCACGCTAGCTTGCGCGGGAACGTAACAGAACATTCTGCCACGTGGACCAATGTATGTGTAGTCACGTTTAATGAAGCAGTATGAAAGTCTCCGTTATTTAATTTCCTCGGGGGGCACGTGGGTTACGTTGAGTGTTTAGATCCGTGGAGAGCTATACGATTGGAAAATATCCGTGATTTTAGGGACCACTAACCGAGCCGTCTTCTGATTTCCTAGGCGTAAGGTTCACTTAAATGGGGTCTGATCTGAAATGCGTCGGATGTTTGTTAAAGTAACTAGAGATCCAATGTATTTGTCATTTTTTTGGCTTGCTTGAAATGGCATTAGTAATGTTACTTAAGTAATTAGAGTTATAACTGCCTCTGATTTAAGTTTCAATAAGAATGCTCTTGTGTTTTTCTTAGGGTGGCTATGTAGCATTGTGGTTTTCGAGAATCGGTATGAATTTTGGTTCATCTATTACGTTGGAAAGTATTTACGTGTTTTTTAGGACTCATCGTGAGATGATGGTGTAGGTTTTATACTAGGGGTCACTTGTTATCGTTTTTGTGGAAAATTACTCCCTTTATCCCTTAATGTTTCCCTTTATCCCTTAATGTTTGCCTCTTTGATCATTTTTATGTGAGTTTTTAAGTCAAAATGGGACAAATACTAAGGAACGGAGGAGTAGTGTATGTCTCGAAGTACGGGGTAGTGTTTAATAGTCTCTCCTAGAACTTGCTCATACTTTTTAGCAGGGTGCCATAGCATCAATGGGTCTGATGTACCATTCTTTTTTGTGTGTTGGAGCTAATTTTTCCCACCTACATGGAAAGTATGTGTGTAGCTGCTTTGATAGTACATTGCTAATAATGACAAGAGTTAGTATCAAATAGAATATAAATAATGATAAGTGTTGGACGTGTCTTAGGTGTTCGTAGTTGTTACGATGAGGGAAAGCGTACAGCAGAAACACTGGCCATGGACTACCATCGAGGCGCTGGTGTTGAGGTCAGTTCAATTTCAAATATTTAACTATTATTGAGATTAGGTACTGTCAAATTTTATTTGATTTATTAGTGATATTTTTATTTGATTTTTTTTTTTTTTTTTACTTTGGGTAGCATGTTCTGAAGTGTACGTCATTCTCTCCAGGTTAGAATTGCTAGGATTTTCAACACTTATGGACCTCGGATGTGCATTGATGATGGTCGTGTCGTTAGTAACTTTGTTGCACAGGTAACATGGAAGCATCAAGCATGTGTCTCTTTTGTGACTGACTAAATTAATTGTGCTTGATTAGTATCCGGTATGAATGTTATGGAAGTAAAATATAACCGAGACATATTTCAGGCCTTGAGGAAGGAACCTATGACTGTCTATGGTGATGGAAAGCAAACTAGGAGTTTCCAGTTTGTTTCTGACTTGGTAAGTTTGCGTCTCCCATTGCCTGTGTCAGTAAGGATCTTATCAGTTCAATTCATTTATGTATTTACTTGTCTTTAGTGTTGTGTATTAATCAGCTAAGCATCTTCCCTTTCTAGAATTTGCTGTAATCATTATAACTTTGCTTATTAGATGGGGTGGATCAATCCCATGAGAAGTAGCATTTCATATTTCAGAGAATTTCTGCCAGTTCAACTTTTAAGCTTGTGGTAGGTAGTTGTGACTCTTGGTTAACTGGGTGATACCTGCGTGTGCTATGTGAAAACTGAAGTTTATAAGTGAGGTTAATCCATTTGGGACAGAACACCCCACGATCTGCATGAGGTTGGGGGATTGGATCCTCATCCTCCCCCTTCGCTTCCCTGAGCATTCATCCGAACTAGGCAACTAGCTACCTAGATAGGGATTGACTGGGGCTTCGCCATGTACCTGTTCAAAAAATATGAATTGTACTTGTTGTAGAAGCATACAATGATTTCAGAATTTCAAAATTTTGTTAACTAATTTTTATTTCAATAAAAACCAAAGAAGCACTGCAAAAATTCTTTGCTATGATGCCAGATCTGAAAGATTTGGTCAATGCATGTTCGAACTTTGAAGTGGGACAGCTCAACAAATGAACACAGTGCCCACTTTTTGGAGATCGATTAGTTAACATGAAAAATAAAGTTCCTTGACAGTGTCTATGTCAGTATTTTATTGCTATTTGTTTGTTGTTATAGATGCTTATTCCAATACAGTTTAGATTTCCTTTGCTAAATTATTGTCGTAGTTGCTACCATGGTGGTCTATAGAGCTAGTATTAAATGTTTCACATGGGCCCCATTCAACACAACCTTTTTCTGTACGTTTAATTTGAATGAGTTCGTCCCCCTTTTTCCCATAAAAGTAGTTGAGACGTATCAATAATGCAAGTTTGCTAATATCAAGTGAATAATGCCTTTGATTTTACACTTGAATTTTTAACTTGAGAAATTTTACTAACTGGATTTGCATACAATCTGTTGTGTTACAGGTTGAGGGTCTAATGCGCCTAATGGAGGGTGAGCATGTGGGTCCTTTCAATTTAGGAAATCCTGGTGAATTTACCATGCTTGAGCTTGCCAAGGTACAGTCAAATTTTTTTTTGTTGGTAATTTTATTCTCGTTGTTGGTGTTAGTTTCTTACCAAAGTTCCAAAACTTAGTACTGTTTCACAGATCTATGTGAGGACTTTACCTAACATTTGGTCCACCATGAACATCAATGTAATATGACCATAAAATAAATGATTGTTGTCTCCCAAGTTGTCCTATTGATGTACTACCGTGTACTGCTAGTCTGCTTCGAAGTATTAGTTATTTGATTCTGCAGTGCCAGCCAGTAGAAAGATTATGCCTTGCAGGTTAAACTTATAAGCTGTAATACTTGTCTCACCCCCAGTGATAACTTGGAATAGTAAATCATATTAATAAGATCTGCAAATATACGGATGATGATAATTTTCGCTCGTTGGGCTCCCATTCCATTAGCTACTGAAGAAATATCCATTTTTTTGTTTGTATTTCAGGTGGTTCAAGAAACAATTGACCCTAATGCAAAGATAGAATTCAGGCCTAACACCGAGGATGACCCTCACAAGAGGAAGCCTGATATCTCTAAGGCTAAAGAGTTGCTCGGTTGGGAGCCTAAGATTGCTCTTCGTAAAGGTCTGCCTATGATGGTTTCAGACTTCAGGCAGCGTATCTTCGGTGACCAGAAGGGAGGAGACTCCACCGCATTTTGAGATCTAAGCTTAACTACGGCACATAAAACAGTTTCTGCTCTGTTCTCCCTAATCATCACCTCTAGTGTATACCATCACAAGGCTCAAGTAGTTGCAGATTTGGCCTCCAATTGGTTCCCTTTTCTAGATTATAGATATATGTAGAGTTTATAGTCTTCAGCCTTGATATTATATATTGTCCTATTTTTGTTCGTTGCTGATATTCATGTAGACGCTGCATTTATACTATCCAGTAATCAGTTTTTCACAGTTCTGGCAGGTAATTCTTTTTCCCTAAAAGGTTAATAATCATATAAATGACTATAATTAGTAGTCTGCTATGATGCTATCTAGTTATTGTATTGTCGTCTCGTATATCTGATGATTCTTAGATATTCTCTCCTTGGGGATGTGCCCCTAAAATGTACCTTGATAAATTAAAAGAAGTTGCCATTTTTTTCACTGCAGAAAGTTACTGAGTCGATTGTTTTATCATCACAAGGCTGTTGGTAAAATTTTCAAAAACATGGAAGAGATTTTCAGTCCAATCAACCAAGTGACCAACTTTATGGCCACTTAAATACGTAGTAATTGATTGAATTGACAAGATTGATGATCGTCTTAGACATATATTACAAAGTATAAAGATCCAAACGTAGGGGTGGAATTTAGTGTTATCATAACTACCATTGGCTATCCATGGATCGCAATTATTTTACTTAAATTTTTGTTAGATTGATGAGGATTGTTTTAAAGTAGGTAGCTATGGAAGAAATGCTGAAGATAGTACACAAAGCATATGGTGGAAATTAACCTTATATATATATATATATATATATATATATATATATATATATATATATATATATATATATATATATATATATATATATATATATATTGCAGAAATAGTTGTTTGGCAAGGCTTTGTTGTTTACATCAGTTGGTTAAAGTCTTGGAGAGTGGTATCTAAAACCTAGGTTCAAATCCCGTCTACATCAGTTGTTGCCTTGCTGTTTGTAACTTTCTTTACATAAAAATAAGACTCTGTTAAATTCAACTCAAGCAAAGCAAATATAGGTTTCGCACTTAAATTCTCGTTCTCATTTACATAGGTGGGGTCTAATGACTTTGCTTCTGTCGCAACTGAGTTTCTAACAGATTAGAAATATTTTCATCAATGTACTCAATGGGTCAAATTGTACCCCTTTGTTTATCTTTCTGGTTTTTCATATTTTTTAATTTTTTTTTCTCAAATAAAAGCTATTCATGTTGCTTCACCAACAAGTACTTAAATTAATTAGTTAAAATAGGTGTTTATTTTAAAATCAAAGTAGATAGTTTCAATCACTCTTATAGACTAATATGTCCCTACATAACCCATGAGAAGCTTATTAAGATATTTTATCACCATCTTCAAATCCTATATGCTTTTTAGATTATATGAAGAGGTGAGGAACCAATCAATGCAATCTGTTGTAGTCTCCAAAGGACGAACAAACAAGTTATGGATTTTATTGTAGAAGATTGAGAATTAGGTTGAAATGGGTATTTAGAGTCAAAGTAAACATTTTCAACTATCTATTGGGTCTAATATGACTCTAAAATGAAGGTATTGGATACTTCATAAGGTCATATGAGGAGGATTAAAATCATTCAATATTTCAATACCATATATTCGGTTCTTAAAGGCTCTAAAAACGAGTTTATAACATAATTATAAGAGTTTTGAAAATCGATTGAATTGGTGTTTAGAGTCAAAATATATGAATTCAATTACTTGTATAGCCTAGTATTATCCCATAAAGCCTATGTATATTAAAGTTATATCTCAACATGTCCTAAATCATCCAAAATAACCAAAATTTGAAAGTTACTACACTATTTTTGATATATTTTTAAAATGAAATATAGTTATTGGATGCTTTCTACGGTCAAATGAGAAAGTTTTAATCCAATATCTTATGTTGCGATCTACAAAGGCCTTAAAACCATGTTTTGGCTTTGTTGTAGGAGATTTGACAATCGGTTGAAATGAGTGTTTTACGGTCAAAGTAGTTTCAATCACTCAAAAGGCATGATATGACCCTAAAAGACCCTTACACAGCTGGTGGCATATAAAGGTATTCACTCATTAAGTCTGAAGTTGTTCAAAATAGCCAAATTTTGCAGTTCCAGCACACCATGCGATGCTGTAGCACCAACAATACCGTTAAAAGGGTTTGGTTTCCCTCCATTCTCCAAAAGATAGAGTTAATAAATAACTTGTAGTTTCTTCAGTGCTTCCTTTGTAAAGCATACCAACAACATTTGCCCTACTCAAATCCAAATAGACATCTCACGATACAAAACATTTATGAATGCACGAGTATAATGGACCCTTTGTTGTGAGTCGGACAAAGTTGTGTATGGAGGTGGCAACCCAACCTTAGCCACCTCTGCCTTACAAATCCTTGCTTGTCTATATGAAATGGGATGGACCATGACTAAGAACCTTAGGGAAGTTTCTTTTCTGTCAGTTTCTCAATCTTATAAACTTCCTACAAGGTTGCTTCCCCTCCCAATCAGTACAATTTGCAAAAGGGAAAAAATTCAGTTGGTTTTCAGTCACAAAGGTTAAGAGGGATCAAGTCCAAAAGCCACACGGGATCACAAACACGTGTGGAATAGATTTAATTGTTTTTAGTACAAGTATGTAATTCAGTATTAACATAAGCTCCAAAAAAACAAGTTTAAATCAGTAGAGTATGGAAATAGGAGAAGGTTGGCAGAGGATGTAATGACCGTTCAATATGGTGTATATAATTAAAGGTGCTAAAAGTTACTAGCACGTACCTAAATTAGTATAATATGTTGACAACAATCAGTAGCATAAACAGAAGTTCAACATTTTAAGACGAACAGTTAACTATGCATCTGGTTTGGCATAACCAAGAAAAAGTGACATAAAACAAGCGACCAAGGCTCGCATCAGAGATGAAAAACTCAAAAAGACAATTGGATCACGAGCCTTCAATCTAACTGAAAATACTCGGCCATACTCGAATGTACTCCCGCAACACAGTTGAAGGCATCAGTACCCAGAGGTCTCAGTGACCAATTACGTAGAATAAAGCTAAACTATTCAGAACATATCTGTCTAAGATAAGTTCCACCAAGGTTCACGATATTAAAGGTCCATCCACAACATCAGCAGCTCAGGTGAGTAGGGTGTCTGCAAATTTATTTGGGATTCCTTAGGACAATAATAACAGAGTCTCCTCGAAGGAACATTTTGCTTATAAACCGATCTTTGTTTACTGGTTGAGCCTTTTTCTTCCCTTTCCCAGTCTTTGGTACCTACAAGCAACCAAGAAATAATGTTCAATATTCTAACATGTAAAATTCCAGAGGGGAAAACATACCCCTTTGTTCCAGCCATTTCTTTCTTTCTTTGTGGGATCCTTTTTCAGTATCTATAACTAGGCATTGAAGTAGTTAATAGTTAGTTAAAACATACCTCGGTCCACATTTCCTTGACATTTTCAAGAACCATATTGCAGTGACGATCAAAAGCTCTCACACGTCCTAGCAATTTCCTGTTGTTTCGGCAGTTGATAAGGACCTGAAGAAGCAAGCAAGAAGATCAAGAAATCAAGATGATAAACCTAAACAAAATGATACGAGGCAAACACATGCTCTTATTTCAAAGTATTTTTCTGAAAGATGAAAGCAATGAAAGAGGAAATTTACAAGGATATCGTACATCATGGAAACCATAAAGCCACCAAAAGAGGAGTTCCATAGACTAACATAAGAAAGAAAAGGAGGGAAATGAAATTGTTTTGTACCTGCGTATTATTCTTGACACTCATCATAAGTACAGATAGTGGACCAGTATTAAACTCTTCTTCCTCATTCTTTCCCTGCCAAAGTAAAATTCCATTAGCTACATGCAGTATATTAGTGAACTTCATTGACAACAAGAATATAAAAGCAACATAGTCGGTTTCGAAACTAAGAGTTCATCCAGAAGCCATTT
Source organism: Dysphania ambrosioides (assembly GCA_026401315.1). Lineage (NCBI taxonomy): Eukaryota > Viridiplantae > Streptophyta > Magnoliopsida > Caryophyllales > Amaranthaceae > Dysphania > Dysphania ambrosioides. The sequence continues at coordinate 12,586,379 of CM048661.1, forward strand.
AATATGTAGTCCAAAGTTCAACCTAACCCTTTTAACAGATTAGCAAAGAAGAAAGAGCTCTCAACTCACATATGAAAAATCTCATTTCATATATAGCTGTTATAAAAGCACCAAGGATACCAACAATTAATTGAGAACCTAATCAGATTATAGATGAACAGGTTTCAAATCCCATTTGAACCATAATGGTACTCAGAAATCCAAAATGCCTCTTGTATTCCATCTAACATATAGAAAATAAGACCTTAATCTTGGAGACGTTAGGCAACAAGCATTCAAGAGTTTAGACATTTAAATGTCATTTTAGTGATACATACCAAAACAAATTGACCAAAAAATGACACAGATATATTTCATGGCATTCCATCATCTCAATGAGCTACAAGTCTAGGCCAACTTAACCCCAAAATAACCAAAATTCCTTATAAAATTTGGAAAGGGCATAATAATCACATAAGATAGTGGAAAGAATGATATGGAAACAACCAAGTACTAGTTAAGGGGAAATGGAGGATAAATATAAGAAGAAAAAACAAAATAGAACTTACTGGGGCATCTTCCTCCATTGGTGGGCTGAAAAGGAAATAAAGAAAAAAAAAGTAAGTAAAAGAGAGTCTTTTAAGAGATACTGCATCAAACCTAAACAAATAAGACGAAATAAGTTACTCACAGCAACACTCGTTACTCCAACCACCATGTTCCTCAGTCAAATACACATTATAATTATAGGCTATAACACCAATCAGTGAGAAGGCAAGACATAGAGCTACAAAGTCTTCAACAAAATCTCAAAGCACGCAACCAAAGACATAACAAGCTTCATTAGATGAAGGGTAGAGTAAAAAACGAGTTGACACTGCACAATATCTCTTTTCTTGGTGTAAGTTTAAACCCTGCTTCATCCATTACACTAAACATTGTATTAGCTCTAAACCTCGAGCTGCAAAACAAAAGAACACTAAACTACTCTAGCAACAAGACCAGAAGTTGTGAATACCTAATAACATTTTTCGTCCCCACCACACTGACCTTAGCTCACTTTTATAGAAAGACTGATTATTGTTATCAACTTTTGACACCAACCTTAGACTAAAGTTATCTGTGTCAAAGCAAGTTACCTTACCTAGAATAACAAAAAAAAATGCATTCTTATAATAGCAAACACAGGAGCAGATTCCTCACTACAAAAACACTCTTCAGGTCTTGGCTAAAAATAAAACAGAGAAACTCAAGCCCAGTATTTAAATTCAAAATCACAACCCCAAAAATTTCAGTACAATGGAAAAACCTAATCCAATGGCTACTCCTCCAAAATCACAAAATAAAATTTCCCATCATACATCTATATATCCTGAACAGTCCAGATGTATCAATTCATGCTTTCCTCTATATCGCCGAACGACAACTTGCAAAGGGAAAATTTATATTTCAAAACAAACAGTTTACCTAAATGTCCACACAAATAGCAACCAAGCCCTTCCACAGTTCTCAGCCTAATGATAAATCATCTGTACTCTGCAGTACCAGAGACTCAATGTTCAAGTCACATAACCCGTAGCCCAGTCTACTTAATCAACGACCCAACCCTTCCATTATTCTCTGGCCTGAAATCAATCGCCAGTATTCACCTGTGACTCAATATTCAAGGTCACAAAACCCACTCGGCCATAGAACGTAATGAGACCATTAATCCGAGAACACGATACCCTTAAAATTCAAGAGATTCGTAAAGTACTCAGCTTCTAATTGTTATATCATTCATAAAAATCCTAATTATTTCAAAATTCAGCCAATTAAACACTCCCCCCGAAAACCCCAAATTTTTAATAAACCCTAAAGCTGCACTTATTTCAAAATCACATTTAATTAAAGTAATAAACTACATAAAAAGTCATATTGAAGCAAAAAAAGGGGAGTAAAATCAGTGAAATAGAAGAAAATTTTCGAATTTTACCTCATTCTGAAGTTGTCGACCTAAAACTTCGAGCAAATAACTGAAAGTTACAGAAATTACACACACATAGATCAGTAATTTTGCGATAATGTGAGAGAATATCGAATGATTGTAAGTGAGAAAGACGAAGGAATTGAGGAAATGGGGAGTAAGAGGGTTTACACAGAAAGAGTTTAAAGCGAGGGTTTGCTGCGAGTCGAGGGGCACTCTTTGGAGACTGACGATGGAAGAAAAACGAGACGTGTGTGTTAATGTGTTATATTGGATTATTGGTGCAATTATGGGCTGCCAAGAGTAATGTGGATTATCCATAAGGTTAACATCAGAGTTGTCGAACGAGTTTGGGTGGAGCGAGCGGGTAAACAGGGGGTTTTGGATCAGGTTTGAATCGGATTAATAAGGATCGGGTTTGAATCGGATTAATAAGGATCGGGTTTGAATCGGATTAATTTGCTTCAGATCAAGTTCGGAAAGAGGGACGTTTTGAAACTTAAGTAAAGGTAATGAATGTTTTCTAAGGATATATGCGAAAATTTGAAACCATTCAATACCTAATATTCGTTCTTAAAAGGCTATACAAATGAAGTCCGATTCTAGGAATGGGAGTTTGAAATTAGGTGAAATAGGTATTTAGAAACTTAGTAGATGATTTCAATCACTTATACTATGAGATTCATGGTAAGCATATAAAGATGTCCTCTTAGTACATCATAAAGTATCCAAATTTACCAAATTTGAAGGTAAATTCTATAATGTGTTTGAGGTATTTTTGAAATTAAAATAAAGGTTTAGGAGCCAATTGTGAGAGATTTAAAAATTAATTAAGTGTTTAGAGTCAAAATAGATGGTTTCAAATACTCATAGGGTCTATTATGACCCCATAAGACTAACTCATGGCCGGGAAGCAAAGCACAGTGTTATTGCATTGGGTTTGAAATTGCCCGAGATCAAATTTTGAATATTATTGTACATTGTTTTAATTTTGAGATTTTTTAACTTTTTTTTTTAATTTGAAATAAAAGGTGCTAGCTAGATGGCTTCTGGGAACACATGTGTAAAATAGGACTAATTTTTTTAACCTTTATTTTTTAAATTATTTCAAAATGAGTTTCGAACCAAAATATTTTCAAAAATAAGCTCCTAGAGGTTCAGAACAAAATCACTGTATGGGACATCGATTTTGGTTAATTGAATTGGGTTGACCTATTTTCTTAATCAGGGTAGCAATTTTTATTAGCCTATTGCAATAAAAAAAAAAATTTAAAATCGCTAAATGGGATAGCTCAATTCGAATTTTGTAAAAACATATCATTTGGGCCAAACCCAATTCAAGCAATTTTTATCATAACCTACAGAAACTTATTTTTAAGAATATTTTGATAAATAAAGCTTAAAAAAATTAGTCGTAAAATAATTGTTACAAATTGTACACGTAACACGAGTAAAATTTAGCTTTTATTATTTCTAATAGACTAGATTCGGCTTTGGATACGCTCATAAACTCACAATCCTTAACAAAATAGAATTGCCAAAGAAAAGATAAGGAAACTTAGTTATGATATACTTTTGGTTTTTCCCAAGTCTAGTTTATATCGGATAGGCCGCAGCCCTGATACTATAAATACATGTTTACTGGTGATTTACACTCTCAAACTTCAATATTTTTTTCTGAAAACTCCAGCAACGTACAATACCTACTCCGATGGACCTGTTGGCATTACGTTCGATATCTGAGTATTTTGTATCATCTCGTGCAATCGCGCCGGGCTTAACCTTAAACCGTCCACTCGACAACTTCTTCATAATACATTTTACATATGATGATATGAGCATTCGTCCCTATCAAGAGATAACTAAAACGTGCATCTTGGATAGAGCATCAAATTTTGAAGATGAAAACATAGGTCAATCAGTAATTGAGTGCCTTGGGGAACTTTACGAGGACGCCTATGCTGATGAGTGTGTGTATGCAGTGGTGCAAACAAGTTGTGAGAAACTTTCTGAACAAGTTTTGACTTGCGGGCGTAGGTCTCTTGAATTTTATGTCAGGATCGTCAGGTGGACAGAGTTTGGTACAGATGTGGATGGAGATACGGATACGGATACAGATACTGAGGAGGAACATGACGATGAGATTATTATTGTTGACGAAGAAGAAGAAAAGGCACGTCGGATTGAATTGAAGAGTTTCCTGCAGGAGGAGGGGATAATCAAGTCTATTAATGATGGCGATTATGCAAGTAAGGATTTTGGAGAATGCGCGATTTGCTTGGAGGGGTTTGATAAGTCGTCCGAAAACAATAGCGATGAAGAAGGGGCGTTTCTTCCTTGTTCTCATGTTCATCATGGGGATTGCTTGGTTTCTTGGTGTCTCGAGGGGAAGAACACTTGTCCGCTGTGCCGATCTACGTTTATTAATTGATTTTTATGGTCTTAATTAAGGGATCTTTACGTACGTATAATGCTTATTATATTATATCTTCTGTTACGTACTCTTGATAGGTTATAGGGTTCGTCAGTTTCTTGTAATCTCCTACTCTTCAATCTTCATCAATGAAATATGGTCACTTCCTCGTATGTTTCTGTGAAACTGTTCCTTCATGATATCTAATAAATATTCATTGTTGCTTTAATTTTGATGTGATTGTGAAAGACTTGCTAATGAGCTCTATTTAGTTTAGCTGATGAGTTTTATATTTTGTTATGATTTGATGTATTGCTATATGCTATGATGCATGTGATCCAAACTTGCAGAGATAAGTAACCTAAGAAACATCTAAAATCCAACTTAAAGATATTTAATTGGAATAGGAAAGTACAAATAATATAAATAAATTACTGTAAACTAAGTATAAACATCCAAAATCCAATAATTAATACCTATTATCAATATTTAACAAAAATAGTGTTAATTTGTTAAATATTGATAATAGGTCTTTTCAATTTTGGATAAAAAGTAGTTATTGGCAAGAAATCTATCTTTAATTTCAGAAATTTAACAAAGATATCTCAAAGCCATGCAATAAAATCTTCTTTTTTTTTTATGATAAATAGTTATGTTAGGATAATTGTAGTCTTAAAAGAGAATTTTTTACTAAACCTCAAAGATATATTGTGAATTAGAAAGTTTGTGTTATCTCGAGAATTTTGCCAAAAATCGAGGGGATCTTGTGAAAATTACCAACTATTTCTCTCTTCTTACCTAAAAGTTAAAAAAAATTACACGCACATATATTAACTTTATATTATTTATTGAATTGGTGTACGCTGCTATAACAATGGAGTATGAAAGAGATTTATAAATTATAATGATACGACTAATAAATATGCGATGGAAATATTAAACAGAAGGGAAAAAATTAATGGGAGAGTTAGAGGTGAATTTTTTTAACTTTTTTTTTTTAAAATTCGATATATAATTACTGCATCAAACTATTTCGAAAAATAATTCTGAAGTCAGGTTTTGTATAAATCTAGCAACTTTGTGTATTTTTTATTTTTTATTTTTAAAAAAGGTTATTTTATTAAAAAAATAAAAAATTCTGAAATTAAAAAAAAATAATATTCTTTTTTTTGTAAAAAAACTATTTTATTTTCAGTTAATAAAATAATAATCAGGAAAGTCGTTGTCATAAACCTCGACTTTATACCAAATCTAACTTTAGGGTCATTTTTTAAAATACTTTGGTTCGAAGGTTATATTTCGAATTTTTTTTTAAAAAAAAAAATTAAAAAAAAGTTCAGAAAAATGAGTGTATGTCAACTATTTATGCCTAACGCAGTCGGTTGGGGTAATGTTTAAGAATTTGTGTCAGTTACTGATGGATGTGATTTGTAGCAAGACGGAAAAGCCTTGACTTTGACATTAGAAAGAGTAAGGATTTAATATAGGTTTGGTTTTATTAAGTGCATTGATTGATGCAAATAATTCATGGATATTGCACACATGCATGCATGTCGAGGGGAGCATGGACATTGTGGGTTCATAGATAGGGACGACATAGCATGGGGCATACACGAAAGACTATTATCTCAAATTAGTGAATAATGGATGCAAAATCAGGAAGTTTTTTAAGCTTTTATTTAAAAATAATTCGTCAAATAATAGGCTCTGAGCCAAAATGTAACAGTGCGCTGCCGGGTATGGCTTTGGCACTCCATATTGCTCCATGGCCCCTTGGCAGCAGCGAGGTGAGGGACTCCCATTGACAACTCCTGGCCAACGTTTTATGCATATGACATTTGGGCGACTCCATGTGTGTTCTTTTTCGAGGCATAACTCATAAGATGAGCTACAATCTTAATTAAACAAAATGCACCAGTGTAACTAGTTTGCCCAGCAACATTTTCCAGGCATGCACAATGCAGTAGTTTGAATATTTCATAAAAAAATTCTGACTAGTTGTAAACAGGAGAAATACATTAAGCTAGCCTGGACTAGGGATAATCGCACACCCTGCACCATCAGGTGGGCGTGGGCGGGCTTACTTGATCACAGGACGATTCACATAGATAATGGGAATTAACTTTTTTGGTTACATGTAGGGGAGATCCAGTCTAAGGCATTAAGTCTATAAAATTTTTAGATGAAGGTTAGCTTACAGTTCCTTGATGAGCTTCTTCAGTATGAATGGACTAGTAACGAAACAGTGTTGTTCACAGGCAGTTATTGAAATCATGAAACGAGAAGATGTACATAGGCAGTAGTTCAGCTTACATATTTTGTAAAATGATATAAATATTAACAGAGTTCCCATTTTCCCTTATTTTTACAGGTCATTTGTCATGACAAATGAAAAAAGATTTTACTATGATTAGAAGATAAGTTCACTCAAAACCCCCACCCCTTAAATCAAAAAATAAACAGAATTACATACACACGGCTCTACATTGCTGAGTGATGTTGCATTATTCGAGGTCCTTTCCATCCACATAAATATTTCCCATACACCCTCGTTTGTTGTTGCTTCTTTTTGCTTCCACCATTCATCAAGGGTGTTGTCGGTGCAGATCTAACAGTAGGGGCACCAATCCCACGGTGAGCGAGGAACTGGTTCTGCAAAGGGCTGTATTCAAGGTCGCTGCGCTTGTCAAGCCATGCAAAGATGTCACTGAAAACAAGCTCTATATTGTCATCAGGCTCTCCGGATGTTAAAGCGTGCCACATTCCCGGATACAGTTTGATGGTCTTGTCCATGCTACTGGCTTGCTCATACAGTGCTCTGCTCACTTCTGGATCTGTCACTATATCTGCCTCCCCATGCAGTACAAAGAATGGCAGGGTTACCTGTAACCATCACCCTCTGCATAATTAGGCTATGTTTGAAACAGTATGATTTAGGATGAATACTCTGTTCACAAATGCTTTAGTATCCCATAAATGATTTCAACAATGGAAAGAGATGGTAGCTTTATGCTTGAAGATGCCATGAATGACAAGTTATGACACGAAAAATGCGAACAAAAATAGAAATCTCCCTGCCAAAAGAAAGAAAGAAATCTAAGTAATGGTATAGGGGTAGGAAAAAATAACCTCACTTAAGCTCTCCTCAAGGCTGATGCTAGTTCTCAGCATTTCTAGAGCAGTTTTCAACCTGGGTTTCTCTTGATATATGAGCTTGTTGCTCCTTATCTGCAAAAGGGTAACAAATAAATCATAAAAAAAAGAGAGAGAAAAGGACTTGTGACGACCTGATTATTGAACTCATACAGTTCCTAATGGAATAATATAATGACCTCTTCCCGCTTGATTGGGTCTTTGAATGCCGAATCAATAACATCTTTCGAGGGAACTATCTTCCATTTGGGTATAATCTCCTCCACTTTTGTCAAGACATTAATAACGATGGGGTGAGGCTTCACCTTTTCCGAAATCTGGCACCGTTGTATCAGAAACATTGCAATATAAATCATCAATAAAATCAACAGCAATGCCCTTCTCCCTTCATATACCTACCAAACTATCAAATTCCCCCTTCCACACTAAGACTTTGGCTTAAGAATAATTTTTGAAATGTTAGCGACCAATCATCCATCTTTAACTACAAATCACCCATGGATGATAACAGCTTACAAAATATATCTTGAGAGGTGGTTTTTAAAACCTGGGTTCAACGCCACTTATATTTTATTGGGTTTTGTTCTATTCTCATTAACCACAAAAGAAGAATGTAGTTAAAAGCCCAAACTTGTTCCTGTAATGCAAGCCAATCAAGTGTGTGTGGCCTGAAGCAATTTCTTTCTTTCTTTTTATGGCCACTGAATCAATTTCAAATTTACAAATACTTTTACAAGTATGTATTTTATAATTTGGTTGATAAATCAGTACAAGCAAAGCCCAGATTTTATCATTTAAGGCTGCAAGTCTGCAAGTAAAAGCTAAACAAGATCATTATTAATATTAATTGGTCAGCCAAGCCAATCTAGCATTACCTTACACATGGGTGCAACAAGGACTGCCCCATGCCAAAAGGTAGGGTCTTTTTTGTGCAGTAGCAGTGTAACAGCTCCTCCCATAGACTCTCCGTATAAAAATCTCCGTTTACCCTTATACTCATCCTGCTCTGTGAATCATTGAAACTGATTAAAGAATTCACGTAAACATTTGAGCATAGATGTCAGCACAATGGATTGTATAACCTACCAGAAACTGACTTGAAAAAGTCATAACAGTCATTCACAATATTGTCAAACTTCTTTATATAACAGCGGGCTCCCTTTGACCTTCCATGCCCCTCATAATCCATGCCAATCACTGCATAGCCAGCGCATGCTAGTTTGATTCCACACCCTGAACACACCAAAGTACCGAACTTTAGTCTTCATCATTTTACATGGACACGTCTACAGTATCATAGCAGCAGATCAAAAAAATTGTCTTCTGCATTTTTACATAAAAAGGATGTTACTACTTTGAGGCTTAGATCTGTAGCCAATCATTGTCAGTTCGTAAGATGGAGCACAATATGAGATCACTATAGTCTACACCTAACTAAAGAACACTAAATGTACTCTATCTCAACTTTCTTTCCTCCTTTGGTTCTGCACACCTTCAGCCCACCCAGAAAATCAAAGTAAAAGTCTAAAATGGGCCACAGAGCAATAACATGTGCTCCAAATACCTTGGTGGGGCCTTATAAAAGGTTGGTCTAATAAATCAAGAATTGGTTGTTGAACCAACTTATTCCAGAGATCAATATGCTACGAATTGGAGAGCTTCAAAAAGTTCAAAACATGTCAGCAATGATTCAAAGTTAAAAAAAAAATATAAGCCTTTCTAATTCACCTAATGTTACATTCCTCTGAATTAACATGTACCATCACTTTACGATCACTTTTTATTTTATTTTATTTTATTCTTTGATAATATTACTACTACTTATGGAGAATTACTTTTAGATAGATCAGGCGTTACGCTTTAATTTCATAACCAACCTCTATTCTGTAAGATCTAATGGGAGTCACTAAGGCTGCCATATTTCTCAAACCTTGCATTCAGAGAGGTATATACAGAGCTATTTTTAAGTAGATAGGTATTATTTTTCTTACTTCATTATAACAATGGTCAATAAATTCATGCACTTTTTTAAAAATATAATTTCTTGCGACATCTTTTTCACCCATAGAACCAAATTTAATTGCTCAGCACAACTAAATGCAAACTTGACAAAACATGTAGAGAAAGGACAGAGCAGATAGAGGTGCAATAACTGAAGAGCGGAATGACTCCTCATATCACAGAAACAATTATTGAGAGAAAAAATAGCTGAGGATGTGAGATGATTTTGCCAAACAAGAACTTGTCCATTTGTTATAACAGGTATCTGCTTAAATCTTTTTCCAGTTTTCCTTTATGCCTCATGACTTAAACAAGATAACGACGTAGGTTCTAAGAATTTCTAGAAAGACTTAATCATCTAAGCTGTCATTAATAACCACACCAAAGTCCAAGCTAGCATGAAATATAAAGCAAGACTCAGCTCAACTACTAAAGAATAAGATGTTTAAGAAGAGTATAGCTGGTGGGTGGGAGAAGTTAAATCAAGGAAGATTACATTTTGGCAAATTGTATCAAAAATGCTGTTGACTACCAAGTAGTGAAAATACATTACCCATTTCCAGTATGTGGCTAAAAGTGTTTCACATACATTTCTAGACGTACATGATATTGCATGCTCCTTTATCTTTTTATTGAGGTGGGGCTAAATAGATCAGAAATCAGGACAAAACCATAAATGTGGATGATGGAGGGGTCCGGGGAGGTTGAACATTAAACATACCTCTGTCCCCCTTTTTTTTTCTCATTTTTCATTTTGGTCCATCCTTCAAATATTGCCCTATTTCCTTAAAATTTTTCCGTTTTTGGTTCCCAAAAAGTTTCTATTGTATTTTAAAACGTTGATTTTCGTACTTGGAGCAAAAAAAAGAGGGGACAGAGGGAGTAGTAAGCTAAATGGGAAGAGTAGAATACGCAATATTGGAAATTTAATTGTTTATCTAATCATTTAAGTAGTGTTTGGAGAAGTTTTATAATTTAAAAAAAACTTGTGTTCAAGATTAGTGATGCTTAATTGATGACATGGATTTTTAGCTGAATCAAACTTTGATTAAACGAAGTTTTCAATGGCATTAACCACTTATAATGGGTGCCGAAATATAAAATTGTGCCGAATGCTAGCTTCTTTCTAATAATAGCCACATATCACCATTCTATTCAACTCACAATAAATCAATTTCAAAAAGATGTCATTTTCCTCAGGACATTACAAGCTTCAAGTAATTCAATGTATACCAGTGCCCATCATCTATAATTTTAAAAATGTAAGTAAAAAATCTAGGAAAACGTTTTTAGGATGCAATATATGTTCTACTGTCGAATTAATGCTTCATAAGATTTGGTTAGACTTTATCACAAACTCCCCCATCCTTCTCAAGAAACGTACAAAGTATTAAGAGGAAAAAAAAGAGTAATGTCCATTTTATTTAAGAAAAATATGCTCTAAGATGTGCTTGTTCTCGTGTGTATGCAAAACTTTTATTCTAGTTTCATGTTCATAAGTAAGAGTAGCTTTAGAAACATCAATTAGGGTAGAAAGTCTTTTCATACTAATAGGCATACCTCCCTCTCTAGAAACTTAGGCTTCGTTTAGTAGGATGTAAAACGAATTTACATAGCATGTATAATAAATTTACATTCCAAATTTGACATCCTGATAACATTTTACCCCCTACTAAACGGAGCCTTAGTGTTTTCTCTCAACTTCTCAAATAAGACGCAAAGTAGGATAAGATTAGATTCTAAACTCAGTGATTAGGACCTTAAAACTTTATCAACTAAAATAACCAAACCTCATTAGTTATTTTCTTCCAAAAAATACCCCTTTATTTTGTGTTACTAAAATCTGAATTCCCCCTTGCAAACATTAAAAGAAAATATCTGATGGAAAATTCGAGAGATAGATTTTAAACTAGTGGACATCTATACTCCTTGTCAAAAGTCTTGATACAGAAGAGAAAAGACTAGATCTTTCATAATCACCAAACTAACAACAAATAAAATAAGTCATCAACCCACTAACTTTTTCAATGGCTAAAATACACATCTCATTCTCATATGAGAATCAGTGTAGAATAGCATTATCTTCAACTAAAACATAATAATAAAATAACCAAATTAAAAATTAGTGTACGAAAATAAAATTGGTTGTTGAAGAAAAAGCCGCCCATGCTGAGGTCAAGTCGGGCAGGCCAACCCCATCACAGAAATCCAATGAACAATTGTACAGACCACATCTTAAAAATGTAGCACTTCTAGATAATTATTTTTGCCAGCCAAGCAGAAAAAGATGCATATAAAAAAAAAGGGAAAAAAAATTGAGCTTTAACTGCACAAAGTAAAAAAGTAGAGCGGAATAAAGTGAGAATGCATTAAATTACCTCTCATGGAACTGCTGCATTCCATGCCATACCCTGCAAATAAAGTATCATCAATTGATTAGCCAAACTAACAATAATGAAATTCCGAAGACTATTTGATCTATACCTGATTTTTTCATAAACTCCGAAATAAATCCGAAATTATTAAAAGGGTAAACTGTTGCACTAAAAATAGAGTAAAGTTTACCATGGCAGAGGAAAACAAGAGCCTTTGGAGGAGAGAGAGGCAACCATCTGCAAGTAAAGAGCTGAACATCCCTTGAATTCCTAATATACTCCTAAAAATTTCATCAAAAACGTTACTATAATCAAACTATAAGCAAAACCCACTTCATAAACAGAAAATTAAGCAAAACCCAGAAGTTCAATTCAAGAAATTAAAAAAAAAAAAGTGAGAAAATTTCACCTCTTGATACTCAAATTCCATGTTTAGAAAAGCCCAAAGGGAGATAAATCATGCAATAAATTGTGGGATTATATAAAGCATGCCAAAGTTGACAACTTTTAAGAGGATGGTTAAAAAAAGAAAAAAAAAAGATATGGGATGAGGTAAAAAAAATAGAGTTGGGTGATGAGATAGGGAGGGAAAAGGATAAGGAGATATGATGGGTGTGGTATGAAAATTGGTTGGAATGAAGAGAATCTAATCTAGTGTTGGATTCAAAGGAATACAGCTAGATACAGTGAGCTGATGAGGGATTGAGATTTGTGAGATGGTGCTGAGGTATGTGTATACTGTATACGCGCGCAGCTCACAGGGTACGTCCGTCCATTTCTTGTTTACACCCTTCCGGCCTACCCTTTACGGCTTCACTGCTGCGAGCCTACGATTTTGTAGTGTTGGTGCTTTTATAGGCACACGGGTTTAGCAGCCGCTACCGCTTCCTCCTTTTATCAGTGTTTTGAATAATTTGACTATTTTCGGCCTTTGATGTCTCTATTAGTCTGTGTAATTTTTTTTATTAGTTTTAATATAATGATATTGTAGGGGTGTTATTGAAAAAGACTAATCGTAATTATACCATTCACGTTTAATCGGTATTTAACGGTATGATTATGATTAACCGCCCTATACATCTAATATTGTGAAATTATTTGTATGATTTCTTAGCTTATTTGGGTCTTCTACAATAGTAATAACACATATATATACAAGATTCAATCATGCATAAAAAAATTTGTGATATTCATTGTTTTAGTCTTTTAGGTTTAGTTTTTTTTAAAAAAATAAAACTAACAGTTAACCGCTGTAAAAATTTCAATACCGTAACCGTTAACCGTTAAGATAATTGTAACCATTAATTACTAACGCTTCGGTAAAATAACTGTTAATATGAACCGATTATACACGATTAAAGGTTACAGTTATTTTACAGACCCCTATGACATTGTGTAAATTTATTGAGTTATTGTTTGGTGGAATATTTTAATTTTGAATACGAGTTTAGTTTATCGATGGAATATTGTGGAGTTGATTTGTAGGTAAATAATTATTCCCACCAATTATGTTTATTCTTTCTTACTTTTGTATGGATCATAAGGTAAAGTTCAAACTTAAATTTCTTTAATTATGAGTATTGCAAATATTATAAAAAAGTTGATATTTGTAAAATATATATTTAGTTGAATTTATCAAAATCTCCGTATGTTTTTCTTATACAATTTATGGTCAAATTTTGGTTATAAAATTTAAAGAATTCAATTAGGAAGAATAAAAAAAGAATAGAGTGAGTATTCATACAAGATTTTTGGAGTTTTTAAATTCAAATGAATAACTAAGATGAAAAACATCCTTGTGGTTATTTTCCAAGAACAAGTGTTAGAGATGTTCCACAATGCAAGATCTTCCCAACGATCATAGTTTGTGTGAATCTTTATTAAAGTCTTGATTTTATAGCAAACAAAAAAAAAGTAAAGAGGGGTTTGGTTTTGTGTCATGTTTGGTCTAACTTTTGCTAAAATCATACGGAGTATTAAGTATGAGTGTGCTACAATTATTTCAAAATAATAACAACTTTGACTTTTAGTTCATCACTATCTTGTAAAATGACTTCTCAATGTGTGTTTTCAGAGTATCAATTTTTTTTAAAATTTTTTTTGCTAATGAACAATAATAGATGCTTTGTTCCAAATGGTGTAAGAATTTTGAAACATAGGTAGAGTTTTTTCAACTTAAATCTAAATATTTATGTCAAATAGGAAACTCTTTTTCTTTTTGGGTAGAGATAGCCTTAAGTGATAAATGACGTACAAGGGAATTGATTTCATGTATAGTGTAATTCCCCAAAATTTTCACTAAAATAGTGGCATCCATGCGTAAAAGTGAAAATTCTAAGAGTATATACAGTGGCATCGACACTTGAAATACTATATTAAGTAAAATAATTTAAATCATAGCCATGAGTAAAAACTTTCGTCAGAAAAACCCTAAATGGTCGGTCATCATCCTCTAAACCTAGCTAAGAATTTGTATATATAATTAATCTACCAGCCAAAATTGCATATACATGCTTAGAGTGTGCCTCTCTAAGTGTTGTTTTAGCCAACTTTCCGTAGAAATTTGTTTTTTGAAACCCACTTGTTGGTTTTAATCACAAAGTCCTTTGCACTTATTCTTTATTCTTGGTTGAATCTAAATTCATGCTTTATTTACAGGTTTTTTAATAATTATCTAGAATCTATAAGTGTAAAGATAGTTATAATTAAAAATAAAATGACATATTTAGGATTCAGTCAATATGGGGTCTAAATTTGGTATAAATTGGATTTGAAGGTCTAAATTTGCCTATCAAACAAGTCGAATTAGGTTTGACAGATTTTTTTCAGGTTTGGATAATAATCAAATCGAATCATCTTTTGCCAGATTCATATTTGTCAGAGATATTTTATATCATCAAATTTTACCAATTTTAATCAATATGTAAGACTTTATCTCAATAAAATATATCATTTTCTATGTCTTATTATCACCTATTTTTTACATTAAAATAAGAAAAAAAATAAGTGAGATAAATAATAACTTTACTAAGTGACATATAAGATCGAGAATAGACTAGTACTAGTATTTCGGGCTACAAAGGTGTGACTTTTCAACAGTGAGGATTGAAAGAAGTGAGGAATTTTGAAATAAATGACAATCGTAAAGTAGATAATGAATTTAAGGTTCTATATTTAGGTAAAACTTTAAAATTTATTTTAGATATAAAAAGGAATTGATCCAATGAGTCAGGTTGAGTGGAATCTCTTTTGATCGGATTATTGACATTCTAGTAAATTAAAATGATTTTAATTGGGTTATAAAATCTTACTCAAAACTTGATTTTACTGGTTTTGAGGGAATCAAACAAATTAATTTATTTTATATTCATCTAAAGAATTTTCTTGCATTGTAATTATTCTAAAAACAAATTAAATAATCCAAAAAATGTTTTGATTCTAAAATGAATGATAACTACCAAATTTAAAGCACCTCTCCTAAAACGAGAACCACCTAATTATATTACTAATACCTAATTTATTCAACATTAATTATTGAGTGTATGGGCAGGTAGTAAATGCCATAAAATAGGACCTTAGAGCCCTCTACAATATGGTCTCACAATGGGCAAAATTAGTCCCAAAACTTGACTAATCAAGTATGTGCTCCACATACGGTAATGTTGAATAGATTTGAAGAGTTGTGAGCCTATCATAAAATTTGAAGAGTTGTTCTCAATTCCCATACCTCAAAAGTCAAAACTACATAGGGAAAATTCATAAAAATCATTATTTTGTTATATGGAGTACCACCACAGCTTTGATCTACCTTTGCTTCACAATAAATGCCATTGAGGTGAATACAAATGACCCATGTTCACCCCATGTTAATATGGTTCAGGGTCTAATATAAGAGTAGGGTTGTCGATCTCATTTTCAGGAAGGGAAGTTCGGAGGTAAATAAGCTTTGACCACGGTAAGGATTAACAGATGAAACTTGCTTAAAAGCGTTCAATTAGGTTACAAATAAGAAAGTTATAAAGTATAGGGCTATCAATGATATAATTTTTTTAGTCGACCAAATATACATTGATAACGTAGAGGGTTATTAATAAAAATTATCCATAAATATATAATTATTAATAAAAATTATCCATAAATATATAAGCTCGTTAA
This sequence comes from Dysphania ambrosioides, assembly GCA_026401315.1. NCBI lineage: Eukaryota > Viridiplantae > Streptophyta > Magnoliopsida > Caryophyllales > Amaranthaceae > Dysphania > Dysphania ambrosioides. The sequence goes on from CM048661.1 coordinate 12,602,421, forward strand.
TAATGTGCCTTAGTACCTTAGTCGACAAGGTTGTGACAATGACTTCTCTATAGTATCTCTAACTAAGATTGTTTGTTCTTGTGCTAGTTAGCACAAAATAAATGAAATGAACAAATACATTAGTCAGTACAGTGAACATAAAATCAATTAATTGAGCAATTCCTATATCATTTTTTAGTAAAATAAAAGGTACTCCCTCCATTATTTTTTGTTCTTCTCATTTGGAATATTTTAGATTTTAGAGCCAAACTTTAACTATGAATTCTCCCCAATCTAGATGAAAAAATATATTCATTTGAAATCTTGATAGAATCGTCTCAATATTCCAAATATGATTTTTATTTTTTTATTTTTATAAATATATAATTAAAAATATTTAAATTTTAAGTTTACGTTAAATTTACGGGAAAGGGAGGGTACAGCTGATCTAATTTGGTTACAACTGGGTACAGTTTTTGGAATGTATCTAGTATGTTTGGGTTTAATATAGATATGCCCATTTCAATGAAGCCCAACAAAATAATAAATAAAATCATTTACAGCCCTAAAATACGTAAAGTTCTATTGAGCTAAAAACATCATTATATTCAGAACCCAATTTCTTTCACAGCCCAAACACTGTCAACAACATAATAAAGAAATCATTTATAGCCCAAAAGAATGCACAACCCAAACCCAAATCAGACATTCTTTGTTTCATACGTGAAGTTTCATAGCAGTTGACAGCGTAACCCTCTTCCTTCCTTCAATCGTAAAGTTTCACAGCTGACTGACGTCTCCATAACTCCAATTCTCCAAATTCTCTGTCATCCTCTTCGAAATGGCGACATCTGGGTTCTTTCTCTTCATCTCTTTCTCTTTCTGATCTTCTCTCTCTCGTTGTTTCTGACATGTTTGAAGTCCATTGCTCCTCAGCTATTTTTGGGCAGCTACCTAAACATATGTCTATTAATTGTAATAATAACTTGATAAACATGGAGTGCTGATAGATAATTTTGAATAAAAAGTAACGCTAGAACATTCTAGGTCGAAGATTTTTTTTATCCTTCTCATTTTAAATATATACTCCGGTGTTTAAACCATGTATTTTACGTGACAATGCATAAGGGGTTTAGTGATAAAAACCTTTCTCCAAATTTTAGTAGGTATTTACCAAAAAAACACGACATTTACAAAAATTGGTGAATAAATTTCTATTTTCACATATTCCCTCTGTTTTTGCTACGTGCCTACGTTGGAGTTTTGCTCTGTGTTGAAAGTGGACAGGATTGTCGCTACTTTAGTTCATGATTTGGCAACACAATCTCTACCAGATGGTCTACGTAGACAAGACTATTAAGTGTATTACGTACTTTTTCTTGATGTAAAAAAAAAAAAAAAAGAAAACAATTTTTAACAAATTCTATATTACTTACTTTCTATCTTAATGATCAATTTTTTTTACTTGGGCAAATATACAATATACGTAACAGCCCAGTACATTACTTGAAACACTCACTAGTTTTTCTTAAATTTAGTATATTAGATTTGATAGTATGACTAAAATTGGGTTTGTACTGCTAATAAACTCAATTCGTAATTTAGTTTCTCTATGGAATAAGGTATTTGGTTTTAGCATACTTTATGGAAATAAAAAAATGTTTGCAAAGCATATATTTTTTTTATCTAATATCAAAACAGAAATACTTATTACATGCTTACTGTAATGGACTTAGGATTTCTAACACTCATTAGTTTCTCTAGGAGGCTAGCAATCGTTGCATTGTAGTCATTTTGGCAAGCCGAGTACTCGAGTAGTTGAAGATTTTTAGCAAAAATAAATAAATAAATAAGCCAGGTACCCTGTTACCCAACCCAGTTTAAGTGGTTGTCTACTCGTTAAGCGAGTACCCACTTAAACCGGGCCATATCATGGGCCGATATTCAAACTACCCAAAAAACCGGGTCGGATCATGAGCCGATCTCCAAACTACCCAAAAAAGAGGATATCCGGTTATAAATACCCCTAAACACCCTGCGATCTCCCAGGGCAAATAAAAGAAGCTATTGTCAAGCTAAAACGACATGTGATCCACGATGTAAAATGGAACCATGACTAATACGGAGTATCTTTAAAGTAATGCCTTGTTGAAAGACATGTGAAGAGACAAACCAAATAGGCAAACACTGAAATAAAACATAAAAAGGAAAAATAGACTGCAAAAATTCAACGTTATTCTTACAACTCCCTCTAGAAATAATTTCCAAAAATCACAATGTCCTTCCATAATCAGATGCAGCACCTATGATGGAAAGCAAAGCAGCCGTCCCAGCAATATGCTTCTTGCTACGACTTCCAACAGCAAGAGCAGCTCCGACTATACCACCTGCAGCTGCAGCATTAAACTGTGAAGAAGATCTAATCAGTTTATATGGGATGAAATGCACACCACAAGCCTCATACGTATTATACGAAGTGTATTTTTTTTTCCAATAAAGTCCTATCACTTCAAACATTACACTTGTTTCAGCACGGCAGAAGCATCAGAAGAGACACATCTTTTTAAGAAACGACAATACAGTTCATAAAGGGAGCTTGTATAGCAAGTTGCAACAAACTTTTTATCACAAGGACTGGAACATTGATTTCACCTCCAGGGGATAATATTATCCAAGAGCTAAGCATGCCCCATTTTCTATATCGCAATTCCATGACAATTTTATTTTGTTTTTGATTTCCCTTACAGCCTAAGGCAATGATTCTGCCACCCAGCTAGCAAATTTTTTTCTTAAAAAAAAAGGTTGACCATGTCTTCTCAGATTTTTCCTTCATCCACCTTCTATACATGTTTGATCAGGTATTCGTTGTTGTGGAGATTCATTACTGAAAATTTTAAATAGAGCACTTATAAAGAAAAATAGTAATGCAAAATAAAAGAATGAGTTGATTTTTCAATGATTATATAATGGATCTCTGAGGTTTAAAACTAGATAAACTAATTACCATGTCTGCACGTCCTCGATAAGTTTGGATGCCACAGCGAGCAAAGGAAAAAATTCCAGCAAAAATTCCTAGTTCCACGGGAAATTGAATGCATTAATATCAAGTGCCAGAGAGACAGTAAGGGTCAATACATCTGAACAGAAAGCTAATCTTCAAATTAGATAACTCAAAAAGCAGCAGCAGCATCACCAACTTGTCACTTTTCATTTTCTCAAATATTTTTCAAGAAACTAGGCATTGATGCCAAAGACACTAAAGGACTGAGGACTGAGGATTGATGACTCTGCAATTACAAGATTTCCTTTTTCATTAGAAGCACTATGGTTGTGATAGATAAATATGGTTTTTCCACCACTATATGTATCTTAGCATTTTCATAGTCAATTGAATATGGCAAGCTTATCTTCCGGCGATAAAGTCTCAATACATAAGAGCAGCTTGTGAAGAAAATTTGTTTCCCACAAAAACTGGACAATGCTGCCTTTTGGCTAATCAAACTCCTTCCAATCCCAGTAGAAACAGGATGGATTTGAAGGCAACGTTGAGATTGCCATTATTCACCAGCAGGGGGTTAGCACAGCTCAAGAAGTCAATCAAAGTAAATTAATCGCAAAACCAACTTTCCATGTGTGCAGAAGTGCAGACCATAAGGACGAAAATACCAAATATAGAAATCCCCATCCCCACTTATTTGCCCCTTCGAAACTTGCAACTCAATATCATGTCATGAAATTCCAGCACACATGTTGAACATGAAAGCAAGTTACATCAATCCTTTTAGCCAGCCAAAAGCCCAAAACCAACTACAGTGTGATGACGAAATAATTTATTATCCCTCATGCCATCATCAAGGGTGTACCTAACCAAGTTTCTGAATTCTCAACAGCGAGGAAAATTTGATCTCTGCTCCATGACATCTATAAGCATCATACCTATTCTAAATGTAGTTCACTCACAATAGCATCACTTAAACGCCTGGTAATCATTATTAGTCAGTAAATCTGTGGGACATCAGAAAATACAAGAACACATAGCTCCGTCACTTTTATAGGTTGCAGTAAAAATATGAAATGGGATCACATCAAGGAAGAGAAGAGGGTCAAAGAGTCTGAGTCTAAGGATAGAGGTAGGTTTAAAGTTCTACACATAACAATGGTCAACCTGTGCCATTGTTGTGACATTCAAGAGACCAAGAAAACTTCTTTGCTTGGAGAAAGAGTTAGGCTCCACAATGGATTACTTTGCCAATCTTAATAAAGTCCAAACTCCTAAGAGTGCCAATTCTTTTCCTTAATACTTGAACAAAGCATTAATGTTCTTGTTGACAGTCGCAAACCTGTCACTCTCTGTCTTTGAAAGTGAAAAACACTCCCTCCTACTTTTCTAAGTAGATCAACTGAAGTATTCAGATCTGGCAACACACGGAAATGACTTTACATTTTTTTTTAGCTCTGAGAATTTCATCATTCAACAACCACCTCCCTCCCCCTGTGGTTGGAAATCTAGGGTAATAGGTAGATACTTAGATTGCAATATTATAGTGCCCATATTTTCCATTGTAAGGGCTAATAGTATATGATTAAACATTATTTAGAGTATTTTGATTTTGAGGAGTATTTCCAAAACATTCAACACCATGAATCTCTTACAAAAAGTTACAGCATGGGATGAAGAAAGACATGAAAATTACGAGAAAAAATCAAACAACGAAATGAAATTTGAAGAAGTTAAAAGGGGAGTAGAGTAACAACATTAGAAAGAACTTCATAATATCGAAGCAAAGAGAAACTATAAGAAACAGTGTCCATGGAACTGATGGAAGAGAGATAGGATGTATTTCTAACAATAACTTTTTTGTTATCATGCAATAGAATGTACTTTAGCCTTTATCACCACAACTTACGTAGACAAGAGCACAGCTCAAGTTAAAGTCTCATGTTTTCATCTAGGATACTTAGACTTCTCATTCATCTCAACCACCCATGTTGTATACTTAATACTACAACGTGATTATGGATAGACAAAAAGTTGATGCCTCATTTACGACCAGAATAAAAAGCCTTCATACAATGGTTGAGTTAGACATTAAGACATAAATATTTTCCCGACATTAGGCCACAATCAACCAAGTCCTAATATTGTAGATTTGCATTAAAAGCCTACACAAAACTTATCAAAAGTTAAGAGACTTTCAACAAAATAGACCACTTATGGGTCATAATAATACACTATACAAACCAACAAAACTCCAAGATACCAGGTAGACAACAAAACTCCAACATCAACCATCAAGATTGCCAAGTTCTTTCATGGCAATTGCTTGGCCTATATGCTTTGAAGTACTCACCATCTAGCTTCAAAGCCTCAGTACAATCAACTTCTGCTTCATAATACTTGCCAACCTTGATGTGCCATGAATCTGGGATTAATTTTGTCAAGTCCAAGAACTAGAGGAACCAGCACAAGAATAGTCGTCCAATCAGCTCCACCACATGAATGCTCACGGCAGCAATTTGATACATTTCCAACACAGACAATAGGGGCTCCACCTCGTTCACCATCTTCATCACCAGAAACAATATAGATAGCCATTGGCAGTGATTTGCCAACCCAAGACTGAGTTTCCCATGCACAACATGTGGCATAGGGTCCTATCCATGACCCCGCAGCTTCAAGAAGCTTGTGGATAGAGAAAGCATATTCTTCATAATCACCAAACTGGCGTAGGATTTCAATGTACCCTTGATCAATTTGCTTATTCACATATTTCACCCATGATCTCCCAAACCGATCAACTATCAACGCTTGGGCAGCAAGCATCACTGCTCCAAAGCATGCATCCCCAATTAACATCACTAGTATACTTTGAATCCCCAAAGGGATCAAACCCTTTCCTATATGTCATCAAAATCCTCGACCAGAAGTCCTCGACAAATGTAGCAAACCCATTGCTACTAACAGGATCATCGCCAACAGTATCATCAAGTTTATAACAAACAACTAACAACCAAATATCACTCATAGAGGTGACAACATTAATCTTACTAAACCCGAACATGTGCTCCTTAATCCCCCTCAACAATCCACTCGCTATAACCCTCTTTACAGCAGCCGAGCGGCAATGAAGGCGGTAGCAGCACGAAACGCCTCATCAGGCTCAGTACTCTCCACACCTTCCCAATCATCGTCACCATCATCAGTAGTGATGTCATCCATGAACATGTCACCAGTGACACTTCCTTTCTCCGCCAACACCGATACATTATTGTCGCTTACTGTCGAAGCTATCGCATTGAATTCACCCTCAGAAACCGTCGACTCCGGATTTGATTGCGCCGACGATTCCCGAACATGGAGCAAACTTCTCGGAGGCAGTGCAGCTTCGGCATCAAAGTCGGCGACGGCCATGGAGGAGCGAGAAATGGAGATGGAAAACGGTGACGAAGGGAATCATCTTGGCGAGGAGAAAGGAGAAGATAAATTTGATGATAACGGATTAGAGGAGCAGTTGCCAATCGCCCCCGTAATTGGAAAGCCTAAACCCGATAATTGAGAGAAAATGGGGAAATTGAAAAGGTAAAACCCTAAGAATGCGAAGAAATATGATCGGGTGATTGAATGAAATGAAAATTAAAGAGCTAACTATGGTCGATTAACAAGCTGAAAGCAAAAAACAGAAATGGGTTTCAAAACCCATTTTCACCAAAACGCAAGGAAATTGCATCAATCAAATGAGAAGACCAGCGTGGATCAATATCCGCTTTGATACCATGTTCGAATTAAGAGTTTAGGGAGAATGGAAATCAAAGAGAGGAAGAAGAGAAGTCATTGATGAGTGTTGTTTGAGCATTGAGCAAAGAGAGGAAAAGAGAGGAAACTGAGCAAAGAGTGGAAAAGACTGATTATTGTTGATGTCTCTTCTAAAAAATGAACAATTACAATATGAGGAACTATTTATACTACTAACTAATCTACTTAATCATAAACTCCAACACAAGGTGGGACATCCTAATTGGCCTTGGAATCCTCATTGCAGACTCCTGTCGAGGGTGCAATTGACTGCAACTTCAAGGGATTTTATTTAACCACCAATAATAGCCATTACAAATTTAGGACCCATCAAATTTACTTCTGGTAGAGTTGTAGAGCTCTTACAGTCCCATCACCCAGGTCACATCCCCCAGAATCCTACCCATGCATAAGAATCTGTACTTGTAATCCTATATTCAACATTCTTGATACATGATAAGCACCAACATTGTGTAATTCTTTAGAAGTGACAAATCCCAACTCATTACAATACTACATCAACCAAGTAACCAACTATTCTAGTTCCCACACTCTGCTATCCGTCTATAAACTTGACCATACTTACAGAGACCATCACACAAGGAAGACCAACATCAGGATTTTACTTTTCAGAATTCAGGTGACATATTTCATCAAAATGCAAACTGTAAACATAACTAACTACTTAACTAGCAACACAGGACCAGTTTAGATAGAAACAGTACCACATTGAAAGCCAGTTGCACCTATCGACTTTGCCTGCATTTCACACCGTTAAAAAGGTCAGCTAAAACACAAAGCCAACTACCAAAACACAGTCATACACTTAACTTCATTCTTCCTGAATTTACATCAAATTCTCACCAAAAACGAAGCCCGAGCAAACCCGGCAAGGCCTAAATCAAGAAATTCCAAATGCAAAAAAAAACCCCAAATTAAAGATATAAAATTCATACAATCAACCAACAAATAATTTCAACAAAATCAACAAAGGATACATGTTTTTTCAAAAGTAATTATAACCCATGATAAAAATTCAGATTTTTATATACCTAATTGGGTAGCTCCATATGATCCAGAACAAAAACCCCAGATTGCTCCAGCCTGAAAAAACATCAATCATAAATTGAGTGCAGTTAAGTATAAGACAAGCTAAATGAAATACAAGTGTATGAATGAAGGTAAGGTAAGATGGGCGTACAGTTCCAATACGAATAATGGATTCAACGGCAATAGAAGAGCAAGGGGTATCTTCCTCAATCGTGGTGTCCATTTCTCATCTCCTATTTGCTTTCCCCGGCCAATTTTGCCAGTGCTTGGTTTCCTAATCTATGTGATTCGAAGCCCAATAATATCTACCTAAAGCCTGCAAATATCTACCTAAAGCCCGCAAATAAAATGTGAAATGATATTCTTGTCCTTATTTATAACCTATCAACCTATCTCTCCTTTCATTTCTACATCACTTTCTTCCATTCACTCCTTCACTCTAATAATTACCTTCCATACTCTAAAAATTAACCTTGCAAAAAATGTCGAAAAGGCCGAGAAAAGAAGCGGCGTGGTGGAAAGATCTGACGACGGCGGCGGTGGAGTTTTTCTTTTTAAGTAAGGCCTCCGATTTAGATGCCACTTTTTTATTTTTTTAATTATAATAATTACATTAATAATAATAATAATTACTTATTATTATAATTAGTACGAATATAAAATAATAATAATATTTAATATTAATAATAATTAGAAATAATAATACTAGTAATAGATAATAATACCAATTAGTACCGTTAATAATAATTATTAGTAGTAGTAATGTAGTTGTTATTTGTATTATTATTATTATTATTATTATTATTATTATTATTATTATTATTATGTTTATGAGTATTGTTATTGTTATTAGTTCAATAGTAGTTTTTGTTCATTGTAGTAATAGTAATAAGATGCTGGTTTGTTCATTGTTGTTCATAGTATAGCCACATTTAGTTATTGTGGTTTTTATTTGGAAACCAGATGTCAATTATTTGGCTGTCCAATTTACAAATAAAACTCTATCGAAATTTTGATATGTAACTAGCTTCTAATTTCAATGCAATTAGGTAAAACTATTCTGACCAGTTGCAAGGAAGACGCTTCCCCTTCACGTCATGAGAAGGCATTCCCCTTCACGTCATGAGAAGGCATCTGGAGGAAGCTAAGGTTTAGGGCTAAGGCACCTTAGAACCCGTGGGGTTTCTGTATCGGCTCGGAGATAGAGGGTTGCTGCTAGGCAGCAGCAATCAAAGGATGGGGACAAGGAGGATAAGGAGGACGAGGAGGAGATGGAGCAGTCGTATGAGGACATGGGTCCTTTTAGTGCGCAGTTGGATGAGGTAGGCATGTATCGGGTAGACCCGCGAAAGGATAGGGGTGGTCGGTTTGTTTGAAGATCGGGTACTGGTTTTGCATTAAAATTGTCCGGGCAGAGCAGGAAACAGTCGAAAAGCGGTTGTTCGTGGCTGGTGATGGGTGAGGTGTCAGGTGGGCCCGTAGATAGCATTATCATGCACAACCTTTTTAGGCCACATAGCTACCCATATATGGGAGGAGAGGGCTTCGAGTGGGGGTATCTTGAAGTGTCAGGAAAGAGGCACTATTTGTGAGTATCTAGCAACGTGGAGTAACATGTGGGCAGTAAGGAGTGACATGTACGGTCAGATGCATTGGACCAGACTAGGCCACTTGCTATTCATTACGTACACTCACATCGATGCTACATTAATCACGACATTTGTGGAGCGATGGCAGCTAGACACGAACTCGTTTCACCTTCCCCCACTGCGAAATGCATCATTGTGCACTTGTACACATTGGCAATGGGAAATAGGTCTGCCACAGCCTCCATCCAAATGGTTTTGATCACATCGTCCTCCTGTGCATTGGATATGATCTAGAGCACTGTCCAATTCATCTCCATATATCTCACAATATACCTCCTTATGCGTGGCGACTTCGTTCCTAATAGCCTTTCGCGCTAAGTGGAAGTTGTCCTCCCCATGGTAGAAGACATCAGCAACACATTGAAAACTGCAATTCTTGACAACCATCATATCGTTCCATCCTTGCAAGTACGACATTATAATGCTAGGAATCGATTCCTTGTACGGAAATTGATCCACATCCATTCTCCCTGCATTCACAATCAATAGAACGACAATAACAATTGACTAAGTACGCACAAGTGACTTTTTGGATTATTGACTTAACCATAATAACTTAATGGTGTTCGACATGTTACCTGACTACGAGGACCATCCCGTTGATGACGACCGACCACGACCCCTATCGTGACCTCCACAAATTTATTCAAATGTGCTTTGATTACGCCAGGGTTGACGACCTCTTGCTCGTTCATTCCGATTGGGTTGTTCGTAATCCAACATTTTAGGGTTGAAGAAGTCGTGCAGTATTTGCGACACATCACGCATGACAATCGGTGACTAGATGATACTTTATCGACTATTACGGTTTCGGTGTCAGGCTATTCCCCAACGATAAGTGATCTCCAACAAGCATGAATTTGATCAAGATACAATGACTGACTTTCCTAAATGAAGCGGTAAATGGTGCAAGAGCATAGTAACCCATGGTTTGTTAACATAGTACACCCGCACATCTCTTCTATATCTGGAACTCTCGAGATCGTTCACAATGCTGTTGAACTAGGTGACAAGGGCCTTGTTAACACATTCAAATAGTGTATCCAAAGCCTGATTGGAATAATCAAGTCAGTCCTTTAGGACATTGTGGGCACTCTCCACTATGCAAGTCGTTGTGTGGCCTAAATGAATGACATGATTAGTCTAATATTTCATGAACTGTGAGGCAACTATTGACCCTCAACATATTGGATTAAAGGTGGGCACCATCCATAAGAATGTCTGAAAAGCATTACAGCTCACTTGTATTCCATTTCGGTCATGATATGTATGATTTTACTCCATTGACCCCTTTTCAAAGTCTCTGCATTGCCTTTGTTCTTGTTGAGCCAATATGTCTTGGTTTTCACAAATTTATTGCAATACTACGTGCAAAGTAGATGTTTGACTTATGAAAAAAACTTAGCTATCGAGGCGAAAAGACCTCCTTCATAATTGATTACAATGGCTGAAGGATGTATCTTGAGGCCCATGTTATCCCTCAGCTTTTTCAACATCCAACGATAACTTCCAACCGTCTCATCCTTCACAACTGCATAACTGATCAAAAAGTTCTTGTTTCTTGGAGTCATCCCAACCGTTTCAACTAGAGGAAACTTGGGTTTGTTCGTTTTGTACGTCGAATCAATGAGAATAACGTACGACCATGAGGAATTCACATCACAAGAATTAGGGTGCACCATGAACAAGTGCGTTACCTCGTACGTCTCAGCATCGACATCAAACCAGAACATGTATCCATTTTGTTTTACTTGGTTCAGCAACTGTTGAATCACATTCCTTCCTTATGAGTTTTCAAACCTCAACTTATGTCTGATGTTGTATATGTGTCTCTTATTCGGTTGGTCTTTTGGGAATTACTCCAACACAGATGCCAATATTTTCACAGGCTTCACGTGTGCACCATGGGATACATGATCAATTCATGGCTATGGAAACCCCATTTCGAAAAGTCTTTTACTTCCCACCTATTACAACTTGGAAGCTCACGTACCTTAACCAAAAATAGACAACCGCGACTTTTTCTTTTTGTGTCAAACCTCTCAATGATAGTGAAATCTCGTGCTTCCTACTTACGCAAACTATCACATCTCAATATTCTATCAGAACGGTTATCTCACTGCATTTTATAGGCTGCTACGACCAAACAAAACATGTAGCCTATCGCAACTTGCTTGGCCTAATCAATCGTATTCTGAGTTTCCTAAAAATATCATTTGTGCTCAAAGATACCACAGTAATCAACTCGTCTCCTCCAAAATCTCCGTAATTGTCTTGCATGTTCATATTGCCTTATCAATAATAATAATAAAAAAATATATGGTGGTATACAGAACAGGCGCCACCATTATAGTGGTGCTGTCTAGTTTGGACTAGAGGTGTTCATAATCGGATACCCGATGTTTTAGGTAGTTTGAAAATCGGCCCATGACCCGATCCGTTTTAAGCGGGTAGGGTACCCGGCTTATTGTTATAACAGAGATGGCATGATTTTTTTTCTTCTCATTTTGATAAGATTGCTGTCAAGACTAGGTGATAATAATAGCAACTCAGAAGCAAAAGATCAGATTAAGAGACACACTGCAAATAAAATGTGATGGACATCAATGGTGACAAGACGAGACGCGAAATTTGATAGTTACCCGTATGCGACAATGGGAAGCTTCGTTCTTTGGCACCCTAAAAATTATTGTTTGATACTTTGATAGGCGACCAAACTAGTACAAGAATGAAAAGGATTGGTGGCTTTGTTATCAAAAAGATCAGTTAGTATTACATACTGCCTGTCATTTATCAGTTATCACCATATATGTAAACTCAATGTAAAATCCAAACTTGAGAATTCTCGGTTGTCAACATGATTTTATAGTATTTGTTCCTTGACATTTTGTATAAAGTTGCCTGGTAACTGTAAACTAATTGGCAGGGGACCATACAAATAGTTCTGCACTTGTGATCATATCATATAGACTATATTCTTTTCTAGCATGCATGCAACAATCTAAAGATTATCATGCTCATACCTGATCCGAGGGTTACCCAGTTTTTTACCGACCCAAAAAATCAATTTTTTTTAAAAAATTTTACTATTTATTTTCGGGTCATCGGATAATTTTGAACACCCCTAGTTTGGACGCCACCACCATGATGATGACGTCTGTTCTGGATGCCGCCCACTTTTCCAACGGCGACGAGGGCTCTCTCGTGTTCTCAGGAGATTCCGAATATCGAATCATGATTCCGTTTGTGTTTGCGAGTTGTTTGTGAAAATGAGGAAAAGGGCAGACTTGTCAAATTGCGTTATATTTGTGGATTTTAGTTGGATATTATGGGCTTCGTTTAGTAACTCACGTTGCTAATTTTTTACTCAATAAAGAATGAGAAGAATTACGAAACTTGGTCTGACCCTCCCATATGTTATGGGCAGTATTTTATATCCGAAGTTTTCTAGGAAAGGCCGAAAAACTGATAGTAATACCAAACGAACTCTTAAAAAGAAATATTGAATGTCAGATTATTAAAATTGATTTTTATGAATGAATTGTGTTTTTAGCTAATGTCATTTTGTTGACCACCATTCTTTTTAATAAACTTGCTTTTTCAACTTGATATTTGAGCGTAGAAGTTGAGTTTGAGTAGACATTTTGGAGAAATCAAATGTGTTTTTGCTAATATAATTTTCCTCTTAATTGAGTACTAAGTTAACTAATCATATTCGGTTTGGGGGTTTGATTAGTAGGGGTGAAAGTTTGGTTTTCGGTTTAGATTAAAGCCTAATCCAATTCCAAACCAAATATAATTCAGTGTTGGAATTTTTAATCCAATTCGAACCGATTATAGTTTGAATTTAATCCAATTTTTTTAACTAGTTAGGATCCAAACCAATATCCGGAATTTTTTTAACTAGTTTGAATCCAAACCAAATTCAAAAATCTTTTTAATTAGTTTGGAATCAAACCAATGTTTGAGATTATTTTTAGAGAGTTTGGATCCAAACCAGAATCTCAAATTAGTGTGTTTCGGTTAATGAGTTAGATTCAACACATAAAGTGTGTCTAATATATTGTAGCCCAATATATAAATAAATTTTTTGGTTTATTTTGAATCCGAACATACTCAAACCATCTAATTTAAAATCCAATTTTTTAAAAATAAATTTCAATCCGATCCGAATCAATTGAAAAAAATCCTATCCAAATTGTTAATTCGATTATGTTCGGTCTGGATTTTTATTTTTATCAAAATAACTTTAACCTTTTTTTTTTTTGAGAAAGAATAACTTTTACCTCTATTAATTACAATTGGCTAGATATTAAATAACTTAGTTTTCCCCCCTATTCAATATGTGAGTACTAAATGAAAATGAAATTACAAATAAAACTTATACTAGCCATGTTAATTGTAAAAACTGATAACAAAACTCTGGAAACAATTATTTATGGATTTCATATTTTGATTGGTAATTTTCTAAAAAAAAAACAGAAAATTAACAGTGATATCTCCAAAAAATCTTCTCACAAACCCCAACCTTTTCAAAAACTCAAAACCCGATTATCCATCATATAAATAGTCAATCAAACTGTACCGTTTTTGCGCTCGTAATCGCACAAATATATGCAGTCATTGACACAAGTCACACAACACGTGAATTGCACAATCTTGGGCTCATTGCCTCTCTTTCAGAACGATTGCGACTTCAAACTCCCACATTCTATCTTCCCCCTCTCTCAACTCAAGTTTCCAGCTTTCTCATCGTCATCAGTCTGCTCTTGTTCCTTCTTACCTTCTGTATGCACCATCTCTTCTCTCTAGATTTGCTGTTTTCAATGCCCCTTTACTATGTTCAATGCTAAAATCTGAATAATGTTGCTTAATTATGTAACATGTACAGTTCATATGATATATTAATAATATTATTTGACTTGCATCATGCTATTAATTTTGTTGATTTCTAAAGAGTTCGGGTCAGCAGATTTTGTGTTGCATTTACTTGAAATTTCTGGGATTAGTCATACTGTTATCACTCTGTCAATCTACTATTACATTTAATGTTTGCTGTGTTATGTCATTGATTTGAGATGAGATTTTTTGTTATGATTTTTTTTAGTGGTGGGTAAATTTTGTATTGTCTATTCGGTATCACTATCAGTTTTCAATTTGTAGTTTCATGTTACCGGTTATCATGTTTCACAAATACTGGAAAGTACTCTCTTTGAAGAACCAGGGACGATCATGAACGAACCCTTAGTTATGGGTGTGTTCTTGTTTGCGAGTGTAAAGTTACAGTGATGAATTCTAAGGAAATGCCCCCATGGCAGTATGTTTATGAGTAAAGATTAGCTGGGAAAAGGATGATTGTTCAAGTGTGTAGACGTGTAGGGAAGTTGAACGTAGGCATTTACTTAATATTTTCGGGTTTCGGGGAAGTCAGATTCATTTATAAGGGGGGTGGGGGTTTCTATAAAAGAATTAAATTTGTATTCTGAAAGAAATTTACGAGTTTGTGAAGAATGTTGGGTGCTAGAGCAAATAGATACTGATTCAAATTATTATTATACTTGAAGTTCTCTGTGTTCGTCGAGAATGTTCTGTTGAATACAATACTTTTTGCATAGTCTTTATAAATATTTGCTGTTCGTATTGTGTGCTTCAGTGTGTTTGATTTTGTTTAATGCCCTTTTTGACGTCATAGGAAATCGAGGGTGGTTTGCTTGGGTTGCTGATGTCTCACTGACAGATATAGTTGCTCAAAGATTTCAAAGATGACCCTGCCACACCAGAATATTACAAATTTTTTTGATGTGGCTTTAGCCCATCAGAAATGCGGAGACTATTTACTTTTCAGATTTGAAACATCTCTAGGAGATGGATTGCGTACATCCTTATATTTTGTTGGTCTTGCTTATTGTTTCATCGGATTATCAGCCATTACAGATAAATTTTTTCGCTCCATGGAGAATGTAGTTAAGCAAACTCATAAGGTAGTGGTAATTGATCCTCTCACCAAGGATGAAACTGCTAGATATGAGAAGGTGTGGAATTATGCAATTGCAGACATTGCTCTTTTGGCTTTTGGTACTAGCTTCCCCCAAATTTCTTTAGCTACCATTGATGCTATAAGGAACCTAGGAAGCCTCTACGCTGGAGGTTTGTCAGCTTTATCTTCTTATGCTCCACAATAGTTTAGTGCCAAATTTTATGGTTTTAACACTTAACATTTATTAAAAAAGAAGAAAGAATGTGATATGTAAAATCTCTATAAGAACTAATTTTGTTCGGGAAACTTACAGCTTTCACAGATTTTTGGTTCAAAGAGAAACGTGCCTAATTACTTTCAAGTGTTGGCTTATTTTTGATATTCATTGACCTATTGGCTCCAAGTGTTGGCTGTATCTCAGTGGATTCTATTCTTTGATTATAGTTGTCATGGCTAAATAATGCTCCAATCTGGAGTTAGCTCTTTAGTGTTCTGACTGTTCTCCCTTTTCTTCTATCCTACATTGATTTTATGATAACTTTTATTCCTAACTTGAACAAATTGGTTTACTGTTGATTGACTTTAGACACAAGGAGGAAGTTAATTCTTCTGATACTTCTCTCTGGCTCTTTTAGGTGGCATAACTTATGACGAAATTTGTTTAACTACAATATGGAAGTAACAAATAATGATATTGGTCATTTTAGACGCTAAAATTGTCCACCCACATTTTATTTGAAAAGTAAAAGCATTCATTCCCTGAGAATCAGGATGAAGAACTCAAAGGACAGTATAGGAGGGCATATACAGTCATGTATTCTACGAATTATAGCATAATTTGCCTCCTGTGCTCTCTCTCTTTGTTGCTCGCAAATATACAAAATTTCCTTTCTTTTTACTTTCTGTATCTTGCTTCCTTTATTTTTTTTTTCCTTTTATTTTGTCATTGTTTGGCGATTGGCTTGATCTTGCATTATATTGAGCTTCACCTCCCTCCTAATGACTTTTTGATTAATATTTGTGACCAAAATTATGTAGGCTTGGGTCCTGGAACTCTAGTTGGTTCTGCTGCTTTCGACCTATTCCCAATCCATGCTGTTTGTGTAGTTGTTCCAAAAGCGGGAGAACTGAAGAAAATATCTGATATAGGAGTCTGGATGGTTGAGCTATTTTGGTCTTTCTGGGCTTACATATGGCTATACATTATTTTGAAGGTACTGAATTTCTTATAGTTTCCTTAGCTGGGCATGCTAACAGTTTTTAGTGTATATTTTTTCAAAGGTAAAACTTTCATGGAGGACTTCTCTGGCTGTAAAGTTATGGTAAAACTTTTTCTTATTTCTGATTATTTGATCTTTGACATATGATTCTTGTGTCTTCTGAACTTTCAATTAAAATCCATTTCTTCTATGAGCATTTTAGACGCAACAAGCATTTGTATTTGTATCAACATTAGCAGGCTTCTGGCTTGTTACCTGAGTGTTTTGGGTTGGCTTCTTTCCAGTCAGTCCTTGCTGTTTGGTATGTATAGTTTGAAGTAACTTTAGGATATAAATCTTCTAATTTTGTGGTTACATAGCTTACTGCTTGCTTACCAAAAAAAGTTAGCATGTTTCATTTGCATGAAACTCCTGGAAGTGCAATGCTAGCCTGAATTGCATCATTTGGCAGGAAACTACCTGTTTAGTGTGTCTTAAAAGTAAGGGTACTACTTTGGAACCCAAACTATTCTATTTTCTCATACCCCTCATATATAGGTCTAAGTGCGAGACTCCAGTTCTGCTATTTAGGCCTTATTTTCTCTATTCTTTAATAACACCTATAGTTAGTGTTTGGCTTCATATGATGGTGCAGACTCCTTTACTTTAAAGCATCCCTTACCAGGTTAATTTCTATCCTGAGGGAAGGATGGTTTTCATGGGGTGAGATCATGGTGTAAATTGCATCTGTTACGTCGCAATGCGGAAGTTGTATAAACAGATTTCAATTTGACTGAAACGAAATGATAATGCTGACGCTACGAGTCTGGTGGAAAGTTTTTGAAAAAAGCTCCTTGTCGGATAATTATTGTGCAATAAGGGAAGAAACATTCTTGCTGTAAATATAACTGCAATAATTACAGAGAAGTTGTGACAAGTACCATTTTGTGATCTGATGTGCAAGTTCAACTTTGTATGGAGTCTGACTATATTTCTTAAACCCTTCACTTACCTATCCATACATGTGTTGCATTTATGTCATACCCGTGCTGGGCATGGGTGTGATCCTTTAAGAATAGAAAAATACCTAGGAATAACTAAATTTGTTCTTATTGAATATGGACCACACTGTATAGTCTGAGTAACATAGGTGTTTGTTATCAATGACATTGTGATGGGAATTCATAGTCTGCCACAAGTGCTTCACAGAAAATTGTTCGTGATAGACTGGTAGTCTTGTTTTTTACTTGTATATTTTTCTTTTTCCATGAGATTTTTGCTTTACAAATGCAATAACATATTTCAATGGCTGTGCTCTTCTCATCATCACTCTTCCATTCCACATATGCACAAATAAATTTGCCAAACTGTTCATAAGCTAATTCTATATTAGGATGTATGTCAACCTTTTCTAAATATCTTTAATAGTATATTTGACTATTAATACTGGCAGAAAGGAGTAGGATGGGACTTGCAATGTTGTTGTTTTTAACGAGGTCCCAAGAAATTTGAACTTTGAAGCTGTATATAAACGTAATCCATGACGAGCAAAAGCTTTGGATATACATTTAATTATTTTGTGGTGAATATATGATTCGGTCAGCTAAAGTTTTGCCCTTGTATTTGATACAAGAAGAGAATTCTATTTTGAGAGGCTTCTTTTTGTTCAGGTCTGGACTCCCAATGTAATAACTCTTTGGGAGGCATTATTGACAGTGTTTCAATTTGTCTTATTGCTATTGAATGCATATGCCCAGGACAAGCGCTGGCCTTACTTATCTCTTCCTTTGTAAGTATTGTTTCAGATATTTTCCTCTCGTGTCTTGGAATATCTGACATTCTTGGTATAAATAAGTTTCTTTATTGTTCAGCTCAAGAACTGAGAGGCCTGACGACTGGGTCCCAGAAGAGGCTTCACCACGTAAACACGAGAGCCTCAGAGAAGACTCTTTTGATTATTCTCAAGCCACTGATTGTGAAGACAGAAATATTGTTGACATATTTTCCATTCATGCTGACAATGGAGCAGGTAATGTAGATACTCATCAGGAGGTTGCTTAGCCCAGCTATCTTGTACCTCTGTGAGCCAAACTGTATTTCATTGTTGATTTCCATAAATGACATAGTACAGGGACTGAGTAGTTATCTTGGGTTGGAAATATTTGTCAGAATGATTAGATAGAAGAGCTCATCTAGGGTTTTATAGCAGTGTCAATAAGCCTCAAAAAACCTTTTTTCCCCAAAATTTGCAGTTAGTGACAGAGGATTGAACTCAATGGTTTTTAAGTAACCAAAAAGGGTATGGAACTCAAAATCACGCTAGATAGAGGGCGTGAGTCTGGCCCTTTGGGACCTGGGGGGAGTATAGATGAGGAAATTTTTCAATTGGGAGTTCAATTAGCTTGAAGACTAAAGTCAACAGTGCAGCTGAAACACATGGATCATAGTGGTTCAGGAAATGCCAAATCCAGCCAGGAGTAGGCCTCGTGGATATCCTTTTCATACATTTAGAAGATATGACATTTCAACATATGTTTTGCAAGGCAGAGAGCCAAAGATAGAGGATCATCAGTCGGCTGCATAAAGCATGAATGGTCCTTTGAACTTTAGTGTATATTGATTATTAGATAGAATGAAATGAGTTAGAAGAGTTGCTTGTGTCATTTTTGTATTACAGAGCTATATGTGTTTCTGGCGGGAATTTGAATGTGCCATCTTTAGCAGATGAAAAATCAGAAACAAACCTTTAGGATTCTGCTGGCGAATGACTAGTTACTTATGTATGTAGCCAGTGGCCATGGGGCTCTTTCAGTCATATAACTTATGGTTCAACTTATAATTAAATAAATAGGTTGCTCGGTGAAGTCAGGTCCCTAGCTGGAACCAACAATCTTTAAATCTTGTATAATTTGCGTCAGGATCTTGTGTCTATTCCATTATGATTGAGTTGAGTTTTGGATTACGGGTTATATATACTTCTCATTTTCGCCAAATTCAAGAGTGTTAGATGGCTCCTGTTTTTGACTACTGGATTCATCCTCCAAATGTGTGTAGTTTGAATAATTGGACAGAGATGACTGATTGCTTGAGCTGCATTGCCCAATCTCAGATTAATGTATTTTGTGATCACAATCAAATACATGTAATCCAAAAAAGCAATCAAGTTAGCTCTATGAACATGTAGATGGATACTTACGAAATTCTTGAGCTGTGATTATATGAGATACTTGGGAATTGATTGGTGTGATACTATCTCCTTACAAAATGTTTGTCTTTTTTTTTTTTCTCTTTTTTTTCAACAAATGAAGAGAATATATTTGGGTTAATGAGACTTTGGAATGTGCATCTCTATCCTAGGCTATGGAATGAATAGTTGTGGTTGTTTTAGTTAACCAGAAAGCATTTTCTCATAATAATAGTTTGATTCGTGGGATTATCTCCATCTAATTTTAAGGATGTTTGCCACTTTTCCCTGTTGCGTTTCGAGAAGTCAACAATCTCCCAAGCTTGTCATGCATCATGGTATTATGCTCATTTTACTGTTGTATTGTACTCCATGTATATAAAATAAAAAAACGTTCCAGTTTGGGTTATCATGCATTTCCTTATGCAATTTGCGTATAGGGTCAAACTGTTCTTGTGGTTGTTGTGGAACATGTATAAGGTGTATCCATATGTGAGATGTAACTTGATTCTACTATCCAAGCATTGTTGCAGTTAGATTACTATCATGAACTTTGATGTTGCATGTGTGCCTCTTCACCATTTTAACACTTAATGGATCTATATATTTAAACAATCCTTTCTGAATTAGGACTTTCAGGCTCTTCATATCAGGCCCTGCCTCTAGATGAAGTGGCCGAATCATATGCTGGACAAGTTTCGAAAGACATAAATTTAGGTGATGCCAGTTTTTTGCGAATTTGGAAGCAACAATTCGTGGATGCAGTTATGGTATAATCTTTGTATTCTGAAATACTATTTTATTATATTATAAACGGTAATTATGAGCCTTGTTTGGCAATAAACTGGTAGCGGTTAACTGCTTCATTTCGCTTGATAACTAGCTGTGGGTAATTGGATATTTATAAATGTGTTTGGTAAATATAATTGTTAGCTGTTGGCTTTTATGATGCTAAATGATCTCCAAGAATATGTATTATTTATAACAAATCATAATTTTACTATAGTTTAGAATGAATTATAGTCTATGATTTTTTTAATTTATCTCTACAACTAATTAGTTATCAATGTTATTAATAAAAAAATAATTATACTAATCCTTAATTTTATACTATTAATGTCGATTAATATTATTAACAAATTACTTCTTGTTAGAAATAAAAAATTATTAACAAATTATTTTTAACTTGACTAATAATTGACAAGTTAGTCATTGTTAATTAGTTGTTAATCATTGGTTAGTTACTAATTATTCATTTGTTGTTAACTGTGAACAAATCATTAATTGTTCATAATATTTAATTTTTGAATAATATAATACTGTATATTTGAAAGAAATTACTTAAATATTATAAAAATATTATTATTAGCATAATTAATAATCAACAAATAATTAATAATATTCACAAATTACTCAAATATTAAAAAATTATTTTTAACTTAATTACTTCTACATAATTAAAAATTTATTAGTTTTTAAACTATTGGTGAGTTGCTAATTATTAATTATATATTAATCTGTTAATAATCCATAATTTTTCAATTCTAATAAAAATAATATTTTTTATTGCTCGCTTTCTCTCTTGTAAATGCTACAATTTCCTTTTTAAGTTGTCCTTTTTGGGTGTGTTGCACCCTTATTTGGTAAGATTTTCCTCTTCGTTTTTATTCTAAAGTTGAGTTACAGCATCAGTCTGTTGAGTACCAAGTTTGTGTCGCAAAAGATAATTAATACCGACCAAGGAATGGGTGTTCAAAATGCGAAGATAGTAGGTTCTGTATTCTTCCTAGCTCTCTTGGCTAAAGCATCTGCCACCTGGTTATCTGTTCTTCTTTTGAATTCAATCCCAGTGTCCAGCTGAGGGAGTTCCCTGCATCTGCCCTGAAATTTTGTTAATCTTCCTCTCCTATGTTCTCCATTTTGGATAAGATCAACAGCTTCTTTGGAGTCGCTTGCGATGTGTATCTGGTTCCATTTGTTTCCTTTTTCCCACTGTAGAGCTTACTAGATGGAGTGAAGTTCTGCTTCAAGAGTGTTAAAGCAAAACAAGGAGTATGTGCACCCTTAAGCCCAAACACATGATCTCCACAAACACCTGTGAATCCTGATGTTTGAAAAGCTTGAACCAATGAGGCATCTATATTTATTTTTAGGGAGGAGGGTGGGGCTGACCAAGTTATTTGGATGGACTTTACACCCTTAGATAGCTGATTTTGGGAATATAACCTTTCCAAGGCAGCCCAAGAGGTATTTTTTCTGGAGGAGGAAAGTGGGGTACTCGAATGGTTGAAAACCCAGTCATTTCTTCTTTTCCAGATTGACCAGATGAAGAATACAAAAACAATATTTGATGGTAGGCCATGGATAGCATTCGTTTTTAAGGTGAGGTTGGCTTTGAGCCATGACTGGAAAGGATTCTGGTTTGCTAGGGTCAACTAGGATGCTTCCGATATTCCTTCTGCTCTAATGCATGATCTTAGGATGTGCTCCATGGTTTCAGGAGAGCCTGGGTACAAAGTGCAATGGGTTTTTTGATGATGTATGATTTTTGAACCTTGATACTAGCTCATGGTACCTTATTTTAAACCTCTCTATTCCTCTGGATTAAGAGGATATGAAATTGTTTGAGATGATAAATATATGGATCATCTTCTTCTATTTCTCTTTCGGAAGTAACTACATTGCTAGGCTTGAGGGTGTTAGAACTTTTCCATTGCAGAAATACACTTGTGATTGTTCTTGTATAGAAAGATACATCAAGACTTCTTTGTATCCCGAAGAATTGTTTGTGTAACCTGATTTCTGTTAAGAAGGTCAAAAATAAACTTTAGGAAAGCATGTATAATGTTTCTAAATGGCTTATCCAATCTTTACCCTTCTGATAATCTTGTCATTTCAATGTTTTAATCCAAAATGTCCAACCTCTGGTATATACTGAGTTTTGGATATGTGTGAATGTGCAATGGCTTTGCATCAAAATTTTAATGGTTTGTCCTATTATATTGTATATTGGATGAATCTGATTGATACATAAAAAAGATTAGGCTGCTTTGTTGTCATTATTCTGTGCAGATATTGACTGTAATTTTTGGTGCTACAGTTTGAACGTAAAAAGTTGGAGGGTTTCTTTCTAAGGTCGGCCAAAGTTGTCTGGTATTTGCTCCTCCTGCCATGGAGAATAATGTTTGCCTTTGTGCCCCCTTACTGTATTATTCATGGATGGATAGCCTTCATCTGTTCTCTACTGGTTATCAGTGGGATAGCTTACTTAGTAACAAAGATCACAGATATGATTAGCTGCGTGACAGGTTTGAGCTTGATTCTGTTCTTATTGAAACTTCAGTATCAAAGACAAATTTTGCCATAATTAACATTAAAATCCAGTTCTCCCTGATTCATATCTGTTAT
This sequence comes from Dysphania ambrosioides, assembly GCA_026401315.1. NCBI lineage: Eukaryota > Viridiplantae > Streptophyta > Magnoliopsida > Caryophyllales > Amaranthaceae > Dysphania > Dysphania ambrosioides. The sequence goes on from CM048661.1 coordinate 12,625,660, forward strand.
CATGCAGGAATAAATCCGTATGTTATTGCTTTTACTGCCCTGGCTGCGGGAACCTCTTGGCCAGATCTAGTTGCCAGCAAGATCGCTGCTGAGCGTCAGACAACAGCCGACTCTGCTATTGCAAATATTACCTGCAGGTTGGTTTTTTACAGTCTATTCTATTTCCTTCATTGGTAAAGTAAGACTAGTCTTTCCAGGAAAGGTGAGCCAACTCAATGGCATTCTAACCCAGTTATATTGGGTTTTTATGGATTCCACCCCTTAAGTTCGAGCAAAGCTGCAGCAAAAATTTTCTGCAATGTTTAGCACCACTGTTTAGGAATTTGCTGCAGGGGCAGGGGCCTGGGGGGGTTTGAAGAAAATGAGAGAGGGCTTTTATGGAGAGAAAATATTGATTTTCTTTTCACCTAAAGCTGGAGGTTGAGAATGACCTCTATTATGCCACCTACCTAGGAGTCTGGAAATGAAAATCATCATTCAGATTAGGTTTGGTTCGGATCTTTTCAGTAAAATAGTAAAGTCATTTTAAGACTTGTTGACAGTGGCATATCTAGGAATTTAATATAGGTTATGCACAATAATAACTAAAACTCATTTATTTTCCCATTCAACCGTTAATGATATATTGTACTCGAAAAAATAAATTGGAAAAATCAAATGATGAAACAATCGAAAAATAAGAGAAATTTAGGTACTAGAAAGGACATAGTAGAAGTATCAATGTTATAGAGAAGGGACAAAAAAAAATTTACTCATTTGAATGTAGTCAGCCTTGAATAGCGGTGACATTGCATCATTTCCCACTGCACTAACCAGCGAGCTAAGAGGCTTTCATTAAATATCTGCTGCTTTAAAATCTCATCAACAAGTTTTCAGGGTATGTACTTGCATACCCTTGCTGCACTAAGAATCCGATCCTGGTTATTGATTTTTTCTTATATTTTTCCCGAAAGAAAGCCAATGTCGTTCTTTGAGTTACTGACAATTTAAGTTCAGGTCAAAACCAGGTGATCAATCAAGTGCAAGTCAATATTGTCAAGTTTATACATAATTGAGATTTTAGCACTTTTTCCTTTCAAATTTCCCTTGTAGAGTGTTGCATGTTCATGAGAATGTTTTGGCCCCATGATAACGTTTCTCTAAATTCTTCCATCCTATTGCAGCAATTCCGTGAATATATACGTGGGCATTGGCATCCCATGGCTAATTGACACAACATACAACTACTTTGCATATCGCCAACCGTTGATGATCGAAAGTGCCGAAGGGCTTAGCTTTTCATTGCTTGTTTTCTTTTGCACTTCAGTAGGTTGTATATCAGTTCTGGTATTGAGGCGCCTTGTTTTTGGTGCTGAGCTTGGAGGACCTAGAATTTGGGCATGGATTTCATCTGGGTTTTTCATGTTACTTTGGCTTATTTTTGTTGTTCTATCCTCCCTCAAAGTTTCCGGCCTCCTGTAAGTCGGCATGCCTTGAAATTTGTAATATAGTCCTTTCTATGTAAAACACTTCCTCCGTTCTTTTTTACTTGCATCACCATTGATTTTTGCACTATTCACAAGTTTATCTTTGATTTTCTTTGGTGAAATATCCTTAAAATGTGTAGCCATGTAAAATCTTGTTAAATTCAACTCAATATATGTTTTCAATGTATTAAATTTTTATAATTTTTACTCGTGTATAATTAGAGATATCAACCATTAAAAATGAAATGTTTTGAGAAGTATTGCAAATAGAGAAAGTATATTTCATGAATAATAATATATTGTATATCAATGTGATATACGAAGGAATTGCACAAAGGTATGTCTTGTATTTCTTTTTGTTAATCACCCTCAAACATCTATTTTTAATCATAATTGAACTCTACATGTTCATAAATTTCCTAATGTAACGAGGATAGAGAGATTTTATAAAGTGAATGATAGAAAACTCTCGCAGGATCAGTGGATCTCTTCCTAATCGCAAGTAGAAGATGATTACAAGTCGCAGCTAATGGCGTTTAACTTTAACGAACCAAAAGCATAAACTCAATTTTATCAAAAACACAACTCCCTTCTCTTTATTCTCATCCTTGTATTTATAGACATAACATAAACTAGAGCTAAGCTAACCAAAAGGCAAAAGAAACACCAAAGGACTCTAGCTTTAAATAATGCATAGAAGATGCATCGTTCAAATGCCCCATCACCCACAGGACCACAACTCTTCACAACTTCAGGTAGCTAGAAAAACAATTGAAGTCTAGCCCACCCCAACAAATGGACGGCCAACTAACTTTCTCAAACTTCATGGTTTCATTTACTCTCAAGTGAGATACGTCAAGAATTCGGGCTTTGAAGCAAAAGGAACATGTAATCTTCAAATGGCTTGCTGAACTTGGTTCAACCACATCACTCCCATTACAAGAATACACGTCCTTGCTAGAACTATTTGAGCTGATAATACTCCATATATTTGTACTAATATTGAACAAAAGACCACGTGCTTGGAATCAAAATTCACCACCATATATTTCAATAAAAAGATTTTCCCAACAAAATTACACATATTTTCATTAACGAATTGCTTAATAAACATATCATAAGCGTAAGTGGAATTTTCTTTTTCATATGTTTCTATTTACTCACCATTCGCCAAAATCGTTCTTTCTTCTCAAAAACTTATTTCAAGTATATTGATGACTGACCACTGTGACCAGTGAGCAGGTGCACCATTAGAATTGCAGAAAAATTAGTGCACATATGAGCGAAATATTAGCGAAATAACGTCCATCTTCCAAAACAGAACACATCAATAGCTGATATAAGCTTTTGGTCTGGTGGAGATAGCAATCATACCATAATCTAAAGCTGTAGTAGTTCAGTCAATAGTTCAAAAGATGGACAATGAATGTAGGGAGATGTTGTCGACAAAATATGCAGAGATCCTCAGTAAAAAAAGAAAAAAGGGCTGACACAAGCTGACCCAAGAAGAATGGAAGCTCTTACATTCACCACTTTTTGCTATACAGCAGCTCTTTTCTGTTGTCATCAACCCAAAACTCTCACAAGCATATCACAAAATAAATCTAGCCCTTGCTTTAAGCAAGTGCACCTGTACAAGCAGTAGCTGGGGTAGGATCAACTTGTTTCCTCGCCAAACTGTATTTTGCTGTGATAAACCTGGGCATTCAGATCACAAACATACCAATATGAGAATCGCAAGAATTAAGCTGTAAAAGGTCTACAAACAAATTAAATTCAAGGTATGTCAAGAAGCAATAAACCTGAAAAAATCCCTCCACAGCAATTCAAACATCAACCAGCTCATTCCATCACCATCTTTCTGGTTTGAGGCAGAAATAGTTCTGATAGTTTACACAAAGATAAGACAGTTAAAACTAGCAGACAATGAGACAAGTCACAGCAAGTTTACACACAATTATACCCCTGAGGCCCTGAATAAAATATACCTCGATGCAGTTTTCTTCAGCTCATCAAACATATGTCTAGGAGAAAGGCATCCCATGGCTAACCATGGAGAAATTTTGCATGAGAAGTTGGCACCATATATGCTGTTAGTGACATCCTTGGCCTCGAGTGGCTGTGCCTTGCATTGAGCTGCAAATTTTTGGAGTCTTTGCATTGCTTCAGTCTCCCCTCCCACCAGGGAGCCATTAACAGTTGGTTTCCCATCCTACGAGAATTCATACAGATCCAAGAAAATCACCAAATCATAAATATCATAATATCAAGAAAATGCAAATCACATAACAGAAAACAACATATCTAATAATCTGATTCTAGGGCCTACGATCCATTATGTGATATGTCCTCTTTCCCATGTACATAGTCCAAAAATGTTTCTATCGCTTGAAATAGTACCTGCGGAACTCATCCTTCAGCATCACTATAGAAGGATATCTGTAAATTATCACATCTAAACCTCTAAAGAGCTGTTTGGTTGAAGTCGATGTGCAAACTATCAGCCTCCTGGAATAAAAATGGGAACTTGTAATGAGATCAGAGGGGCTCCATTCCAACTTGTTTGGTAAGAGCATTAGTGGAGTGAATCAGTTTACACCCATAAACAGTAACCTTTATTACTTGGAAGCACTACACCACCCACAAGTAACACCATAACAGGTTGTGTTATCTAATAGGAACAGAAAACTCAATTCTCTTTCCACGGCAGCAGTCTACGGCATGTGAACGCATAAAATTTTACCATGGAGGTAGATAAGATGTAGAACTTAAAGATAAGAGAGAGAATTGAAGAAGAAGAAGAAGAAGAAGCACAACAACCCTAGAGAAGCATAATTCAACATCACAACAGTCAAATCTAGTCATGATGATACCCAATATGCTTATCTGTGTCTGAGAACAATCTTGATGATATCAATCCTGTAAAATGCAGCATAACCGCAGAAGAGATGGAAGGACAGGGTGGAGGGATAAAGATGGCATGGATAAAAAAAACTGAGATGAAGGTGCTTATCAATAGAAAAAAGGGTAGAATGTTAAAGGGAGTTGAGGATTCTAATTCCTTTCTACAAATGTAGTTGCTACAAACAGCTTTTATCAAAAGGGGTTAAAATTTCTAATTACATTTTCATTTCCTTCACTCCATTGTTTCATCACATTCCTAAAATTCAGTTGAATGCTCAACCAAACAGGCTCTTAGTCTCCTTGTGCATCATGTACAAAGTGCAACATTGTCTTTTATCCAGTAATAAGGTCCAATTTGATTCAGTTGAGAGTTCTACAATAATGGATCCTAACAGCAAAAATCTTAATGAATTATCATCTTAGCCCAAAAAAAAAAGTAGTCAGTGATGAGTGAATATTAGTACTCAACAATGCAAGATAAGATGCAAAACTGCATGTCCTTGAATAGTGAGATCATTCCCTTCTTCCTTCAAGGGAAAAAAACAATCTATTCACTACAACTCTTGACTAAACTCTCCTTCAAACATATTCAGAGTTGCCTGTTTACCATTTTTTGTGAAAATTCCATGTGAAGAGATTCTATACAACAACAAAAAAAATGACAAAGGCATCCAAATCACTATGGCAAAGTTTCACAGACCAAGGCAAGATTATAGAAACAGGTTAAATCAATGTTTGCCCTTTGTAGTTAACAAAATTCTTGAAATTATTCCGATTGTCCTAACATGATGGCCAATACCCAACACCTCCATTTAACATACCCAACACCTCCATTTAATGAATGAGAGGGAGACTAATTCCTCAAACAATGGCACCTCCAATGCCTTTGATGTATGAATCAGCCATTCAGCCTACATTCTCAGTCCACACTCCAGAGAAATCAAAGCAACCACATGAATACATGATCAATCTATATAGCTCAATCTAGCAACTCTAGCATCGTCCAAGCGCTTTACAACCTATATTACATTGCCATATACTTGTAACCAAACCCAAATGTCCAACATTTGAAGGAATGTTGTACGAGCTCCAACACTTCCGCTTAGAAGTCCAAATGTCTTGACGTGAAATACGATTGCACAACCTCAAACACTTCCTCTCAGTCAACTAAATTAATCAATGCACAAGTCCAACAAAATTCACACCAATAGAGCATGCAAAATGAGCACATCAAACCACAAAATTCCAACACCTATACAACATGATCCAAGCATCACACCAATAGAAGAACGTGAGAAATAAAGTCAAGAAATCCAAACAAGAAGCCAAAATGTTAGAATCAATAAACCTGAGACAATGTAGCATTTGGGTTAAGACCCAAATCAACAAGGGAAGGAATCTCTCCAGGCTCAACATCCCCTCTAGAAGGCAACCCTTTCAACTGATCCAAAGAAGCAATAGTATCCCTGACTTTCAACCCTTGCACTTTCTCCCTAAACCCACCATAATTACTAGGCATACCCTCCAATTCAAAGGGCAAATCCTCCAAATGATACAATGTACTCCCCCAAAAGTACTTCACCTCCACCCCTTCCTCTTTCATTGCTGCCTCAACCTTCCCCTCGGTTTTCGACTCCGTCTTTGACACCTCCCGGTGCACATACACCGCATCCGCACCGACTGCCTTCGCCATCTCAACAAGAACCGTCTCAGGGGTCCCAACTCTCACAACTAAATCAGACCCCCTTGCTCTCAAACTCTTCCTGAGATCAGAAACAGATTCGACCACGAACGAGGCGCGAAACGGGCCGGTTTTATCGAACCCGGAAGACGATTTCCCGTAATCCCGAGGATCAAAGCAGTAAACAGGAAGAACAGTCATGGAGTCATTGGTTGCAGTTGTGAGACACTCATTGTCATGAACTCTGAGATCGTTTCTGAACCAAACAATGGTTGCCCGCCTCGCAGCGGCCCCGTTGGAGGGGTCGGAGGGGAGGCGGGGGTTGAGTGAAAGAGGTGTTTGGAGAGGAGAAGCGGAGAAAGATGAGTTCTTGGAGATGGGTTTTGGAGGAGTGGCAGTGAGGGATAGAGAAGAGAGTGCAGAGGTGAACTGAGATGGGATCTTCACTATCTTGGGAAGGGTGAAGAGTTGGGTGGTTTTTGAAGGGGTGAAGAAGTGGGTAGGGATTGGGAGGATGGAAGAGAGAGAGAGGGTAATTGAGGCTGTTGGAGGCTGCGAGGTTGAGGAGGAAGGTTCTGGAAGGTGGGTTTGAGAGGTGGGTTCTGGCCCTTCTGGGGTTTGAGAGGTGGGTGTTGATTCAGTCTCCATTGTTTGGAGATGAAGATGCAGACAAGCTGTTTGTTGTTGGTTCGATTGTTTCTCAAATTGTAGGAGCTTTAGAGTGTATAGACGTATAGTCCAGTATTTGGAAGGGTTGGTGAAGTGAAATGAAGTTCAATGTTCATTTACATATGCTGTATATGCAGCTGATATTAGCTGACTGTCACCTACTACCTGTTCATCAATCAAATTTCGATTCATGAGTTAATGGGCAATTTTCTACTATATTCTAGATAAGTGAGATGTTATACTACCATCATTTTGTTTCTTAATCAAACTTATGTTAGTAAGCTAATGGTCATTTTTTTAAAAAAAAAAAAAAAAAAATCTAGATTTGAGATGTTAATGGTGACAAATTAGTTTAGATTGGATGGGCATTTTTGAAAAGTTATGATATTTTTATATCAACTGTTTTCATACCCTCTTTTATAATGTTGTGTTTCACAATTTCCTATAAGGGCTCTCATGAATTTCATCTATCTGTTGTAGGCATAAATATGGATTTGTCTAATCTTTTTTATAGCTGAATGACTAACCTCTTATTCAATCATGCATAAATCTCTACCAAATAACAATTTGTACTATTGGACCATAATCAACTAATTCAAATGGACTCAATTCTACCATAAAAGAACTTAATATGCTTATCCAACGTAGTTAAGATAGGGTCATAAATAACCACCTATATAAAAGAATTCTAGAGAGACAAAAGAAAGAAAAAAAAAAAGGTTTTTTCTATTAAATGGTTATAATGTTTGAATTGGATAAATTAAAGCAGACACTTAAATAAGGTCTCCTCTTTTTATGGCTCAATGATTGAATTGTATAGATTGCTTACTCTGTTCAAAATAAGAAGACATTTAGAAAAATTCACTAACATACTCATTGGTCCAAAACTTCAAACATGTCATAATTGTCAATATTAATGGGCTTATGATTTCATGGTCCTTTAATATGCCAATTAGAATCAAAATTGAGTTAAAAATATTCCTAAACCCATATATTTATCCTTGAACTTTAACTGTTTTGACATCCTGCTCATAAAAGTTTTCTTTTGATATATTATAAGCCTAATTCTAATTTGAAATGGAAGAGTTACGAACCATTCTTTAAAATTGGATTCGATTTGGATACTTGTAGTATATAGGATCTAACTTTTTCGATCCGTATCCTAGTCCGAATGACATGATTTCAATGTCATTAGTGAGATCGTATCCTAAAGTTTCTGTTGATTTATTTAGGCCCCTTACCGAGGCACATATCAAAAGTTATGTCCTTCCAAACATTGATTCAATCCCATCTTGGGCAAACTGTTTGCATGCATCACAAATCGTGTTTGCGGGGCACACAAACTCCATCGCTGCAATTTTCTTTGCCAGCTACCTTATTCCACCCATATTCTTTTCCCTAAATCCTACATAGACCAGTCTATATCCCATATCAATTCAACTCATAACGAACCATTATCAATCAACAATCATCTACAATCAATTATCATCGACAATTACTTCAAAATCCTGACTCTTTTATTCCCAAGCAATTAATCTCAAGTAGCATTCTATAATCAATATTTGACCTAGGCATTCAAAGTATAATTTTTGAGGATCCAAATCAGTTTAAATCTTATTTATTTGTTGTTATGGACTAATTATTTTTTTTATTATCCCAATATGATTTTTAACATATTTAAAATTGATTTTAACATGATTTAATGATGTTTTATACAGGAATTTTTATTATTCAATTATTTTACTTATTCTTGTTCGTTTCATGTTTTATCGATGCATGCTTGTTATATATATTTTATTATATATATGATCCACCTTTATTTATTACAATCATGCCTAAACCTGATAATTATGGACACGAGACTACATACCTTGTAGTTTGATTGTTTAATAAAGTGGTTACCAAATACTTAGTCTTTTATGAATTATCACCATTAATAGATTTTATTTATGTGTAATCTTAAGGCTCTCAATATCATGTCTTTAAACATGGTTTCCTAATAAATTTTAGAGAAGTTGCTCATTGCTTCATGTTTCATTGCAGACATCTAACATACAGGAAGTCCAGCGTAAAAAAGAATTTAATGGTAACCGTCCAAGCATATCGGCTCTCCAGGTTTTCATGTCATTGACATCTCTTTACCTTCGCACTTCTTATTTTAAAAAGCATTATTGCACTTTATGTGCATAATTGTGCCTTATGATGACTTTGGCAAGCTTTGAAGATGTTTTGTATGTTGTGAGTAGTTTAGCCATGAGGAGAAGTCTTATATTAGGAGAAGTCCCTGCCTGTTCAGCAGAAATTGAACGTGAGTTGAAGGTAGTGGGTTTCTCTTGTCATGCTCATTTTGGATTATGCTTACATCATTTTCTCCAGGAGAAGACTCCTTTGTTTTTTCCCCTTCACAGACTGATGAAGAAGACTGGATGCACAAGCTTTTCATGCGCCTTGGATTTCAGGTTCATGTGATAAACTATGAAGATGTGGCTAGAACTCTTGGTAGGGATCTATCCAGGGAATCCTACAGGAGTACTCTCTTGGTTGCAGAGCATGTGCGATTTTCAGATGAACAGGTTAGAGCAAATAGTCTTTATTCACGCTTCAGTTTCGCCCTTAATATGGGAGAGGAGGGCATTATTTATGGGGTTGGGTTTAATATATTTACTCCCTCTCATTCTGTTCCTGACTGCCTGTTATGAACTTTACAAGGCTGGGATTATGAGTTCAAATTTATGTCCTAGCTTATGGCTCCACATTTTCACCTCCTGATTTTTACTTTTCACCGACTTAAACAATCCTTTGATGGTATTGGTAAATGCGGATGAAGACGCCACAACCAAAAAAAAAAAAGAAGGGATATTGCTTGAGACATAAACCTGTACAAGGATCTCTTGTAGTTTGAATAAACTTTTTAATGTATCTGCTAAACCTCATTGTAGATGATGTTAGTGGTGATTTAGACTTCATCCAATGGTTTCCACTATGACTTGTGGTTAAATTCTTTTCTTGAAGGTGCTGATCTGGTGCTTGAGTTTTTGAGTTTCCTTGTGATTGCTAGACATTTGGCATCTTGGCAGATGGAAATGTGGCGAAGTGAGTTCCAGAGGACTGAAAAGGAAGGCAATGAAGAAGTGTTCAAGGATCTCTAAACACATTCAAGGATTCGACAGTTACATAGTCAGTTTTTGGCACTCAATCGATTCATCCTGCAATTTTAATTGGAACTTTCATATTCTAGAAATGGTTGACAAATTCTTAATCAATAATCTCTGTGTCTGTCTTTTCAGAACGACTGCAATTTTTTTTTGGTTTTATACACATTCTCTTGATCTTATATGTTACAAAATTCAGTCCAACAAATTTTTTTTGAAATTTGATATTCTACATTTCTACACAACCCCTGTAAACTATTAGACAGATGCCTTGCCTCTGGAAAATTGTAGTGAAAAATGCTCCCCTCTAACTGTGAAGTGTATATATTGCCAGTCTTGGACACTACATCAAAGATGGAACAGAAGTTGGACTCGAACTTTTTAACAAGGTTATTGCCTAAATAGAAGGCATTCCGCTGTATCTTAATCATTGGAAATCAGATTACACGCCATTGGCCATCTAAATCTTTAACAGCGTTAGATAAAGCTAGAAGTACAGAAACATAAAAGTAAACCAAAATTTTAAATCATTACATTAATACTTCTTCCAGGACCCAATTCTGTATTTACATCTTTTTTAGTACTTATCAGAAGGCAAATATCTAAATGTGCTAGTGTAGACTTACTATTCAAATACAAATCAACACAATAAATCAAATTTTCCCACACGTCAGAATGAAAATATAAAGAGAACCACTGTAGCCAATGTAGCATTGCGTTAAATATTGTTTGCCAAAATGCCAACAGAAACACCATTCACAAGTTGCTATACAACAGGAAGAAACTAACTGAAGTAGATCCAATGAAGCATTTCACTGCCTCAGGTTTGCTAACAGAAACAACATTCATAAGCTTATTGCTGCAACACAGGAAGAGGACGTGGCCTAACGACATTCAAAACACCTCTTGCAGTTGCCTGTGATGAAGGGAAAAATTACAAGGAAATTAGCAAACCTGAGAGGCAAAACAAGGTACAATGTATTTGATAAATGCAGCACACCCTTCAAATTGCAATAAAACTTCTCCAAGTTCATCCCTATTATTTGTTTACACCACCAAACACCTCCCACCAACCAACGCAACCCCCCCCCCCCCCCCCCCCCCCCCCCAAAAAAAAAAAAAAAATTCCACACAACACGCAGTAAACAGACAAAAAGATTAGAAATAGTATAAATAAGGCAGCGTAAAAGGAGGAAAGAAAAAAGTAAATCAAGGGACTGTCTTGCTGGGTCAATCTTTGCAGATGAGGAAGAGGGACCATCAAACTAAAGAATAAACTTCGCATTTGAAGGTTTTGTCAAACCTATCACAGTGAGTGGATTGTAAATCATTGTCGCTCAACATTTACAGCATGATGTGTAGATTTATAAAATTGCAACTATAAAATCACAAAGAAAATAACCAATGACAAGGAAAAATGTAACAAATTCACCTCGAAGAATGAATTGAAATTTAGACGCAAAAGGAAACGCCTCAGAAAAGGGGCTCTCTGACTCCCAGCAAGTCGACTGCTACGTAATATAGTGTACAGAGAGTTCGACTTTTTGTTAAATTCCTGAAACATAGCAGAGGTTGATATTAGGGAAGGCAAGTTATCCCATGCTAGAAGTTAAACCTTCACTAGACCTAGAGAAATATGAATCCCATTCAAGATAAATTAACAAGCACCATCAGGGAAGCCTGAAGAAAACTCAGCAGAATATTTTGATCCCAGAAACTATGTAAGAAAGTCACCTTCCACTAGACTTGAAAGATCTCACTCAGGCATACAACTTAAGTTATTCCATGACAACAGGTTGATAGGGAGTGTTTTTGACTTAAAAGCACTTTGAGCTTGGATTTGCTAATGATCATTCTTTCTATTTTATGCAACAATTTCCAGAGAATCTAGGTTCGAAGCATCTTAAGCAACACCAAATGAGAAGTGACTCATTTTTCCTCCATTTAATGTAGAGCTCTAAGATTACAGACTCCTCAATTTACACCAACAGAATTAAGCTTGATTTTCCATTCACCACAGCCCCTAAAGCAGGGACAAGCATAAGTTTAAGGATCAACTGATTGGAGCTCCAAATGTTTAATAATTCATAACATGATTATAAAGGTACCCATAAAATCTTACACAAAGAGAAAGCAAATCTTTAAATATATGCAATAAAGCATGAAGCAATCTATAGCATCCAAAACAGAGAAAACATATTCTTTGTTCAAACTGCTTTGACCTTCCTTTGCTTTCAACAGCTCTTGACTCAATAAGATTAGAACCCAGAATTACAATCCTAAGCTAAAACTACTTGGAAAAAGCTAATGCCCCTTAGAACACATCAAGTTGGATGGGATTTTTGGTCAGAAAAAGCTCCAGACAAAATAAATTACCCAACTAAGTTGTCCAAAAGAATGAAAATAGATTGCATCTGGGTAAGTTTGACTCCCAAGAATTCATTTTAATATCAATTATACAGAGCACAAGTTAAAGTTACCTCAGTTATGTGATCCAATTCAGCTGTATTAGGACTTTCTTGGTTTTCAATGCACCAGCAATATTGCAGACAAAGTTTCATTATACTGTCCAATATCCTTGACACAGAACCAATGTCCAAGAATGACTGAGAAATCAAGGCAGACATATACCTGCAAATGATTGAAATTACATAACGCGTATCACCATAAAAACATATAAAAAAAATTTCCAGATTCCTGCAAGCGCCTGCAGACCAATATTGACTTACTCTTGATGAAAATTCACAAGCTCAGTAAAATCACGTGAATCTTGGATATGAGTTTGTAGGATATTCCATTGTGATTCTATGACATCCACCTGAAGAAAGATATGCAATGAGTTTAACAGGGTAAATCTTAAATTAACTCAGACAGGGGAGTTGATGAACACTCCAATATTGCTGAAATCATAGAGCCTACGTCATCATCAATCACAAAAAGCATTGCATAGGTAAAGGGAATACATGCGACATGTCTGCTTCTTCATTCCAGATTCTGGAGAATCATGAGTGAGAACTACTCACCAATCAAGAAGCCATAATTTAAAAAATAGAAGTCAACAATAGTTCAAAATTTTAAAAATTACTTGCTCCTGGAGCATCTAGAACCATTCGTTTAATTTTTTTGCTTCTATATTCTCATCTTCTTTGTATGGACTCAGATCAATCTATTTAGTTCAAATTGGCATAAGAATGTACATCTACACAAACACTTATTTTTATCATGAGGGCATGCAAATCAAAAATTTAATTTGAGGGTGGAGAAGCCCCCCCTCCCCCCACCCCCACCCCAACACACACACACACAAAAAAAAAAAAAAAAGGGAGGAGGATTTGACTTAAGTTACCTGAATATAAAACTGAAGATTCCGTATCAAAAAAGCCATATGTTCTCTAACCCGCCACATTGGTCTAAAACGTTGCCGTCGCTGCTGAGAAGTCGAGCACTTAACACGTTCATTGCGATGCTTGGCAAAATCACTATGATCCTGATGCATCACCGAAGCCCAGGACTTTTCCAACTCCATTTGTGTTCGTTTAAGGCGTAGCAGATACTGAAATACACGACAGTACCTGCAGATTCAACAATAAACAAAAGGCCTTCCGTTAGTATTGAATCTGGCAATGTTATCCATTCTCAAATACATCTAAATGACCAAAATTCAAGGAGGTAAGGACTTACTTAGACAGCACTTCTTGAGTGAAAAACAATTGCAGGGGCCAATCAATTGAATATTCAAGAGTTATACCATCCCAGCCTTCCACGTCTATTGTAGTGCTTGATGAGGCAGCACCAGAATTTCCACCAGCATAAGCTTTAGATTTAGGTACATCTGATTGGGTTGGTTTCACAGCAACTCCAATTGAAGGCATCCTGGAGGTCATCATAAACTTCATTAAGTACCAAGAAATACAGTAAATACATTCAACAAAAGTACAAAGTGAAAGGGAGCTCTCTTAACAAACATGTACGAAAACCAATTCATTCATATTTACCTATCTACTAAATAATAAAATTAAAACCACAAGATCCTAGCAGCGTCTCAAAATTTGTCTACTATTTTTCAATATACTAAATAAGTTCGATTAAATTGGATATAAAAAAAAGTTCGATTAAAAGTTTGAAGGATGCCCACACAACCAACCACTCCCTCTTTTACCCTTCCTAAGGCCCTTATCCCCATCACCTTGGTCCACTTATTCGATATGAGTATGACCATGTCTATTAAGAACTTTCTCTTTCCTACCCAAAATGTAAAAAAAGGACCCACTTTCCACTAAGGCACTAACTCCCTCTTTACCTTGTTTAGCGTTGCTACAACAAATAGGAAGATCAATGGAGACTGGAGGGATGAATTCATATCCTAAATGAAATTTAGGTTTAGTAAAAAGCTACAACAATATTTTCTTTTTCACTAAATTTTTCAAAAAATACTTTTAAAGACAAACTTTCATATCAGAAAACCTTTCAGATGAACAGACAGTTGACTGCTGCTTTGATGTCTTTTAGGCTTCTAGAGGACAGCTAGCACTCTCTTTGTTCTAGCCGCCAAATTTGTCAGAAGAGAACTAGAGATGCAAACAGGGTTGTCATGAGGAAAGTCAAAGTCTCAAGGTTAACAAAGAAAATTCTCAAATTGCATAGCAAAATCATCTCTATTATGTAAAGCTAGATTCTGTAGCCTTGCAATGCATAGGATTACAACATAAAGAATGAAAATCATCATGCATGAGCCATTTTAATTTTATAAGATTAATTTTTGGGTAATTCTCATTGGTAATCCTCTACTTTTTGGAATTATATTTGGCTAACTGAAAAAAATAACTTTATCAATGGTAGCCCTTTTTTTTTTGAAGTTATTGTGCATGACCTTAATGATGGGTTCTAACAAAATCGAAGCGGTTTTTAAGGTGGCATTTAACTTTGGTTAGACATAGTTAGGTATTCCTACTGAATTTATATACAATTATCTCTCACAACATCATCCACTTTATTGAATACCCACTCACTCAAATTGCATAGAATAATCATCTCTATTATGTAAAGCTAGATTCCGTAGCCTTGCAATGCATAGGATTACAATATAAATAATGAAAATCATCATGCAAGAGCATTTTAATTTTAGAGTATTAATTTTCGGGTAATTCTCATAGGTAATCCTCTACTTTTTGAAATCATATTTGGTCAACTAAAAATAATAATTTTATCAATGGTAGCCCTTTCTTTTTTAAAGTTATTGTGCATGACCTTTATGATGGGTTTTAGACATAGTTAGGTATTCCCACTGAATTTCTATTCAATTCTCTCTCACACCATTATTTACCTTATTGAATACCCAGTGACTCAAACTTGCATATACTCCTCTCAAACATTAATCCTCTTTCTAACGAAGTGAAGAACTACAACAATTGAAGGGAAGGCACTGTAGAGGTATGGCATTTTAATTTCGGTAAATTATATTAGTTTTTATGAAATTATTGCATAATTTAACTTAAGTAAAGATATTCAATAAGATAGATGATGGTGTGAGAGGGAATTAAATAGGAATTCAAGGGGAAACTGTGTCTAAACATGGTTGAATGCCACTTATAAAAACTTCAATCTTTTTAAAACCTGTAATTAAAGTCATACACAATAACTTTATAGAAGAAAAGGCTACCAATGATAAATTTATTTTTTTCAATTGACCAATATAATTTCAAAAAATAAAGGGTTACCAATGAGAATTACCACCCGAGAAGTCAGCATAATGACTCAAATCTTATCCACAAAACTAGGCATTTGGGCTAGATGTCAAATCCTCAAGTAACTCCTAAATCAACAGAGCACTAGTTCTCACCGTAATGATACTCTAGAAAAGTATTTATCTTCATCACTGATTGTCTTCACTGCAGCCTACACCACAAAGAAAGTGAACCTTTATCAATACATAATCAGAAAGAAATTACAGGGAGATAGATTATCCAAGATCCTACAGCAATGCCTGGAACTGGCCTTGGAAACAGTATTAGTAAAATGACATAAAACAAAAATCATAAAGCATCAAACATGGACACAAATTATATTTCTCCTACAGATGAAAGAGCATAGCTAATGCAAACCCTTTTTAGGTCCATTAGGGTTCAACTTTGAAGCAGTAATAACCTGTATGATGTTCTACCCTAACTAATAGGAACATTTGCTTTTAGATCCCTACACCAAAAGCTGATTATGCCTGAAAGCATGCAAAATTATGCACAAGAGATATTATTTTAAACTTCTTTATACCCCCTTTTGAGGCACTACTGAATTAAATATCCAACATTCCCCCTTGATTCGAAGTTCATGATAATGTTAGTTAATTCCTAGGATTCTAAGTTTGTTGAAAGATGGTATAAAGTGGATCAGTTGGTTGGTCAGTATGTCCTTCCACTATTAAGGTCATGGGATTGCTTTCCTATCTTAAAGCTTAATTTAATTTTGCCTTATCGCTTGTTTTTTATACGTATTGATTGGAATGAACTAGTAGTTTCATTTGGCTGTTCTCTTCCCTCTCCCTCATGTATTATAGCTTCAACATGGAAGCCACACAATCAGAGTGGGGAAGCATACGCAGCTCTTTAAAGCTACTCTAGGGCTCTGCTCTCCTTAACTTATTTAAATAAGTTAAGTTCAGCAAAAGATGAGTCTAGAAAAGCAATAAATTCAGAGAAAATAAGTTAAATTCAATTAAAGAAAAAAAGCTTAGCAAAAATAAGTCAAGATCAGAGCCTAATCCAGGTTACATCCTAAACAAAGCCAAATGAAATCTTCCCAAAAGCTAATGAAGCTTTGAGACGGAGAGAAACAAATACAGTAAGGTTGTTCAAAGAAATGGCTAACAATGGTACTAATCCTTCATCCTAACCCTTAATATCATTATTGAAGGAAGAAAACTATCTTAAGTGGAGTCTTCAATGAAGAATATGATAAAGTCTCAAGAGTTATGTGATGTGATAGAGCAAGGGTATGCAGAACCTGAGAAGCTCCGACTGAGCCAATCAACTATTGCAGAAAAATTAGAATAGAGATGCATAGACACTATTTCATCCAATCTGCACAAGATGATGAGATTTCCCACAAATTTCCGCAGCACCAACCTAGAAGCAAGCATGGAAACTGTGGAAATAAGTTTCAGGAGATTAACCTAGTATATTTGAAAATTTGGCTGAGCAAGATAAAGAATCTGAGAAGTAGTTTTATCTAGAGTGTCTAGAAATGTGTCACATGAAAACATATGGTAATTATGTCACAATATAAAATTATTGTGAGTAGGGTGTTAGGAAGGTCTTCATAAAAACTATAAACACATTGTTTTTGCAATGTAAGAGGCAAAGGACTTGTCTACGAATACTTTTTATGAGTTCCCTGATGAATCACTAGGAGAAAACGTATAAGTTTCTTGAGTAAGCAGAAGAGAAGGATTTAAAGAGAAGGAACAGTTTACAAATGATAAATGCAAAATTGAAAGAGGTTATAGTTATGACAGTGGCAATTTTCGTGGACATAAGCGTGCCAATTATTGGGCCGAAAATAAGGACAAGTAGTAGCGAATAAATTTCGCTTCAAATGTTGAAGAAGAGAGCAAACTCTTCATGGTGTTTGAGGATCTCGATGTTTCGGTCGAGATCCAAAGTGAAAGTTGTAATGCCTCAAATAAAAGTGCATCAATTTTGTTTTCTTCTTTTTTTTTTTAAATTCAAAATTCATGACTTTTGATTTCAGTTTAACATTTTTAGGTTAACCTTTAACCAAGTACCATAAATTGTTTGACGATTCAAAATGCATTTTTTATGCCAAAACTCTAGCAACCAAACATAGTCACAGATTCACAGTCTTCGGAATCAAGGTCTAGCCAATAATCCTAAGATTATCTGCTTAATCATACATTTGTAACCTGACCAAAAAAGAGTAAAATCTCTAATCAAGTGATCAATTTTTCACTTACAAGAGGAAAAGCAACCAATGTTTTCATTTTTCTAATACATAATTGATTATAATAAAAAGAAAACAAGTGTCTGCATTACTTCAGACAGGGAATAAGATCTCTAGTCTGCAATCAATTGTAATTTATCTACAATATATGGCACACTTATTAAATACCACAATTAGCAGTCCATAGTGATACGGCTCAAAGAGAAAACAAGACAATGCCATATTTCACGTCAAATTGGTGATAAAGGGAAAAAATAACCAAGTATCGTATCATACCAACTGGAATGGCACCATAAGATCAGCTTCAGCAGTTGATTGGCGAGGTGGTAAGCGCATTAACTGGCGACTCTCCTCCAAAAAGCACTGAAGACATTATGATTAACAAAACCTCAGCAATTTCAGAGGTTAAGAAACAAAAGAGAATATGCATTGTACTAGTACATCTGAGATGTTCTAAACAACATAAAAAAGGAAATTAAATATACCAACCCCTAGAACCCAAAAGTTGGTGATACTTATCTAAATCAGATAACAGAAAGAACAAGTAGGAAATGACTGTAAAGTTATAGGGATAAAAATCATTACAAAGAAGGCAATAAATTTCAAGCATTTGTATAAGGCTATAAGCATCAGGTTAGTTAAGCTTTGTGATGTATCTTTAGCAAGTTCAGTATGCCAAGCTCAAACTCTGTATCAAGTTTCCTTAAAGCCATACATGCAAAACGGAAATATACAAACATAGAGATTTCAACACTATCTTTCCAGAACGAACCCTTTTAACTAATATAGAGATTAGTTGGTTCTTGAGTACACCCTTTAGGCATGAATCAAGGAAACATGAATCAAGGAAAGATTTGTGTTGGTAATAAACAATATCCTCGGATTAGGCAATAACTGAAAGTTTTGCGTTATACAGTGGGAAGAG
Organism: Dysphania ambrosioides; assembly: GCA_026401315.1. Classification (NCBI taxonomy): domain Eukaryota; kingdom Viridiplantae; phylum Streptophyta; class Magnoliopsida; order Caryophyllales; family Amaranthaceae; genus Dysphania; species Dysphania ambrosioides. Next base: position 12,644,410 of record CM048661.1, read on the forward strand.
TAACATTCAAAATGCTTAAACTGTTTGCATATAGCGTAATTGAGCAACTTTGATCAGCAAGGAGAAACTTATCAGATTGCACAAGTGGAAATAAAAACATAAGTGGAAGTGCAATGATCAATTATCAACTAGAGACAAAGAATATCGCCAAAGAAAAACTGCGACCATATCGATTTTGGAATCTTTCCTTGATTATGAAAACACATTCATTGAGCAGACAAATGAAAAGTGCAAAGTTCCATAATGATATCTTGACAAAATTATATTTCAATTGAGGTAAATATTCTGCTCATCTACCAACATAAACAACATAACTTTCAAGAAGCTCTGTTAGCCTATGAGGTATTGTGGAATGAAATGAAAAGGTCCATCAACGTAATGCGATAGGAACCTTATACAAGGAGAATGACGAAGTAAAGGATGATGGTGAAGCTTTCCACACAAAACGTAAAACAAAAGCAGCTTAGCAAGTAAGGCTTAAAATCTTAAATAGGACCACATGGTCCACATCTAACCTGGAAGAAATCTCCCTTAGCCAACAGAAAATAATCTTTAAGGGCCTTTAAGTGGCCATTTAAATCAGCACGAACAACTACAAGCTGCATTTTTAATTTAAGACAGGTCACATTAGCACCCTCAAAGAAACAGAAACAAATATGTTTAAAATTTAAAAACATTGCATGCATCACCTGCCAAAGATGACTGGCTGCAATAGCTCGAATGGAATCAACAGCATACTCAAATGACCTTTTGTGAAATTCAGTAGATTCCTGGATAAAAGTGCAAGATTTTATTTCTGAAAGCTGTCAGCATCTCAGGGAAACATAATTAGGCTAATTTTCCTTTTAGTTCTACTTCTTGGGGGTTTTGGATGAGCCCTTTTATTGGAAATCGACTAATACAAACCAAAGGGAAGTACAGTAAGTCAATAACATGTCATTAATATCCACAAACTCTTATACTGAACTATTTACAAGTCATATAAATACCATAAACTCAACTTATGAGGGAAGATACTGAAAGAAATAAACCTTTAGATCCTGGAGCATTGCTTCTATCTTATCTGCCTCGGCCTGTGGTAGTAACTCTTCTCCTGTGAGCTCTGATTCTACTAAAGAATCCTTTTGGAAGGAAAAGCGATCTGCAAATCCTTGAATTACGTATGATTCCCTTGGAATTTGGTGAGACAATGAATCTTGTGGGATGCCAGAGCTGGGGTTCCGAAGCACCCTAACAGCTTTACCAGCAAACAGAACAGACTCTGCAACACGCATGTGGATATATTCAGGAAGCATATCCTGCATTGCCATAACATAACATAACATCATCCTTTGCAGCAGGAAAGCCACAGAAGTAAAATCAACAATGATAGTCAAACATAGACAGAAATAGTTGGCAAAAAGGATCAGGAGTTCAAAGAAAATAGAGATGGATCTTTTATTGACAAGCATGATATAATATTTAAGTCATTTTGGGGAAGGAGAGTGGCTCTTAAATAATAAATAATTGGACCATAAACAACTAACATGTGCCTCAATAATGCAAAGGCAATTTCAAATGTATTGCATTTGTGTTTGCAATATTCAAGTTAGCAAATGAAGCCAACCCAATTAAGTCTTTTCAGGAAAGTGAGTTTCTTTCATGGATACTTCTCAGCTTTCAAACTACAAATGAATTATCCTCCATGCACTTGAGATAAAAATATGTAAAAACAAGGAATGGGAAGAAATAGAATAGAAGAGAGATGGAGACTGAGAGAGTTATCTGAGGGGAAATAAGAGAAGATGCAATGTACTCAGAAGCTATTACAGATAAACGGATCCCTGTAGCTACAAAATAATTCAAACACACACGCACACAACCAAAAAAATTCAGAAGTAAAAGTATAAGGAAAATATAAAGGGTACACTAGAGTATAAAGCTAGTCCCTAACCCCACAAGCTACAGCCAATACATTCAAATTTCAAAACACTTAAGCATCTCCGAACAGAGTAGAAACATACCAAAGATATATGGAAACCTAAGTGCCAATCAGCTAGAGAGGAATCTTCTATAGTTAAGCATTTCAGTTTCCGAATGATATCAATATTTGAAGAATCCTTCCCCGTTTCCCTGCCTTCTTCACTGGCAAAGAGACATAACTAGGTAAGAACATAAACTTCACATTGAGCTTGATGATTGCACAAAAGAAGGATAAAAAAATTTATAAAGAGAGAGGAATGCCCTTTTATTCCAATGTGAAGTTTCTACCTTCTTTGTTTAGGAATATTGCAGGAGTTAATCAATACTTTCCTTCAGGAGGTTCCTCCTAATTCTTCTTCACTAACAAATAGATGTCTTAACCGATTTCTCTTGATTTTAAATATAGAACTTGAGTACACTTCAATTACCATATCTGAAAATTGAAGAGCCTACAATTCAAAGGACATAATCATCTTGAAATACTGAAGAGCACACTGCCTCCATATGGCACCCCACCCTACAGCAAAAATAAACTCCACCATATGCCAATACAAACCAAACACCCTCCACATAAAAAGGAAAAATAAAAGATAATATCAAAAGAGTACAAGTTATTCTTCTCCAAAATACAGGTGGAACATCCTGCTGAATGCAAACATGTATAAGCACCTGGCAAATCTTAGAATTGACCATATAGCTTTCACTAATCTAGGACTTTGGGTGATGAATTGATCTGGTTCAAATCCCCTTAGCCATTAATAATTTCTAATTTCTATTACAGAATCTCTCCACACTAAAATGCATTTCCTGGCCTAACCATAAAAGCAGTAACTCCTCTAATAAGGTTAGAAACCGTAAAGATGGCTACAGGAAGGTGCAGGAACTAACATTAATTGAAGAAAACAGACTATTAATAATCCAAGTGTTGGGTCTCTTGAATCTTCAAGAGAAAATTTAATCAAGTCAGAATATTAAATGATGCATGTACTTAGTGCATCTGACTAATAGTTATCTGCCTCTACAGATATAATAAGGATACAAAGGAATACTAACTTTATATAATGCTAATAACATTTTAGACCATCTAATGCTTGGTGTCTATCTAGTAAGATTCCACTCTCTAGGAACTGTGTGAGGTCCTCACATTTCCCCCATAGCTTATTTTATTTAATTTTACACCTAGTAGCCTTGTGTCTAGGCTCAAGGAACCCTTTGCGCCTCAGTGTGCCTCACGCCTTCTAAAACCAAGTGCTTAAATGGCATGATCATTAAAAACATTTTCTAGGAACCATTACAATAAAAATATGAATTCAAGTCTTCCTAGCTCCTACACGTGATAATTAACAACCCACCCCCCATCCCAAGAAAAAAAAAACAAAAAACAAAGTGACAATAGAAGCTAGTGCCTCAAATTCAGAATCGGAAAGTACACTAAAGAGGGGATGGATGCCCAGAAAATAACCAATAAAAGATGGCAAAGACTCCTTCAAATAGGGTACTCCAGTTCTCCTTCACACATGAATTCTTCCATCATTGTAAGTCAGTACTTAAAAATAATTCACCATAATAAAAGAAGAAAAAGGAAAAAGAACGAAATTTGTATTCTTGTTGATTTTGTAATTAATTGTGTGGCACATAAGTGTACTTCTCAAAGAGGAATACCTATTCAATCCACCTCTATTGTTCAGAAGTATGGACCAATCAGTATCGGGATAACAAGGTTTAGCTTTCATCATACAAAATAAACATCTCATAATGTTCCCAAATCCATAGTGAGTGTTAACATGAAAGTGAATGAATATAACACGAATCAACGAACTCTCAATAACAAAAGCTTTAATCAGGCATAAAGCAAGATCTTTTATAAAGTTCTGGCACAACAAGAAGCTCAAAAGATTTCTTTTTTAATTTGGAAAAATAAAAAATGTAACCACTTTTTCAAAGAAATCTGACATAATTCATAAGAAATGCAGGGCAACATTTCTCCAAGAACAGGAACAAATACAGAGAGCCCTCACAGCATTTTTGCAATAAAGACAAGTTGCATGACTTCATGAGGTAGCTGGCAACTTGATGAAAAAACAAGAAGCAAGTCTGTGCCCTTACCTTTTGATGAAGAATTCTCCATAAGGATCTTGAAGAATACCATAAACCATCCAAGATGCAAGTTGGTTAAACAGCACTTGGTGCCCATGCCAAAGCAGCCTATGTGGAAGGGGAAAAAGCAAATGAACCTGAATAGCCAATCTCAGTGTATATGCAAGATGTGATAAAAGTTAACATCAGAAGCATCAAGCATAAATCTCTATTAATATAGTCATGAAGACCAATATTGCGCATTGAATTAGAAGCCCTATCAAGGCATCACCATACAGAATTACTATCTAAACAAAGGAAAGATACTGATCTTATGTAGTAGGGGTTGTCGGTACTAAAATAATTTGCCACAAATTTTTGGATAAAGAAAATACATAGTAAATAAAAAGGAAGAACCGAGGGAATAAGAAGGCACTAAAACAGCACTAGGATCTCAAACAACTAGAAGAGAAAATCCAGGGATTGCCCCATGATTGTCTAAAGAGATGCAATACATTGCTCTCCCACATAGAAATATACAAGACACCCTATAGCAGAAAATCACCCACCTCAGCTACATGGTAAAAATGAAAGCAGAGTCCTACAAGCCAAATAACAGAATATCCTAGGTGTTCCCCAATTGACAGAATATTCTGAGACACAGCTAACACACCCTATAGCACCAAATAGCTTATCCCAGAAAAAAGATGCTACCCTACAGGAGAACAATGCAATGATAAGTCACATCCACCTCTCGCTACCAGCTAAGCACATAGAGCATGCATTACGCAACAAAAACTTCAGCGGGCTAAAATTCTTTCCAGCAAAGAATCCTACACAAAAGGTTTGACTTTATTGAGGACCCTAGACTTCTAAAGAAGAGAAAAATGGTAAGGACGAGGGCTTGCTGCGGTATCTGCCAATCAAACACACCAATTTGAGAATGTATAGAAGGAACTAATTCAGGACACTTAACAGGGCAGAGGTTAGCAAAATCCCAAGTCCTAACCCAAAGAATAATAGAATAATTTTGAAGTAAAAACTTCTTGGATACCGAGCTAACACAGACCACTACAAGAGTAGCAACTGGAGCTGAATGAAGAGACGACAAACATTAAAGTTGAGTGCAAAAGTAATACACATATAGAACCCAAGGCCTTAAAAAACGAAACATTAAGCCTACTAGCACATCCAACCTATTCCTAACACACTTGCTTTTCAAAACTCCAGCACAAGGAGTCAGCTTCTAATGGAAATCACCAAAGTCTTTTACCAGATAAAAAGATGTTTTTGAAGAACAACCGAAACCAGACCCCATGTTTTCCCTTTAAGCCCATATCATGGGCCCAACTAACTGAATGGTCTCTCCTCTCCTATCCAACACTTGAATAAACCACGTGAACCTCTCGAGTCTCTATGTCACACCAATCAAAAACTTGAAAACGGACAAAAGTTACAAAAGAATCAAAAGAGACAAGAAACAGGGATTATTCCAACCCTGAGATAAATATGCCACCTTTCCACCATCTAACTTCTCAAGACTTTATTAACCACTAAATCAGAAAAGACACCCTTCTTAAGACTGGCTGCAAGAAGAACCTCAAAGTAGGCAAAGGATGATTCTTCAAACAAAGAGAAGCATCAGGAGTTCAGGACTCTTACCTATAACATTGAATTGAGACAGGGTAATAATAAACCCCAAACTAACTCAAACATTTGAAGAACATGCAGGACCACTTTAAAATCCCTTAGCCAGCAAAAGAAACAAAAGAGTGCCATCCACAAACAAGTGAGGATCACAACCTCCACTATGTAAATCTCTTTTACAGAGCAACAAACTCTAATCATCCACCTGAGAGTGTCGCATTTTTTAGTCACAGAAATTTTGAAATGCGATAAAGCCATTGTGGATACTCTTGAAAGGGAAGATTAAAAGGGACCAACTCTAATCAAGCTTTAACTTTCGAAATTTGAAGTCACATCGACTCACACGAGTATGCTAAAAGATAATTAAGCCAGCATGGAACATCAAGTTCTAAACAAAGCCGGATGGCCCCTTCCTTTCCACTCTCTTATTCCAAGCACAACACTCTTTTTCTTGAAAGAACTATTTATTAAACTAATATTAGAAAATTGAATGTATCTTATCTCATGTTTTCAATTTCCTAACAAAATGGTGAGCAGAAGCTCAATAAGTCCACTCACCCATGTTAACAGAACAGAACAGATTTTTTAAATAGAATTATGAACCTTTTTACTTTAAGGGACAATCAGAATAACTGACTAACCTCTGAAGGCAGGTTTGAAGTTCAGGCACCCCACAGTGACATCTTTTATGCAATAGATTGAGAAGCTTTCCTCCACGAACATCATCACGCTCTATCTCTAAAATTAGCTCATAGAGAGGCGGCAAAAGAACAAAAAACTGGAGAAAAATCCTTCAGTCACAACTTTGAAATTAAATGCCATAGAAATTGAAATTTAATGCATATAAAAAACACAATGAAACAGTTCTCCACAGTGTAAGGCGTTAAGGCAATAGCAAATGTCAAAAAACAAAATACTCCCTTCAACCCAAAGATACTATCACACTGAGCTTTGAGAACACCCTAAAGGAAAATTAATATGGGATTTACAATTGCAATATCTAAAGAAAATCAGGATTTAATCACAAGACAAAGAAGAAGAATGATTCATATTCATCAGTTATATTTATGAGGGGCAGATCTATGTGTAGAGTAGAGGGCCACTGTTCTCACTTGATCATCTACACTCTATCCATCTAGAGACTCTCAAAAAACTGCAAAACAGTGTTTTCCCGGGTTGGGGGGGTAAATGAATTAAACCAACTTTTGCCACTCTCTATGAGACTTTGTATAGAAGTATGACTTGAACCCAATCAATAAAAAAAAACCTAGCTCTCTCACTCATATTTAACTTAACTCAATTTTATTTTATTTTGAATGTTTGCCTTTTGCTCTACAGCATCATGGTTTTATGAATAGAATAACTCCTAAGAAAAGAATCGCAAATTGATAGTTGTATTACTTTTTACTTTATGTACGTTTGGATACTTTGCATTTTGCCTTGTTTGAAATGCTAAACCCAATTTAATAAGCATATCTAGACCTTGCAGATCTGCCAAAAGTGTGACCTATTCATTCTTAATATTACAATAATTGCTATTGAGTGAAGTGCTAATATGGACATCATTTACGGAATTGCAATTAGTTTTTTAGCATTTCCCCTTTGTTATCTCTCTTCTCTACTATACTGCAACTACTTATTCTCTGTTTTACTTCTAAGCACCAATTTCCTCCTTTTTTTAACTCTATTTTTTATTTTCTTATCACTCGTCACCTCTATTTCTCTAAGATCATCAGTATGAGCAAACCAGAAGATCAAGAATCTACATGAGAAATCACTGAATTTACTTTTTAAAGAGCCTTTCCAGTGTCGTCAAATAGGCTGTCAAGATTACTAACAGGTTATCACCCAAACATGTAAGGCACTGAGCATTACAAATTTGATATGTGCTCTTCACTCTTACTGAATTCCAGGAGGAACAAAGGGATAAGTCCAACATATAAAGGCTGTCTAAATAAGGAATTAACCCTAGTTTGTATGATACATCTTACTTCAAAATACACTAATATTTGATCTTTATGCCTAAAAGGAATCCCATTTCCAGCATTCTCCATTTTATATCAAAATTGATGAGGAGAGACATGAGCTCACTATCTTTGTCTAACTCCTAAAACCTTGTCTATTTCCAATAACCTGTTTAAAAAGACAAGGCTTTATGCTTCATCTTTCAATTGCTACTTCAAATCCATTTCCTTTTACCCATAAAAATCTCAACTTTGAAGAAAAAAAGACCTGTAATGGTAAAATATGAAAACTTTCACAGAGACTACTGTGCTTCTAACAAACTTTATAGGTCAAAAAGCTGAATCTTTCTCACTGGTTTCCACGTCATATACTATCTGCCTTAGTATATTGAAACAAATGAGCGCCACTACTATCCCTTACACCAACACTCTAGAATAATGTCTTTGTCGATGAGGGGAATGGGGCTTAAGACCTAACTTCGATCAACTTAAGTCCATTCAAACAATCAATTGAGTTCAGTTTCAACAGCATGTATAGTCCAATCAGGTATACCTAATAACCTAATTATATTAATTATCATAGAATTCTCAAACAAATAGCCTAGAAAAAGGCAGAAATCAACCTTATTGAGGCCCTGAGTAACAGTTGCCAAAATGGGTAGAGGATCAGCCAACAACCTCTGCTCGATTAACAAAACCGCAGACCGATAAACAGAAAGAATCTCCACAATAGCATTAGCTATAGCTCTCCTATACACACTCTGATTCTGATTCTCACTCCTCCGCTTCGAAATCTCCTCGCTCCGTTCCAACGGCGACACACTCGCACTACCCGACCTAATCCAGCTCAAATTCCTCGATTTCGTGGCGAACCGGTCCAGTTCCCTGTAGTAAAACCCTAGCGCAATAATCCTCTCAATTACATCCCTGCGAATTCCGCGAATACACAAAATTTACAGCAAGATTCAAAAACTATGTATAAAAAATTAAGGTTGAGAAGAGAGATATAGATAGTAAACCTGTCGCTGGGAGCGATGGAGGAAAGGTCGGGGGCGAGCTTAAAGGTAGGGGCATCGGCGACAACGGAATCAGGGGAGAGGATTCCGAGGGAGTCTCGGGATTCGCGCTCGTCGACGATTAGGTCGCCGGTGTAACCTAGCAAAGCTAGCAGAATTTCGTGCAGCATTTGCTCTTACGATGATGGGAGGGTTGAACTGCGAGGGAGTGTGGTGGTGTTGAGGATTGTAATACAGTGCGGGAAAATTAATTTGATTTTATGACGCTGGCTAATAGGCCAAACTCAGATGCATAAAACATGAATTATATTTTGAACAAGGATAATTCAAGAATGCTTGAAGTATTAAAAGTGAAACAATTTAATATTTGATTATTTTCATCAATTTTTTTCTTTTATTTTTAACTTTTTCTATTCTCTTTTAAGAAGAAAAGGCTAATAGAGGTCGATGAAAATGAATAGTAATCAAAAGGGCTGGATGATAATGTGTGTGATTAGATACTGATTAGAGGAAAAAATGAAACCTATCAAATTAGCATAAAGAAAACTCTTTTAGCATATAACTAGTAATCGTACCCAATAAAAGTGAAAGGGATCAATGTAATCGTACCCAATAACAACATGCTAAAAGTGTATTGGCAGTCATCTTGTCTTCAAAGATATACAGTTGGATTCTCCGCGCTTTCTTCACCCTTTGGAGATTCTTTTACCTTTCCCTTCGGGTTTCTTTGGGTTAGGCTTAATTAGTCAATTTGGACACTTCAAATTAGATTCAAAATTTATCGTAATTTATGTTGATAGCGCGCATGGAAAAAAGAAACATGAAAAGCAAGTATGGGTTAGGAATATATTGTAGGCCCGTTTTCTCAATGGATCAAAAAAGGGGATAGCGTTCATGGCTTTGCATCTTTGGCCTCATACTTCGAAGCCTTGTCTTGCCTACACGCATTACAATGGTGTGTGGATAATGAATTCACTTGGATTCAAATTCACACAAACTCCTATTTGTTGGTCAGAGTGTTATGAGGACTCTTTTCAAATTGAAGCAATGGATAATACAAGTGAATAGATAAGATTAATAGGCTATTCCTTGAAATCATATTTCATCTTTAACGTGGACAAAGATCAAGTTCGAAAGGCTCACAATTGTGTTGGTAATGTGATGTCATCCGCTTAGTACTTGTATGATTATTTCTTTTAGAACGTTTGTTTAGGTTATGTCAACAAAAAAATGTTCCACGTGTGACCTGTTGTGAACCTAGAGAAAGAATGAATCTTTGGCATAATGTATGAGATCTATAGAGTATTAGGATAGGTTGTCGCTCAAATGTAAGCTCACAGTGTATAGTTGTATAGTACATGTCCAATATGAGACGCATACCTTTAGAGCAAGGGAATGTAAGTGTTTAATGAATCAATAACAAAAAAAAAGTTATATCACATATTTAAGTGTACAACACACTTTTTATTACAAACTTCAAAATTTATTACATTGGACATAGAATTAAATTAATATCTTACAAGTAAAAAGAATGTGATTTAGCTACAAAAATCAAAGACAAAATAAAAAAGAAATTTGTTGACATATGACACTAAGAATGTTGGAGAATGGAAGTATATTAAGTTGTGCCGAATAATCTCTTCATCCGCAACACTTTCTCGTGACTTAAGAGCGTGATTTGCTCGACTATGTCAGCTGGCAAATTGCCAGCAAACAAAGAGGGGCTAGTGAGTTGTAGGGCTGGGTTTGCACCATTCAAGCTAACAAATGCGGTGGCTGGAGTTCTACCAACATTGACCTGAAAATGGAGCATGGATTGAGGAAATACCATGACATCACCAACCTCTAACCTTTTGTAGTATGTGGTGTTATTTGTATCAATAAAACCTGCAATGATTGAACCTCTAACCAAAATAATAACTTCAGATGTACGGTGAGAATGTAGTGGGATTACTCCACCCACACCAAATTCTAACCTTGCCATTGAAATACCTAAGCCATTTAAAGCAGGGAAAGCATCTGCAAATGCTAGAGTCACATTATTTCTAAAAATATTTGTTGTGGCTTTCTCACCACGAAATCCAGTGTACACGAAATCATCAGTAGTGACAGTAGCAGGATCTTTGCAAGAATACCCTTGAGGTCCTCTTGGAAGACTAGGGTCTCCAACACAAAAGTCGAGCTCTATGGCATGAGAGACATAGGCCAAAAGAGAGAAGATGAAGAAAATTGAAAGCTTGTTCATCTTGAAGTATGCTAGAGAGGAATGATCAAGGAGGCTAGGATGGAACTAGAAGGAATGAAGTAATTTATTGAAGTACTCTAATTAAGAGGTAGCTAGCTTGAGTATTGTTGATGGGTTACTTGCATTTTTGTTAGTGGCAAATGGTATCCTATGTATAGAAAACATTTGTTGTACGTGGATGGGTTGACTTGTTCATTTACGTTGATATCGTTTATGCATGCACGTAAACTTGTATTATAGTATGAATGTATGAGAGTCGATCGTCAAGAATGTACATCGCATGCAAAGGAGGAACGAGGAGAAGATGCTGCGTGCTTATGACATTAATTCAATAATTTTAGTCTTTATTTTGTTCAAGCTTGACTGCCATACATGCATCGAAATAATTGGCCACTTTATGCTTCGTATATTTTCCCCTAATTCTTAGACTTTCTTGTATAACTGTTGTAGACTTTCAGGCAGCTCTAAACAAATTTAAAAAGGATGTATGAATATATTCAATCATCACTAGGAAAATTTGAGAGGTCGATGATTCCTAAATTTCGAGTTCGTAACATTTTATTGAATTGACCCAAATTTTATTGATTTATCAATTATCATGTTCCTTTGATTCTTAATTTTCTTGGAAATAACTTAATAAAATTCTTTGTAAAATTTGAATGAGAATGGAACTATGTGTGTGTGTATGTTATAGACTTATAACATATTGATGTTATTAATTAGTTTATTCATAGTAGAACGATAAATGCATGTGGTAATATAAATACAATTATGATCCTAACAACCATAATTACAATAGAATTCTTGTTTTAAGAAGTTTGAATAGCCATAAAGATTTGAATTGAAATTGGAAATTGTGGTATAATTGGACTAATTATAAAGTCAATTATTTAAAAATTATTTTTTTTTATCATAGAATGATTAAAAAATATTTGACATGTTTTCAAATTTGAGTTGAAATGTATGTTATACTAACTAAGAATATCACAACAGTCCACATAATTTTTTTGATTTCTATATATGTATCACAATTAATTGATATTTATGAAAAATTAGTATTAGAAAAAATCGCAACCTAGTCTCTTACACTTTAATTATAACAAAAAAAAAAAACCATACTTATATCACTTTATTATTTTTATCTTAACTAATTTATAATACATTATTATAAGTCCTCATAGAGTACAGTATACATATTTTTGTCTTTTAGATAATGTATTAAAAATGAATCTTTTAGATAGTTTTTAAGAAGAATATATTGTAACAGCCCACTATTTTAAATTTTAATTACGAACCTTAATCCTCGACTAAATATGATTGACCATACTTATAGAACCTTAAACAAAACTCTTTAACAATAGTAACACTTTATTATATACCTTTAGAAGTACGTTAACAATTCCTACTGACACTCGAAAAAAAAAAATACAAATACATTTATAACAACTTAACAAGTTTCTAGAACATAAATAAAGAAAAGGTATGCATCCCACCTCTCACACAAATTTTGGCAACGATGGACGATTTTTCTTGTAAAACTAACTCACAAGTCTATCTATATCAAGGTTTAAAGAATAAAATTAGCAAAAATTGAGCATACACTATTCAACCTGAAATATTTTTGTATGACGTTTTCGAAAACATTCCCAAGTAATTACTCATTCAACAGTACGTAGACGAAATTCAGTATCACAACCAATGTTTCATAAAATCAGAAAACACAAGGTTGAGTACACAAGATTGAATGTTTACAAATAAAGACGTGCACCAACCAATGAAGCAACTTAATAAATAACTTGACACTTAGACAAATTCAGAAATCACAGAGCAACTTAATAGAATTTGAATTTGAAATCACAGAGCAACTATGATAAAATTATTAATAATATTTTCATTTTTTTGCTAAAAGTAACACTTACAACTATATCTATCTTTAGTTTAAGCTCTATATGTTGCTGTGAATAATGATCCCATGGTATCGCATAGGGCAACAACTATTTCTTTCCTATATAACAAATGTTGGACAATATATGTATATCAAAAAAAAAATTGTACTTGTTAAAATTATGTACCTTAACATTTATTACACATTAAATTTAATAAAATGTTGTACTCCATATAATATAAACTCCCAAAGTTTGATACGATTAAGAACATATAAAAATAATGCAACTGAAGTCACTACTTTGATGTAGTAATTAATTAATAGCGTATAGTGAATTAGTAATATTAAGTATTGTCATTATTTTTAATAATTTTTAATTATCAATATAAATTTTCACCTTGATTAGCTTTTTTTTTTTACCAATTATGGATTAAATAACTCATTTTTTCTGAAATTATATCTATTAATTAAAACTATTTGAAATTAACTATTATCGATAAAAAAATTTTAAATTTGAACTAACCAGAGCCTTAGCAAGTTAATTAATTTTCTTAATTAAGTTTTTCACTATGGACAGTAGAGCAAGTTCATTGGGTTTTTTTATGGACTTTATAAAAATTGATTATTCCTTCATATTTTCTTAACTTATTTTCTTCCTTCGCTTAAAACTTGTTCATATACATTTTTAGGGTGATTTGATTGCATTTTAGTATCGTTTCATTTGAAAATCTTGAAAGTAAATGAACTAGAAAGCCATAAAATCATAGTACGTATAGATTAATATTGCTTTAAAAACAATGACTTTCACACCCCTAATCTTCATCCTGAAGTAATAATATTTCCATAGAATTTGTAGCAAATGGAGGAAATTCCTAAAGTTTAAAACATATATAGAAGGATCAGTTTACAGTCAATGTTCACATATGTCCATTTAATATAATGGTAAATTTGGTGGTGACCACCTTAGCTATAATTATCCTTGCATAACTTTCTATAGGCCGGAAATGTAAAGATGTTAGCCAATGGATTAAGCTTAAAAGAAAAAATATCAACCCGATCGATAACCCATATTCCTTAAATCTTGTTACATTCTCTTCCAATATCAGTTTTAATACTACGTATTAATAAGCTATAGTCATTAATGCTACAAGCTAAGTAAAATCATTAAGCCCACAACTTTTTATCTGCAATTAACTTTTATGCAATATTTCCTAGTTATTTACGTACTCAATAGTACACATAGTAATTGACAAAAAGTGAATAGGACTTAGAGTTGATATATAAGCCATCAAAAACTCCAATGAACAAGAAAAACAGAAGTTTTATACGCATCGTGGGTCTATACTAGCGCATGCGACGAAAACCAAACTGCTCCTTGCGTCCCCAGAGATTAGTACTCAAGATACGATTTTAAACCTTTTGTTTTCAAATCCGTAAGACAACAAATTATGAAAACTTGGTATTCTAAAAATTTACATCGAGATGCATCCAACATGAACTCATTTGAGCGTATTATTTTTTATAACATGATGCGAATTTATTGTTAAATTTTTCGAACTTTGACTTTATAAATAGAAATAAGGCAATTTTAAGGGGACGAAGAGAACAGGAATGACAAATTGTTTTAACACATAAGTTATTTATTCTCCAACAAAATCATGTCCCGTCTTGAATGTAAATATGGATGTTGATTGTTGCAGACACGGAGTCTGATTTAACATCCCTACTAGCATTTGACGTATTTATATGGATGTTGATTGTTGCAAGCATGGAATCTGATTCAACATCCCTACTAGAATTAGACGTCTTTATATGGATGTTGATTGTTGCAAGGATGGAGTATGATTTTACTTCCCTACTAGAAGTAGACGTTTTTATACGGATGTTGATTGTACGAGTGTATATATGATGTACGAGTATATATAGATCTATTCGTTAACGGTTCAAATTAAATGTTGATACAGTGATACCTGCCAACTTGTACAAGTAAATCTGCACTCCTCCGAGACTTCAAGCTTCTAAACATTTGAGCCTCGTGTCTAAGCCATCTACGAAGTCGTACCTGGTATTTGCTACGATCCCCTGATCTTTTGTTTGTTGCTACCAGTAACTCTTGGACGAGCGCTTATGAAGGCAAAATTATAAGGAAGAGAGAAAAAAGTGGGTTTATGTGCATAGGGTCGGAAGGCCTAATATAATAAATAAATTAATAATTGGGGAGAAAACTTTTTAAAAATGAAAGTGTTGTAAATTAATAAAGATGCCCCAAACTAGGAATGCGTGTTGTAGGTATTATGATACATTGATACTTGTATGTGTACGTGAACGTATTTGGTATATAAGGGTTGTCTGGTTAACTCTCCAAAAGGATTAAAGTTGGAGTAAATTAATCTTTAAAGAAGGTTCGTAAACCTTGACTTTCCCCATTATAAATCATTGAGAGATATAACTCTATTAATGGTCCTAAATCAAAGTGAATTCGGGGACGAGACATGGATAAAGCCTTGAGTCACAATCCATTTATAGGCGGCCCTACTATAATTCAATCATATATCCCAATAATCCAATACTTATAATTAGTAAATATGTTAAAATCCTAAGATTATTTATAACTAAAAATTAAACTACTAGAAAGTTGGTTAATTTAATGCACAAATCAAAAGTATTTGGTGATTGCTTCATGAACACATACTCCAATTTCAAGGTACCTAAACAGATTGTCCATAATAATCTTATTTTTTGACCCAAGTGAGTCATTAATTAAGAAACAATATTCAAGCTGCATCGTCGCAACTCTAAACTAAAGAACGCAGAAAGGACATATATACGAGGCAAACCTCAGAAACATAAACTCTGAAGGACACAGGTTAAAGGACGAAAGAAACAAACCTCAGAGCCAGGAAAGTTTTACTAGTTGCATAGAACTCCGGACTTACGTATACTAAAGCTGAAACCTTAGACAAGTGTGATTATTGAGAAGTTTTTTCATTAATAAAGTTCTATCATATCCAAGAGAGAATTCAACTATAATTTTGACATTGATAAGCCAATTTCCAATATGGTTCCCTTTCTCAAACAGTACTGTTGGTTGATTATCACGCTTCCTAAAACATCGGTAGACACACCAACCGAGCTACCCGAAGACAAATGCCTCAACCAGGAACGACGTTAATTCAGTATATATCCCATAAAAGTGGTACAACTAGCTACGATCTTAATATATTATTACCTTTCTTACTGTCTTTATGGCTATAACGAACTATGAGCATGCATGCAGTTTCTTCAAATTAAACACCATTCTATGATCGAGTACACTAGTAAACCTGGCTTAACGAAGGAGCAGTGCGTAATTTATGGTGTTAGGAACTATCGAAATATAATCTACCTATGCTATTGAACCAAAATAATCCATTCTCTAGTTACATTCTCGGATAACGGAAAGCTGACCAGCATATACGCATGCTTCTGAACTTGCACAACCAGCATATATACCAATCCTAGAAGCACAACAATGCACGATAAGCACAAAAAAAAGGTACTACTCGTATACTAAATAACAAGGGTAGTATGGAAACAAAGTGAGTGGGTCAAGAATCTATGCGATTGTATGTATTATTGGCATTTTGGCAGCAGGCAGAGATCACAAGGGGGTGGGTACTTTGTCATGTGGAAATGTTTTTTGTTTTCCTGCGCATAACTTCTTGCTGATCGACTTGGGTAGTTAAATGCAACTTTTTATTTGATTTGACACCAGCCAATATCATGGTGGGGTTTATTGCGTAGTGGGGAAGAAGGGTAAGAAAAGGAAGGACAGGCCAAAATGTAACGTCAACATTGATCTTGTAGGGAAGCCATATATTGGCTGGGGTTTATAGTAGTGGGGATGAAGGGCAAGAATAGGAAGGCCAGGCCGAAATGTAACATCAATATTGAATAATATTGTAGGGAAGCCATATATTGGCTGGGATAGTAGTGGGGAAGAAGGGTAAGAAAAGGAAGGCCAGGCCAAAATGCAACATCAACATTGAATAATCTTGTAACGAAGCCATATCTTGCACTTTGACTTTATAAATAGAAATAGAGTAATTTTTGAGAGACAGATGGAGTATAATATAAGAAGTTGCACAAAAAAATTTTTTTTTTTGAAGGAATATGAAAAATAACATTTGTATAAAACTATTTTAAAAAATAACCATTAATTTAGGTTCGTTATAAAAGACAACAACTTTTCATAATATAGGCTGATAAAATAATTTTTTCTAATTAAAAAAAACTAAAAGTCATTGAAATCAATTTTTTAGTTTTTTTATTTAATTGAAAATAATTTATTTAAAAAAACTGAAAAGCAACTTTCTGATTTTTTAAACTGAAAATTACCCTATTTTTTTCAAAAAAAAATTACCTTTGTAAAAAAAAAGTCAATGTCTCACACAACGACTTTTCATGAACTATAAAGCCAACCCATTCTATAAATCTAACCCATATTTAAGAAAAGTCGCTGTATGAGACAACAAAAAATCTAACCCATATTTAAGAAAAGTCGCTGTATGAGACAACAAAAAATCTAACCCATATTTAAGAAAAGTCGCTGTATGAGACAACAAAAAATCTAACCCATATTTAAGAAAAGTCGCTGTATGAGACAACAACTTTATACCAAACCATAAATTTTATGGTTGTTTTTTGAAATAGTTTGCTTGCAAGTTTTTTTTTAAAAAAAACCTATTTGTACTCTTTTTTAAAAAAAAAATTACGGAGGAAGAAACTTACTTGTACTCGGCCATAGATCCTTTTCAGCGTTTGATCTCAAGATTTTTAGTGCATGGATATTTAAAGGCATAATATTGGTCTTTTATTGAGGCAATTTTTATTACGGGGATATTTTATTTATAAGGATATATTGTTGTCGTTGTTATCATCAATTATTTATCACTATCATCATTGTTGTTATATAACTGTCGTACTAATATTTGGCCAAGAAGATGACAAAAGTAATTGGTGGCCCTAAACATGCAATGTGATATAAAAAGCATATTTAAGAAAGTTATTCGAAACCTAGTAAGACATAAAAATAAAAGGTTTAGTTATCCAACACAAAACCTTCAATATATTATGGAGTACTTTATTCCATAAATTGAACAAAAAATTATATTTATCCAATCAAGAAAGACTTACACTAGTAGAAGTTCATTTAATTGCTTCGGTACAAATGATGCGGTTATATACAATTCGAAGCATTTAATGGTTTGAAATATACCTTAATAAAAAGTGTTGCGGTTTTTTTTAAAAAAATGCAGCACTTGAAACCACAAATGTTGATATTATTTGAAAAATCGCAGCATTTGATACTAATAATGCTGCAGTTTTTCAAATAATCGCAACACTTGTGACTCACTATATATATATATATATATATATATATATATATATATATATATATATATATAGCACTTTCAATATCATTTCAAACACGAAAAAACACGCATTTCCCTCTTTCTTTAACCCTCAACTTTCTTAACCCTAAATACACATAACACTTAGATCTCCCTAACCTATGACCTTAACTTTTTTCTAAAGTCCCCATAATTCATTCTTCCTCACGCATTTCGAATCCTACTCCTCTCTTCCACTCGTGCCTCCATGGATATGGTGTAGTGAAGCGTGTTGAAGCCTACTCATCTCTTCCACTTTAAAGAAATCTACATACGCTCATCGGACCAGCCTTATCATGGCCGACAGGTTTGAAACCATTTTCAATCAGTAATTTTTATGTTTTAATTAACAAGTTCTATGGTCAATTTTCTAACAGCTGAAACAGTTGAGAGTCATGTATCACATTGTCTTAGGAGCCTAGAGACTCAGTTTGTGATTACTTCACCAAATTCAATAACGAAATAGTTAGCATCAAACATTGTGACCCCCAAACGGCCACTGGAGCCTTATTAAGAGGGGGCTGATCCCAGATTCATCCTTGTACATAAAACTCACCAAATATTTGTGTGCTACATCTGTCGGCGTTAGAAACCGTACCTTATCCTAGGCCAAACTCAAAGACAACCGAGTTTCCAGAGGTCTTCCTAGATACAACCACTAAGACTTTCCTCATCCGACCGGTCATTAGAGGACTTATCATTTTTAGTCATTTTGTCAGTTGTTTATTTATTTCATTCTATCTAGTCCTTTCAATTTATTTCAATAAAAGATTACTAACTTTTGCATTAAAAAGCCATTTGGGCACCAATGACCTCCTATAGCTATTGTCTCCTAACATTTTGTAGAACATCAATTAAAGGTGCAACACCAAATGCAACAAAACTATCGACGACAACAACAAAGAATGGGACACTCGGCAATGTAAAGTGTTAATGACTAGACATACATCGAAAGGTCTCTCATGATAACTATAGATTATCGCCAATATAATGTTCTTTAGTCAAGGACATTGACATTGGATTGAACATCAAAAAGACATGTACTCGTTCACAGGCGCGCAAAACATACATCCCGGATGCCCAAACAATCAGTACACATGCATAAGGTTACACAACAACATTTAATTTTTTGCTAGTACACACAATCATCTTTTCATGACACCAAGAATGACCAAGTTGTTATAAATTACATGTCGTATTACTATACTACATTGTTAAATATCATGCTAAGTAATCTCAAGCTGGCTCTGACTCCATGACGAGTAACACAAGAAACGACCTAATCGCCAAGCATTAAAGTTGGCTTCAACGTCAAGAACTAGAATTCCTTCTTGTCTCATGGTAATCTATTAATAAACTTAAAAGGTCATTATCCAGAACTCTCGTCAAGATAATGGTCTTATCGCCAAATACTTTGAATTGATTTTCCACCAATAAGCTGCCAAAGGGCATCACAATCGAAACATATTGAATGACCTTGTAGCCTGATTCAACCAAGCATTTAAATTATTCCTTCGCTTCCAAGTACGTATCTCAAATTGATACTCTAACAAGTAACAACTATGAATATCATACACATGTGAGAATCTACGACATAGAGAACTCAATCTTCTTTACTTCTCCAGTTTATGTCATCATCAAGTATGAATTCTTGTAGAAGTTGTCAATGGCCAACCAAGTGACAACATCGGGACATCAACGATAGTTCATACGTGGCGACAATCATGAAGACTATTTTCCTAAACTATGCCATTCTTCAACTAAGATAAAGGGGGGCTATTGTTGTGGGTGGAAATCCAACCTAAAATTGACAGGTTTAGCTAGGTATTTGATGTGATAGCTAGGTACTTGATGTGTCGGGTAGCACTTGGCATGTCGCCTTGGTTATGTCGCCAGCATATACTTGACGGGTACCCGAATATTCCCAAGAATTTAGCTCACAAATTTATGGTTGCAACCCAATCAAATGGAAATATAATGATGCATGTGGTCAATTATAATCATAAGAAGGTTTGAATTAGTCGAAGGCAATTAAGGCTCATTTGAATAGTTCTGAAAGTTCGAAGAATAAGAGATTTGAGGCATCAGTTCTAACCGTTTGAGATTTCACGAAAACGAGCTTATCTCTATCAGATTCATTTCCCACAATCAGCCTCTATTAAAGCATCTCAAGGTAGTTCAAGAAGGGAAGGACAACATCATTTACTCACAAGCCAATTATTCAATATACACATACAACCCATCATTCAACTCATTATTTGCATCACTCTCATTAGATCCATTAACACTTGTCACTTGTTGTACTCTTCTACTTGTTCACTCTCAATTTCTTGTTACATTTCTTGTATATCAACGAAATTACCTCCTTCAACCTAGTGTAACAGCGGCCTACAAGCCCCTATAGTTTTTCTCGTCCTTTGGAATTTTTTGCACCACCAATTTACTATGTCACTTGATTTCTTTTCTTACTTTATTCTACACATTATTGATTACCCGTTATTCAACTAGTTGTTTTAAGTTTCAACTTTAAATTGTCACTAAGTGATGATTTTTGGTAGAAATAATACCATAGATTTGTGTGTTCTAACTCTAGAGTCAAAGGACCATGCGCAACTCATAAAATCTAGCCCTGCTGCCTCCAGAATTCCCCGAGAATATTAAACTATTAGGCACTATTCAAGTAGCGAAGCTATCCCGTCTTCGAGTAACAAGTTATGGTAACTTGATAGTCATCGATATCTGTGATGATTTCTCCTACTTATTCAAGTAACCCTTCTAGTTATCCTAAATTCATTTGAGTTGGTTGTGATTTGTGAACTGGTGATGTACTGATGTACATAGATTTAGGGAAGAAAATCGCGATGGTCTTGTACGGAACAAACTGTTGGATTTGACAATACAAAATGGAATTTCATAAAATAATATGTACATACCAAATTATAATTAGTCCAGGGTCTCATGTATAGACTAATCAATTTAATTAAAAAGTATTAATATATTTTGGTACATGTTTCCCCTAAAATAGACCACTAATGAAAACATGTATGGACTCCGAATTTTCCATTTATTTTTATGACTGAATCAATAATCAACAAGTTTTATTTACATCAATTAGGTTTTACACCAATGATGTAAAATCCCCCAAAAATCACCATAACCTAATAGTCATTTTAGGTGTACGTAAGACTAATAGGCTATGAATCTATTAGTGTATCCTTACTCTGACCCATGCAATGCACTGTGTGTGATCCTATGGGTTTAGTTATGTTTAGGAGCAAGCTAGCTCAATTACTAACACTACCGTAACTAAATTATTAATCTCAATTATCAACCTCTAAACTATTGTATTAGCATTATATATAACTTGTTAACTGGAAAATTATGAGTTGATGATTAAAAATTGTTTACAATAATTTAGCCATCAGCAAAAGTTTTTAAGAAAAGAGAGAGAGAGATACGCTCTTGCAATAAACTTAGATAGATGCAGCCTAAAATATTTCATTGGTTTTATAAAGTGACTTATTACAAATTAAAATTCAACAAAAATGAGAAAACTGAGCTTGCCATATATATATATATATATATATATATATATATATATATATATATATATATATATATATATATATATATATATATAACACAGAAAGAGATCGAGGGAGTGTCAATTAAAGAGGAGGATCCAGGTTGAGGTCCGGCAGCTCTAGCCCTCGTCCACTTTGTTGATGAATTGATGATGCACTTCCATTCTCAAGCTTTTGCTCTGAATTATGATCATCAACTGTAGGAACGACATGAGAAGTATATGCTCCCTCATCCAGGCGATAACTCCCTGGCCAACAGTTACCTTCACTGGAGGAGCAGCAGGGAGCCCAGGGGAAGAAGAGTTCCCCTCCACCTGTGAAATAGTACTGTGCAACACCATGGAGATTAATGAAGGAGTACGGCATCAACGGCATCCCAAAACTCGCCGTTGTCAACGATGATCTCCTCTCTTGGTCTAGATTTTTTTCTTCTCGTCTCTCCTTTTTATGTGCATTTTGGTGTCCGCCTAATGCTTGCGAGTTTAGAAATTTTCTTCCACAATATTTGCATATAAAAATCTTTAAAGGATGACGAGACTTTGGCCGCCTATATGGGCTTTTATTCTCATCTCTGAAACTTTGCATTTTACTTCACTCTCTCGAACGAGCTAAGCTATGCTAACAAGTGGATTTATTCAATCTTATTATAAACATTTCCTCAACAATGATATATATATATATATATTACATGGGTGGGTAGAGGTTTCATTTTAGGTAACAAGGGTAATTATTGGAAATTTTTTTAAGCTTATTTTCGTAAATATTTGCAAAACTAAGCTCTAGACCAAACTAATTTGAAAAATAAGCTTATTTTGATTTGGATAAAAATTGTTGTCCGAAGCAGGGATTTCTAATGGGCATCACTTAGGGCTGGGGGCTAGGTTTCAGGCAACAACAATTCAGTAAAAACCGCTGCCTAAATTCCAGCCCCATAGAAATTGCTGTTTGGGGCAACAATTTTCTAATGACCCCTTTTTTGTTTCCTTTTTGTCCCTACAATGTCGTCAAAAGCATCAACTAAATGTTGATTTCTTAATGACCTGTTTATATTCACAACATCTAACATCAATATCAACAACATATTCAACCTCAACAACATCAACACCAACACCATCACCATCAATCTCAACAACATCAACACCAACACCATCAACATCAACAACTTCAACACCACCAACATCAAAATCAACACAAACACAACATGAATCTAAAGATAATTTAATTTACATATTGATGTTAATAAAGTTTGAATTACATGAATAAAGTTTGAATTCAATACATATCATAATATATATAATGTAACAAAATGTAACAACATATAACTAAAACTCTAAGATTCTAGACCTGGAGTTCCCTCCTCGAAAATAAAGTTCAAACGAGGGTACTAGCTCTGACTCTGAATCTGTTGGGTCCACTGTGAAGGGTGTCTAAATGGGGCTTTCACATGTGTAAACCGATGACCACTCACCCTGAGTGTAATCGTGCCCCGTCATATCGAGAATGAGAATATCCGGGATCTAGTGAGACGTGGACGAGGACGGTGTGTTGCATGTCGAAAGAGGTGGGTATGGGCGAAGTCGGTGAGTCTTCCCTATCCTCTCTATACTCCCCTCACATAGGCCCAAAACGGGATCTTCTATGGGAGGACACATGGCTCGAGTATCGTGAACATAGTCACGAATACATAAAAGCTCCTTAGTCTACTTGAGAACAAAAGAATACAAATAAAGTTAGTTGCATAATATACATAAATCAATGAGTAATATGCCTAAAATTCTTACCACGACGTGTAGCGGCACTACTGTAGGAGCAAAGTGTAAAGGAGGCGGCTGGAAAAGGGGGCTAACAAAATGCCTAGTGATACGACGGTACCAAACTAGGTACAGATCAATGTAATCCATAGCTCCCTCATGTGGATCAACCTCTACGATAAACTGCAGATGCCTCTATCCTACGTGTCTATGTGATGTCGATACTGGTCCGTCCAAACGGCTCCAACATTTCCACGTCGGTCCACCGGTTTAGGTCCTTGCTCGTGTTCGCCGGAGGTGGTACGACCTGGTGTAATCCGGACTGCCGCATGACTCGCACCGACAAATGAAACTCGATGCACTCAAAGCATACGAGCGGCACAACGACATGCCACTCGTCCTCCTCACCCTCGTCCTTGGGATATGTATCCTAGATCATCTATGAGAAATGACATAAAAACATTAGATATTGAAAATAGAGGTACATAGTACACATATATGAATGAGATAGGAGTTGGAATGTTACCTGCGTAGTCGTCATCCTGTCTAACAAATCTCGCAAAGAGTTCACCCTAGTTGCAAAGTGAACGTGAGTAAGACAATCCACGAGCCATCTGGTCCCATATGCCTCTCCAGTCACAGCGTACTCAGGTTTGACAAAGATATGCACGACCTATCCCTCCTCAGTTTGTTTACGGCTTGTGGAAATCACTGGACGGCAAACGATGATATACTCCCACACCCAAAGCTATGAGGTAATAAATGCAATAGGTTAATTATGTACTTGGTTAATAGGTTAACTAGTGGCCTAGCAATGTTTACAGCTGCCCGACCCACACTTATTCAAACAAATCAGCTCCAACACACTTGTGTTTGATGTTCGACACTTATATGATGTATTTGTCCTAATGCAATACAACTTCACAGCTTCAATGAGTTCTTTCTTACTAGGGAAAGGGAACTCCATACCCTTCACAAATTCTCCATTAACCATGCATTCTAGGCCACGCATTCTCCAAATGTCACCCTCCACATATTGTTGCATGTCATTGTAATAGGAATTGGTTGATTGAATTTCAAGTTGGTTGGCCCATGAACTAGTTTCAGCTTCTATCTCTAGGTTCAATGGCTTATCATCCTCTTTCTCTTCCTCTTCCTCTTCCTCTTTTGCCTCTTCACCTCTTCTTCTTCTTCCGCCTCCTCGACCACTTCCTCTTCCTCTACACCCTCCACACCTTGCCTAGTCTTTTCTCTATGAAGATAATTCCCAAACTTATCTTTGAGTAGTATAGTATTTAATGGGTTCTCATCAGGAGTATGGATTGGGTTCTCATCAGGAGTTTAGAATATTGGGTTCTCATCAGGAGTATGGATTGGGTTCTCATTAGGAGGGTGCATTTGAGTTGTGGATGTGAAGGATTAGAGTTGACTGATATTGAGAGAATATGTCCATCAATCTAGTATATGAGGAAATGAGTGGAATTGAAGAAATAGCATTTTGTGAGAAAGATAAGGGTACTTGCTCTACATATATTTCAATCCCAGATTGTGGATAATTTTGAATGCTTACCCCATAAGACTTTAACATAATAGTCATCTGTGAATGGCAATGTCGTCATATATATCGATAATATTTCATTCTCCATTTTAGTTCCACCAACCGTCTATCAAACCCATACAAATTGAAGATCATATCAACAATATCAGAAAAGTTATTTTCAACCCTAACCACAATAGGTCTAAATTGTCCACCTTCATATTCAACCGTATTATCTCGTTCTATCAATACTCAATCCCATCGACGTAACAAGGGAAATAAAGAGGTACTCATGATGGCTACAACATAAAAAAAACTCTTCAATGATATTCAACAATATTCTAACAAAAGTTCGTGCCATAATCAATACTTCTATCTTTTTGTCATATTCAAATATCTCACAATTCATAACTAATAAATTATAATTCTAACTAACGTTCAATTATTTATAACTAACAAATCATCGCAATTATTTAATCTAATTAACCTAACTAACATTCAATTATTTACTCTAATTAACCTAACTATCTCATAATTTATATCTAATAAATTATCATAATTATTCTAATTATAATTCTAAAATATAATTAACCTAACTTTCATTCTAACTTATAGTTTAATTCTTACTTAATATTAGTTTTCATACCAACATTAACAATTTACCTTCTAACGAAACAATAAAGATATCAACAAACAATTTTCATTATAACTAAACATTAACAACATCAACAAACTATTTTCATTCTAACTAAACATTAGTTTTCATTTTTACTAAACATTAACAACATCATCAACAATTTTTATTCTAACTAAACATTAACAACATCATCAAACAACTTTCATTCTAAGTAAACATTAACAACATCATCAACAATTTTATTCTAACTAAATATTAGTTTTCATTCTTACTAAACATTAAGTTTCATTCTAACTAAACATTAACAACATCATCAACAATTTTCATTCTAACTAAACATTAGTTTTCATTCTAACTTTCATTCTAACCTAATTTCCATACCAACATCAACAACATACCAAACATACCAAATTCCTATAATTCACAACAAACATTCCCATAAAATTATAGTTAACCTAATTAATCTAACATCGTAACAACATTCACAACTAACTTTTATTTTTTACAATTAACGTAATAAACCTAATTAACCTAACATCAACGACACCTTAATTCACGAGATTCTCATAATTCACTTGATTACCCAATTCACAAAATTCCCATAATTTGCGAAATTCCCTTAACATTCACTAAATCAACCTAAAATTCCCATAATTCACAAAATTCCCATAATTTGCGAAATTCCCTTAACATTCACTAAATCAACCTAAAATTCCCATAATTCACAAAATTCCCATAATTTGCGAACTTCCCTTAACATTCACTAAATCAACCTAAAATTCCCATAATTTACAACAATCTCCACCACCACAACATACCAAACAACATGCTCAAGTTACTACACAAGATCTTAGTAATTTTGGCTTGCAAAATTCACGGAAAAAAAACAGAAATTTGAGTTCCATAATTCATGAAAAAAGCTTAAAATTATACAATACTTGAGTTCTAGAGGAAAATTCACACAAAATGGGCTAAGACTTCATCGAAATCTGGCCGGAAATGGGTAAGCAATAGCTCGCTTGTGTTATCAGTGGAGGAAGGAAAGGGAAGAAGAAGAAAGGAAAGAGAAGGAGAAAGGAAAAGAGAAAGGAAGGAAGAAAAAAAACTAGGTCTATAGAAATCGTTACCTTGGGCAGCGATTGCACTTAAACAGATATCACTGCCTAAGGCATCGATTTTTATGGACCCAGTTTCCTCTGCATATTACACATATCCTGCCCATTAGAACTTGCTACCTAAGGCAACAATTTTAATTAAGTAAAATCGTTGCCTATCGCTGCTTCAAGCGATGATTTCAGCGATGATTTTACTCCAAACCTAAATAAGCTTATTTTTCAAATTAGTTTGGTCTGAAGCTTAGTTTTGCAAATATTTACGAAAATAAGCTTAAAAAAGATATTTATTTTTAAAATTCCAAAAAAAAAGTACGAAGAATTTTTTTGTGAGGATATAGAGAATTCTAAACAAAGCGGGTCTCCAAATTATATATATATATATATATATATATATATATATATATAAAAGGGTATGATGACAATCTTTATTAACTTTAAAAACTTTTATTATATTGAAAGATCACTTTTGCTAGAGACATAATAACTTTATTGTGTTTTGTATATACATAATACTTTGTGATAGTATAATGGTCTTAAGGAAAAAAAAAGAATGGAGGACAATTTTTACGAATAGAGATGGCCACTAGGCCGGTTCAGTCCGGCCCAACCCCAACCCGGCCTGCCTCTGGCCCGGACCAGACCGGTTCGGTTTGGCCCACTAAAGAAGTGGGCCAAAATAGAATCCTGTTTTCTGATAACTTGCTATTTGATATGATCTAAGGGTACTATTGAACCTAATTTACTTGATTAATTTGTGTTTTGGTTCACTTTTACTCTATTATTATGCAAATTTTGTGTATCCTATGCTTCACGGGTTGTTAGTGTTTTTGGTTGAGATTGTAGGTCCAAAAGCGGCCAAATGAAGCCTATGGATACTAAACCGAGCTTAGAGGCAAGAAGGTGTAAGAGAGAAGCCAAGTAAGGAAGCAAAATAGAAGAAAAAAATGGAAAAGGGGTTCAGAAGACCCTGCACGGCCGTGCCAAACCCTGCACGTCCTTGCAGGAGGCCACCAAAAGCTACCACCCTACTGTCTACGCCTACATGATCGTGCCTGAACCAGAGTGCCCGTGCACATTATGTTGCACGGCAGTGCAGTATGTGGCACGTCCGTGCCGAGCTCCCTGGACAGAGGCAGTAGCTACTGCCTACGTCTGCATGTCCGTGCCAACCCTGGCACGCCCGTGCGGACCTACAGTCGAGCCCGATTCTTGTTTTCTCCGTCCTTTTTATTTAGGGGTCTTATAAATACCCCCCCTTTGGCTCATTTGTACGGGAGCCAATATTTTTCAGAGCTTTCTCTCTTCTTAAAATCTTAGAGCATTAATTCCCCAAATCCCTTGTAGATTTTAATTACTAGATTGGAAATACTCAATTTCAATCATTGTAGAAGACAAGTTCCACCATTGTTGCTCACCTTGAAGCTTCATAGTAATTGTTTCTTACTTTTATTCTCCACTTTCCTCTACTTGTTGATTATTTGCTTACTTCTTGCATGCTTAGATTGTTAATTAGCTTAATCCTTGGTTTGTGCTTGTTCATGAATTGGTTGCAATCTCCATCTCTCTTAACCTCCATGGATTGTGAGTAGTCCAATTTCTAGGGTTTGGGTAAAACCCTCAATGTAGTCATAAGAACTTGTTGCATGTATTAATTTGGTTATTGTGGGATGTTAATTAGTTGAGCTTAAGTGGTTTAATTATCTAGTCCTTATATATGGCCATTTCTAGGACTATTTATCTAAGCTTCCTCAAAGAAGGATCGAGAGATGAACTTGAGTTAGCTCCCTTATGCTTGATTGACTTGAAATGCCATGAGAATAGGGATTTCCGGTCAAGGGAATGTTATGTCATCGTGATTATGCCTTAGCACTTGTTTTATGCTATGTAACCACGAGAGTGGGTTGCATTCGTGATTCAAGTAACCCCTCTTGCTCGAGAGAGTAGTTGGGTGTCTTAGATGACCTCCCCTAAATCATCCCATTAATTTACCTAGATTTTGTTCCATGCCAATTGTGATTTGCGATGAAGTTGAGTGGTATAACCCGTGTCCTAGATTCCTCTAAGTATTGTTAATCTCTCCTAATTGTTAGTTAAATTGAACTAGAAGAAGTTACCCAAAACCACCCCAAATTTCGACTTCATTTAGCTCATTTAAACGGTAGCACTTGTTTTATGCTATGTAACCACGAGAGTGGGTTGCATTCGTGATTCAAGTAACCCCTCTTGCTCGAGAGAGTAGTTGGGTGTCTTAGATGACCTCCCCTAAATCATCCCATTAATTTACCTAGATTTTGTTCCATGCCAATTGTGATTTGCGATGAAGTTGAGTGGTATAACCCGTGTCCTAGATTCCTCTAAGTATTGTTAATCTCTCCTAATTGTTAGTTAAATTGAACTAGAAGAAGTTACCCAAAACCACCCCAAATTTCGACTTCATTTAGCTCATTTAAACGGTAGTACTCAGTGGTTTATTCAACGCCTCTCTTGGGTTAGACCCTTTCTTACCCTTACTATTAATTAGTGAGACCAAGATAGGAATCTTACAAATTGGTAGACTCGACAACGGCCTATCATTTTCCCAACCCTAACCCTATTCGATTCGGTTCGAGAAAAAATTCGATTCGTCCCGGTTCGATTTGTTGAATCGGATGGCCCGACCCTATTCAGCCCGCCTAAGTCTTCTAGTTTTATAAAATTTAGTTTATTTAAATATATTTTTTTTATATAAATGTTAGTTTAGTTGAACATAAATTAATTTATACGAATATTAGTTGATTAGCATATAGTTTAATTTATATGAATGTTAGTTTATTTGAATATACTTTAGTTTAATTCTTATGAATCAATGAATGTTAGTTTAGTTGAATAGTTAAATTTATAAGAATGTTAGTTTAGTTTATATGAATCAATGAATGTTAGTATAGTTTAATTTAGTTTAGTTTATATGATTCATTAAATATTAGTTTAGTTATATGAATGATAGTTTAATTGAGTATAGTTTAGTTTATACAAATATTAGTTTAGTTGAATATAGTTTAGTTTATATGAATCAATGAATGTCAGTTTAGTTGAATTATATATTAGTTTAGTTTATATTAATTAATTAATGTTAGTTTAGTTGAATATAGTTTAGTTTATATGAATTAATAAATGTTAATTTAGTTAAATATAGTTTAGTTTATATGAATGTTAATTTAGTTGAATATAATTTAGTTTATATGAATCAATAACTGTTAGTTTAGTTGATTTGTATATAGTTTAGTTTATATGAATCAATGAATGCTAGTTTTGTTGAATATAGTTTAGTTTATATGAATTAGTGAATGTTATTTAGTTTAATATAGTTAGTTGAACATAATTTAGTTTATATAAATGTTAGTTTAGTTGAATATAGTTTAATTTAGATGAATCAATGAATTTTAGTTTAGTTGAATCTTAGTTTAGTTTATATGAGTGTTAGTTTAGTTGAACATAATTTGGTTTATAAAAACCAATGAGTGTTAGTTTAGTTGAATATAATTTAGTCTATTCATTATATAAATCAATAAATGTTAATTTAGTTGAATACAATTAGATTATATGAATAATGTAAGTTTAGTTGAATATAGTTTACTTTATATGAATCAATGAAAGTTAGTTTAACTGAATATAATTTATTTTATATGAATCAAATATGATTATGTCTTTTTATGATTATATGTAATATATGTAATTTATATAAATATGTAATAAAAAATGAAAAATATCGACAAATGAAATGAAAAATGAATGTGATTAGTCGAATATAAAAGTTAATAACGAATGTCATTATGTGATTCGTGAATAAAAACATTTAATTACTTTCAAAACAATCATTTTTTCTAATTTCTAATGTCATTATGTGAAATTCAGTTTGATTCGGTTCGATTCGGTTTGATTCAGTTCGTGAATTCAGTTCGATTTGGTTTGATTCGATTTGATTCGTTTCGTTAATTCGATTTGTGAATTCGGTTCGATTCGTGAAATCGATTCGGTTCGATTCGATTCATTAATTCGGTTCGTGATTCGGTTCGATTTGGTTCATGATTTGGTTTTCCGATTCAGTACGAATCAACCCACCCCAATCCGGAACCGGCCCGGCTCGGCCCCAGGACAATTCCTCTTTGTGAATTTTTTCTTCCCTAATTTTTTTCTTCATAACCACAACATGCTTAAGCAAATAAACTTTTGTTTTATCCAGCTTCTTCACAATAGATATTTTTAAAGTATCATCATACTACAATCACTAGTAGAAAACAGTTCAATTGCTTCGCCTCAATTGCTGCGGTTAAATAAATTTCGAAGCACATAACAATAAGTGCTGCGGTTATTCAAAAAACCGCAGCACTTATAACACAAGTGCTGCGGTTATAAAAATAACCGCAGCATTTATTACAAGTGCTGCGGTTATTTAAATAACCGCAGCACTTATGAGTCCCAAGTGCTGCGGTTAATTGAAATAACCGCAGCATTTAATCTTCCCCCAGGAATATAATATATGACTGATTAAATGCTGCGGTTATGTGAAATAACCGCAGCACTTGTGAGTCACAAGTGCTGCGGTTATTTCACATAACCGCAGCATTTAATCAGTCATATATTATATTCCTGGGGGAAGATTAAATGCTGCGGTTATTTCAAATAACCGCAGCACTTGGGACTCATAAGTGCTGCGGTTATTTAAATAACCGCAGCACTTGTTCATTAATATAAAAACCCATCCTTTTCTGTTCTAGGCCATTCAAACACGAAAACTTTCCCAGAAGCGTCCCAACACTTCAGCGCACAAAAAAAAACCTAACCCTAACCTTAACCCCATAACCCTAACCTTAACCCCATAACCATTTGGTCTCTAACCCTAACCTTATAACTTACTAATCTCTCTTATTTTGAAGAAGTCTACATACTCCGAATCCCAAATGTAAGGTTTGTATTTGCCTTAAACTCTAGTATATATATTTTTTTAAATTCTTCTGTCCATATATAAATGCGAAGATGGAAACTTCTTATATGTTCAGATCTGTATGTTACATGTTGTGTTTATGAAAGAATAAGCCTTAAAAATCGAATTTCATAGATTATAGGGTGTTAGAGGCCTTTTTTGGGGTTAATGAGTGAACAAATCCCCCTGTAGATCTCTCAAAAATACACAAGTTAGACATATTATAAGGCCTATTCGGAGTCCCATAGTCAATTTTATGACTTCTCAAAGTTTTTTTTTCAATATCTCAAATAATACGTCACCAAAGCCGCTAAAAGCTAACATAATTGTGTAGTACCTCTTAAAATAGGTGGTTTCAAAAAAAAATTTACACCATTTGGATCACCGGGCTAAGAGATATGCCTCTTCGAACTTTACGAAACTTTGGAATAGTACCCGAAATCTATGAGTAATGAATTGGTTGTTTATTTTGAGTACAAAATATTGTAGATCGCAATTTTGCGTGCGAAAACGAGTGGTCATAATTGAATTTTTGATTTATATGCTTCACGATTCATCATTTCTTAGCTTTTCTTATCTTTTATGACCTATTTATTTTTATTTTTTTTTGTTCTGGTAACCATCAATTGCTGCGGTTATTAGAAAAACCGCAGCAAATAATGTGCCGAAAATTTTTTTTTATTATTTTTAAAAAATATTTGCTGCGGTTTTTTGGTAAAACCGCAGCAAATAATAGGTATATTTGCTGCGGTTATTACTAAAAACCGCAGCAAATAAGTATGTCAAATTTTTTTTTTTTTAGTTTTTAATAATTAATGCTGCGGTTTTTATAAATAACCGCAGCAAATAAGGGTAATTAATGCTGCGGTTATTTTAAATAACCGCAGCAAATAATATTATAAGTGCTGCGTCAAAAAAACCGCAGCATTTGTTGGTTTTATATGTGCTTCGGCCATATGTGCTTCGGTACAATAACCGCAGCAAATAAGGTTAAATAACCGCAGCAAATAGACTTTTTTCTACTAGTGAATCTTCACTTTCATGACTAATACCACCATAACTACAAAACTTTGAGTGCTAAAATTTTCATCAATCTTTAAAAAAGGTAAAATACAGCATAATACAAATTTCGCTGTTAAAATAAATAAGATAAGAAATGAGTGGCAAATGAATTTTATATTAATTTATAGGATACCGTACAATATTTAATGTGGGCTAAATTATAAAAGTGAGCAAGTTACATGTCATTTGATTTAATTTATTCAAAATTTAATAACTCACGTTAATGTTATAGAGAAATAAAAAGTAAGGAAAGAGGATGGTGACATTAATGTTATAGAGAAAAAAGATGATAAGGTCCCATGATTGATGGTGAGAAAGTAATTACTTCATAACTAGGTGATATAGGTAAAATATTATTGAAGTTATGGGCCCTTATGGCAAAGGTAAAAATGTAAACATTTTTTGTCCAACTAAAATTTTACCCCAATATTAAGTATTCTTTCTATTCATTTTTGTTCTTCCCATTTTTTTTATAAATCCCAAAACTAATTTAAATTTTAAATATTTTCAATCGCATATTTGCAAAAATTATAAAAAGTTCATATTTGAAAAATATACATTGAGACGAATTTTTTTAAAACCCCATATGATTATTTTTTCTTATAGATTATGAATAATTCATGGTCAAAATTTGTCTATAAAATATATAGATTCCAAATAAGAAGAACAAAAAGAAATGGAGAGAGTACAAGGTACTAAATTATCCTTTTGGAACAATTAATGTAACTTTATCCTATGCACTAAAAGCTGATAATAACATGATTAAAACTAGCTAAAAATCCTAATAAATATTCAACTAAATAATTAATGTTAGACCGTCAATTAACTTGATTCGCATCATATCAATTGGTACATCTGATCTCTGATCGACCTTTAATTTTTCTAGTACCTTCTTCCTCGATGGCTAATCTCTGGCCCCTTTGAATTACATTGAGTGGCCTCAGCCATTCAATCATAGTGAAAGTGGGGAACCTCAATGTAAGATTAATTCCCTTCTCACTCTCACTCTCACTCTCACTCTCACTCAGAGATTATGGGTTCTATTCTTAGGGTTTATGAGTTTACTTAAAACTCTTTGGCAGCTCAAGAACTAGCTAAATTAGCCTTGGGTTAATTTCCTCTGTTTGCCACGTACTAATGAACAAGGCTAAATTTTTAATAATATGAATGAGATTTGATGCAAAATATAATATGGTATTCCATAACTTTATCAACTAACATTAAGTAATTATCTATCCCAAAATAGTTCACTATTATTTAATTATCTTTTTATTAGTAATTAAACATACAGAGGGAATTTAAAATAGAGAGAAAATATGTGATGTTAGTGATAAAAGATGTATTATAATACTTCACTCATCCTATGGTAGGTATTCGGCATCTTCTCGAAGGACGATGAGGAAACGTTGTGTGATCCTATGATACCTCATGAGGAACGGATTGTAATACTCCATTGGCCTCTGAGTTGGTGCACCCTGGACTATTTTTTCTAGTCGTCTGTTCCATTGTTCAATCCACGTTACATGTTGTCGAGACCAGTTAATTGTAGATTTCCCGCAATGATTTGTATCGTGTAGCTCGTTCTAAGTCTAAGGAGTGAGAGGAATTGAATTGCCAAACGACTCGAATTGACGAATGCATCTCTAACTGTGTCGAAACAAATTAGTGGTGCAATGACGCGCCATCCCCTAGTCATCTGCATAAAGAATTTTATATATCCGTAAATGACTAATTTAATCTGGACAATCAAGGAGAGTCCTTAGTTTTACTAATTTTGTCAAAGTCAACTTAAATTAATATGAAGAAGCATATTACTTCCCTGTTTAATGATGTAATATTGTCTTTATAAAACCATTTATAACCAACTTTAACTATTAACAAAGTTACTTACATATTTTTAAAAATATCGAATATAAAAAGTTGATATTATGAAAAAAAATTCATTAAATTCAATAATAATTAAATTAATGTCATTTATTTTTATATATGACTATTAATATGTGGTCAATATCATCAAAAAATAACTATAAAAAGTCAAATGTTACCTCTAAGCATGAAAAATCAAGTTGACATGTCATATTCTCGATCTCGTTTGCTACCTTAGACCTTAATTGCCCGTTGGTCAGAAATCAATGGTATGTCATGTAATTTCAACCCCTCATAAGACATAAGACATAAGACATGAGGATTACTTGTTGTGCTTACTTCACTAATCTATCAAGCTAGAATATACTTTAGGAATATCAAGTTGGTCACATCATTATTAATTATTTCGGTTTAAGCAATGCCTGAAGCCCAACAATATGTAGCATATCAATAGAAATGAAAATGATTTATGTAGTTCTTTTACATAAACATACATTGAAGTTTACATGAGGGGTGGAATGATGTGACTATTTCTAATGTTGTTGGGCTTCAGGCATCAATGATGTGATTATACCGGTTTAATCATTGGTATAATCTTCATTAGATGTGATTATTGGTATGATGTGGCTATTTCTAATGATTATTGGTATAATCTTTTACTTAAGTCACTATTTCTAATGTTAATGTACTTTTTGTACTTATTTGCTATTGATGTCTTCATTGACCAATGGAATAAGAAGAATGGATATCAATTAATTTCCATACTAGGAAAGAATTCCTAACATTATTATGCAGTATTTGCAAGGGTGGAATGATGTGGTCGTTG
This sequence comes from Dysphania ambrosioides, assembly GCA_026401315.1. Classification (NCBI taxonomy): domain Eukaryota; kingdom Viridiplantae; phylum Streptophyta; class Magnoliopsida; order Caryophyllales; family Amaranthaceae; genus Dysphania; species Dysphania ambrosioides. The sequence continues at coordinate 12,679,975 of CM048661.1, forward strand.
ACGGTAATTGTGTCTTTCAATGTGTTGTTGACGTCTTTCACATAGGTGAAGACAACTACTTTGCATCATGGCAAACCATTTACAACGAAATCGCCAATGTCTACAATGTATTTGTTGGGATCATTAGATGGAGGCTATGTTGGACCCATTCCCCATTGCTATGTCTACAAGTGTGCGGTCATGCATTTTGTAGAGAAAACGAACAAGTAAGCTTTTTAACATTGCATTATAATTTTGCCATGGGATTCTCCAAAGTCGTCGATATGAGTGGTGTTTGGTTTGGGCGTCACCACTGTGGCGAGTGCCCCAACAAAAAAAGTTACCTCCTTCACCACGCATGGCCGTCCGACAACTTGCCTCGAGAATCCGGTGGATGACGTTGTATCCGGTCATTTTGACACTAAATAATGTATGGATTTTAGAATATTTATACTCCCTTCGTCCCATTTTATTTGCTACATTGAATTTGAACGGTCTTCAAAACACAACTTAAAACATTTTTTTCTCAAAATTCGTAAGACAAAAAATTATGAAAACTTAATATTCTAAAAATTTACATCGAGATGCATCTAAGAAAATCTCACTTGAATATATTATTTGTTATAATATAATTTGAATTTATGGTCAAATTTTTAAAACTTTGACTCTCAAAATGAAAATGAAGCAACTAATATAGGACAGAGGGAGCAGTAGAGAGGGAAAATGATGTTGGACGGAGGAGAATGAATCCGCAAATTAGATAATGAGAGGTAATGTGCACTTGTCCTACGTGGAAAAAGAGTCACATGCAAACCGGAAGAAGTGGCATCGGGAAAATGGAAAGGGTGAGCTAACCTAGGAAGAAAATGGCAGCACGCTCAGAAAAGAAGAAATCAAGGCTCGGCAAACAAGAAATCCGACATGGGGTAATGATTACATTAATTTTTGAATTTGAAACAAAATTTCACTTATTTGAACAGAATTCCACTTATGTATGCAATGTACATACTTCTGGCGTGAAATGTACATACTACTAATATACAATGTACATATATTTATCTTAAAATGTACGTTTTAATGCTTATGTATGCAATGTACATAATTATGAAGTGCAATGTACATACTACTAATATGCATTGTACATAAATTTATCTTAAAATGTATGTTGAAAAACTTATATATGCAATGTATATACTTTTGTCATGAAATGTACATACTCCTGATTAGGGCTGGAAATGAGTCGAGGCCCAAGCTCGAGAAGCTCGTGGCTCGGCTAGCCCAAGACTCATAGAGCTCGGGCTCGTGACTCGCCGAGTTTTAAAATTTGAGCTCGGGCTCGGCTCAACAAAAGCTCTTGGCTTGGCTCAGCTTAGTATAAGCTCGTCATTTAGCTCAAATTTGTCAAATGCTTATTCGAGTAATTAAGCTCGATTCTATTTAAAGATTGGTTTCAACTACGCCCTTAATTAGGCTCGGCTCGTTTAGGCTCGTCGAGCCCTCGAGCCTGAATTGTTTGAGCTCAAGCTGGGGCTCACTTTTGTAAAGCTCAGGCTCGGGCTCGCCTAATTCCGAGCTCGAGCCGAGCTTTAGGCGATCCGATCCCGAGTAGCTCGCGAGTTAGCTCGGCTCATATCCATCCCTACTCTTGATATGAAATGTATATATATAAATTAAAAAATGTACACGTGTAATTTCTGGATCAATAAACTTATGTTCTTTGAAGTTATCTACAATGTATATACTTATGATATGCAATGTACATACTCCTGATATGAAATATACATATATAGATGAAAAAATATACACATGTACATAAATAAATAAAAAATGTACACATGTAATTTTTGGACCAATAAACTTATATTCTTTGAAGTTATCTATAATGTACATACTTTATGATATGTAATGTACATACTTCTAATATAAAATGTACATATATAGATCAAAAAATGTACACATGTACATTGAAATATAATTCAAATTTGAGGGAAGGAGAAGAGAATTAGTTTTCGAAAAAGTTATGATTTGGGGAATGATTGTCTGTGGAAGGCTAGTACTAGGGTCTTAATAACTTCTCTTCCCCGTAATAATAGGCTGGTAGTTGTAGTGTGAGAGGACAATTTAATTCCCGATTGACGGTTATGTGGAGACACTACATTTGGTTTCTTATTGTAAATGATATTTACTCTGTACATTTTCCATACAAGTAATGTACATTTCCAATTGCGTTTTATTCTTTGCAACCTTTGTTTGTATCATGCTCATTCTCATGGTACACCCGGGTGCACTGTTCACCTATTGGAATAAATAAGACTAATTTGCTAAGAAGAAAGGACAAAAAAGTAAATTTATATTATGTGAAGAAACTGAAGATTTTACTGCCGTCTCATTCCTAAGATTACCCAAAATTTGAAGTTGGATTGTCGAATCTCAAGTTCCAACACTCTCTTCTCTAAGAATTGAAGTTCTAGCTTTCGATTCTCGCTTAATCCCTCCACTTTCTCAGATCTTCCATTATATATTCAGGTATATTTCCTTTTTTTATTTTCATGACCAACCTACCAATGTTGAATTTAAATCACATAAATAATCATATATTCTGTTACCCTTTTCCATGCTTTGAAAAAGGGTCGGTCCAATTTCTTCCATCATTCATGTATAATAAGCTCAATTATATATTCTTGTATTTTTATTGTTATGATCATATATAAAGGTGATATCTTTATTGAGCTAAAAAATGTGCTCCGTAGCATATATGATGGATTAGAATAGTGGGTATTTTATGTCAAAAAAAAAAAAAAAAAAACTGGTATCTCTTGATTTTTGATTTTTGCAACATTTTTTTGGGATGATAGATATATTGCAAAGCGATGAGGTCGTTTATTGTGGAGATCAATGTGGAATGTGAGAGTGAATCTTTGCAGGGTGCAGTGGCAATTGTGAATCACAGAGGTGATGTGATTGTAAGTGTGGGGTCAAAGTCTAGTAAAAGAGGTGAAAGTGCCCCTACTATTTGAGTTGCTCGAAGGGGTAGGAGGCTCGGTTCGATTAGTCGATAAAGGCTTTCGGATTAGCTGCTGGCTATTGGAGCTGTGTTCTTTATGTGCACGACAGTTTTCAGTGTTAAAGTGCACTTTCATGGTGAGAATTTGTTTTTCTGATTAATATCATGTATGTTTTAAATAAGAAATTAGAATGACGTTTGCACTTTAACAAGATATTTTGTTTGCTAAGCAAACAGTTCAAGCCCTATAATGTGGTTGTTTGTTCTTTTGATGTTGGCTCCGTTTATGTATTCAAGCGTTGAGCTTGTCTTTCTAAGCTTATTATAAAAGTGGAAGGGGGAAAGGAAGTGTGTATGCATATAGGGGGGCGGGGGTGGTTGGTTTGTGATAGAAAATAGATCATACTCAATGAAATGGACAACAATCTGCTCCTCGTCCTCTAAATAGTGGTTCGCTGTTGGGTACACAGTCAGATTGTAGTTTTTGATTTGGTTGTTTGTTCTTTTGATGTTGGCTTAGGTTATGTGTTCAAGCACTGAGCTAGTGTTTCTGAACTTGCTATGGAATAAGGGTGGGGAAGGGTTACAAATTTACAAATTCTGGTTTGGGATGTAAATAATCATAATCGAACTGATTAGACTACAGTCCGGTCCTTGTCGACAACATAATGGATTCTGGTTGGGAACACAGTTGGATAGTAGTCTTTTTTTTAAAAAAAAAATTATAGCCAAAAGGAGTTCAAATTTTCCTTAACCACCCACCCACTTATCCATCGTAATTTTTAGTCTCTATTAGGTCCATCATCTGGTCGTCTTCTTTGGAGTCTACAACAATATAGAAGATAATGGAAATGAAAGTATAAATGGCATAAATAGTCCAATTTGGTTTTAAAATGAACTGACATGTAAGAAATTAGGGAAAAGAAAAAAAAAATACGAAAATGGTGCGAGGCCAGACTGGGGGAGAATTATTTTGGAGTGGCCCAGAGAAAGTATTCCCCAACTTGTTCTGTTCTTCTTTTTTCTAGAATTTCTGGTTTTGGTTCTGGTTCACCCCCATTCTAGTTTTGTATTTTATGGACCAATGATTTCTTCTTTTGAGTTGCTCGACAAGCAGGTATTAGGTAAGTCAAAGGAATGCTGTCACTTGTATACAAATAGTAGATTAAATGAGATGCATGTTTCTATTTAGTAGTTTAGAAAACAAAAATGACTAAAATGGAGGCATTAATAGTTAGAAGTTGATTTTTTTTACGAAGTATTATTATTATGAGTATTTTTTTAGATAAAGTTATGTGTTGTCATATAATATTTTGAATCTCTGATATTCTTTGTATCTCCATTCCTCCAATATTGTATTGTTAATGTATTGAATCTTTCAATGCTAGCCACGAACATATATGTGATCAAGCAATATCCTTGTCTCTTGTTTTTCCTTAATTTCCTAGTGCTCAAACTATATCCTTGTTTCAAGCTTGATTTACATGTGGATGGAATTTTTATGCATAGATAGTTAATATTTTCATTGTTTTCTTGGAAGTACTTATTATGTCCTCTTGAAGGTTTTGGAGTTGACGCTGAAAGATCTTAATGAAAGCATGTAATATATAGGTGAAGAAGATGGCAGGCCATCTTTCTTCAGTGTGCCAAAAGGAGGCTTTCAAAGCATTATTACCCAGAATAAGTTGTCTGCCGAACGTAAGTACTTTTTTTTTTACCTTTTGTTGTTTCTCTTTAAAAATTTTGTGTAGAGGATGGAATAAGAAATTCTTATGCATATCCCTTAAAAAATATTTATGCATTGATAGAAAAGAGGTTCATTCTATTCTTGGAAGCATACTGTATTGTCCTCCTGAATAATTTATGCTTTTGTAGTTTAATTAATTAGATCTTAAGGAAGGTATGTTGTCTTTAGGTGAGAAGGAAAGATCACATGTCGTCTTTCTTCATTGTGCCAAAATGAATCCTTGAGAGAAATTCACATAAAAAGAAGTCTGCAAAACGTAAATATTATTTCTGATGTTTCTCCATCGATTTGTTGTGTAGAGTTGCTATCCGGTGGGTCATTTGAAGTTTGATTAACAATTAAATGAACCTAACATGTGCTAGATTTTAGGTTGATTAGAATATGCGCCTAGATTAAGCAAGAGAGTGCTTGACTATTATATATCCAGGAACTTTGCTCTTATTGAACTCATATACTGGCTTGTTTATGTCCCTTAAAATGCTTTTGCTCATACCTTCTACTATTCTACCTTGTCACTAATATTAATTATGTGATATGCTTCATGTTAGCTCATGTGTTTTTTAATCTTTAGCGTGATCTAAGTGCTCTTTTAGAACAAGAAAAGTAATTAAGATAAATAGAGAGCTGGTATGGTTCACCTTATTTTTGATAATGATAGGAATGATGATTATGAGCAGATATTGGATAAGTTTATATCATTCTAATTAATATCTATAAACATGGATTAGATATCCAAAACTTACAAAGTACGTTATTGGTTAGATAAATATTTTCAGATTGATTTATTATTGTTGTATACTTCTATATGTTGCTTATTGTTAACAAAAAAATATGATGATGATAAAATTGATGATTATGCTCATATCTCAGAAATGTTCATCAATCCAAATCATATCAATTAAATTTGATTCAGATCAATTAGCAGAAAAATTGTCAAAGTTCTATTCTGAATTCCTGCATAAATCACTTGTTTTGAAATGAATTTTGTAAAGCGGCATTTAGGCAGTGATGGAAGAAGTAAATTTTATTTAGCAAGTTGATTAGCACATTGATTGATAAGTCCATTCTCAGTGAACCACTACATTGCATAAGAGATGATGTAAATCAGAAAGTTGATAAACACATTGATAAGTACATTTTCATTGAACCACTATATTGTGTAAGAGATGATGTAAAAGTTGTAACGATCCACTGATTATATTATTTGGCTATTATTGAGCACTTGAACAAGATATTCATTGGGATATTCCTATTGTTGAGCTAGTTGGATGAATTATGTACATGATCAGTTGTTGAACTCGTCATGCCAGGTCTCTCGGGTGTGGATCATTTACACCTAAAATGTTGTAATTTCAATTCTAGCCTGTTTCTTAGATTTAATTAGAGTGGCATAACCTCTACCTTGTTTTCTGCTGAATAGATTCATTTGAAATCTAGTCTGTTTCTGACATTTTAGTTAAAACAGAACATATTGAGATTGAAATGCTCTTCATATATAAATTCCTCCTAGATGAGAATGAAACAGATAACTGTCCAATGTTTAATGAAATTAAGGAGGTGAATTTTGTCTTAATTTGTCAAGATTGACTTATATTTTCAATACATGATTTCCATATCAATGTATAACAATCTGGAATGAAGAGTAAGCCCATGTTGGATAATGTTAAAAAACATTTGGGTATCTCATTCATTTGACAAAAACCTTGGTTAGTTATGGAATATATATAAGAACATAAGGTCATTTACATTGAAATTCCTTCTTTTTTGCCTGGTCAGGCTGTTGTTATTTTCTCGTACCCCCTTCAGATGGTTATTTATAGATATTGAGGGATCTTTTTGTTCAATTCGAAGGAAAGAAAAGGCATGAAGAAAGGGAAAGGGAGGAAAGAAATCAAAGCTCATTAGTTTCAAAACTCACTTGACTGGGAAGGTCAAAGGCGGAAGGACATCCTTGTCCTTTGCAAATGTTTGTCTGACCGAACACCACAAATATCATTTTCTCTTCCATTATCTCTCTCCAACTCCTAGATACATCATGAATATTTCTCTCCATCACCTTCACCATGAATCTCGTCTGCTGCCTCCACTGCCACTATGCCTGTCTTTGATCACATTATTATCAGTCCATCAAAATCTTTCCATCACATTTTGTTTGTGTAGGCATCGAACTTGATCCATCCATCGGAAGGAAGTAAGGAGCTACCTGAATATCAAAATGCCACTATCTAGGCTAATGTCTGGCATAAATTCCCTTGCGGAAATGTTGAGGAGAATAAGTCACTGGTTGGCTGTTTATTTTTGTTCAATATAGGGGTGGAAATGTTGGGATGGCCCTCTCAAAGGCTAAAATCTCGTGGAGAAAAGGGAGCAATTGGTTGTGGATATGAAGATTTTTGGGTGATTGTAACATCTAAGGGAAGGAATTGTCAGTTTCTTGTGGATCTTGACGGGGAAAGGGTGAAAAGAATGATGGTTTCCGGTAATATCAATGTGGGAGTGATTGATGTGGGTTAAAGAAGTGGCTGGGCTGGCTTTGAGGCAGGAGAACAACGCTAGAGTTGGATGAATAGAATGCCAGTTGAGGGTAGCTGAATGAGAAGGTGGAGCTTGTGGGTCAGAGTCTAGTGATGGTTGTGGGTAAGTTAGGATTAAGCTGGTGGTAGTTACGAGATTATTGACATCATGTAAAAAATCTGATAACCAAGACTGGGGAACGCAATACCTTTTGGGGCAGAGAGAGAGAGTGGGGTATCAGGAAAACTCACTTTAAGGGAAAGGAAATTACATATCATATAGTTGGTAGAAATACTCTCAACGGTAAAGGTGAGTCATTATGTCATTTCCCTTTGTTGAAGCCCTTAAATTAACACAAACCAATCAGCTCTTCAATTCAGTTAGAAGCACAGCATTTAGTTGAGAAATAAAGAACCACATAGCATTGATAATGTTTCTTCTAAGAATCTGTGAGGTAGAGATGGACAAAGTTCCAAATTATTACATAATTATTCATTGCAGTCAATTAGTTGATTGTTAGTGTTGTCCGAAGAGTAGCCTGCATTTATCTTGTTAATGGGCTTCTTATGAGGCTATAGGCACCTAACTATGTACCAGTAGCATAGACATGCATTGAGCATCTTTGCCTGTTGTATCCCTTTCAGGAATTTGGGGTTCTATTTCGAGTAGCCTTTTACGTTTTTGCATCAATCCTTTTCTGTCCTCATTGCAACATTTTTCTTGCATTATTTTCCTTCTTTATCCACTATCAAGTACTCTGTTGATAACCTTCCTTAATAAGTTAATATTAATCCAAACCAAGTTGCATAAATTATTAAGGAATTGAAGAAGCAACTACCTTTCTGAAGTGTAATTTTCAGTTCAAGTTCTTGCTTATCTTAACTTTTTGGTGTGCAGATGTGCCAGAAGGTTCCTTAATAATCAGTGCCCGTACACCAATGTCAGATGTCTTCTCATGCCTCTGGTTTACTGAGTTGATCGTTTCACTTCTCGTGATCAACTGAGTTTTGCATATACGTATTTATAATTGAAACAAACGAAATCTTATAGACCATTTTTCCTTAATATGTTACAAGGTGAGTACCTTATGCCAAAGCTCTTCTTGTGCCTCTGGTTAATAATGTTCATTGTTTCACTTCTTGCAATCAACTTAGTTTTGTATATCCCTATTTGACATTGAAGCAAATGAATCTTGATCGATCATTTTTCCTTTGATATGTTCATGGTGGAGTACCTTAAATTTGACCAGATTGCATTCTTTCAGCATATCATCTATATGTTGCCTCTCTCCTATGATGAGAAATTCTGTACAGATAGCTTTAGGCACTGTTGCTCAGATAATAAAAGGTTAAAATAAAATAGATCCTTCCGATGCCAGTATATATATATATATATATATATATATATATATATATATATATATATATATATATATAATATATATATATATATATATATATATATATATATATATATACTGCTTAAAATAAGAAGGGATCCAATGAGAAGAGTGCTAAAAATAAGAAGGGATCTTGACGAGATCTTGACTATTCAAATGGCAAAATCCAACGTTAGAAATTTCATATAAAAAAAATGGTTACTATAATAATAAAAAATGGTCGCTATAATAATAAAAAGAGTCACTATAACAATAAAAAAGAGTTACTATAAGTGAAAAAAATTATTTGGTCACTATATATATATATATATATATATATATATATATATATATATATATAAGAAGAGTGCTTTAAATGAGAAGGATGAGAAAACATCTTTGGCTCTTCTCTTAAATCCAACGGATGATATTTTACGTATGCATAGTGACTTTTCTTTAACTTATACTGACCAAATAATATTTTTCACTTATAATGACTCTTTTTATTATTATAGTAACCATTTTTTATTGTTATGGTAACGATTTTTTTACTTTAAATTTTTAGCGTTGGATCTTACCATTTAAATGGTCAAATATCTCTTATTATTCTTCTTATTTTAAGCACTATTTTCATTGGACCCCTCTTATTTTAAGCATTCTTCTTTATCCATCATTCTGTTCAATCTATTAGGTTTCATTTGGAATGCTTTTACCAGATTTTCTGGGAGGAGAAATTTTATTGTAAGAGTTTGATCCTGTTGGATGATTTTCATCATTGTTCCAGTGGGTACTTGTATATGTGTTTTATTTATTTTAGGCATATGAGAAACAAGCTTGTTGATTAATATTATGATGTGGAGATTTTTTGTCGATAGGTTGTTTATTAGTGGATCTTGGGAAAAAAAATTCTTAGGTTTTTTAGCTAGCTTGTATCTATGATAAAGTCGATTCTAGATGGAGATGAGTACGCAGGTTTAGTTTTGCTTAACAATTCATTTGTAATAAGGAATCCTTATTATATTTGAAATGAATAAAGTTGACAGTGTAACTGCTCATAACAGGAATCCTGCTTTAGGTGTGGTAAAAATAATGTTGCTGTGCGTGCTTGATTGAATTCTCTTGTATTTCCTTCCAATGGCGTGGGCTAATCGTGTGCAATGTCTGTCAGGCCTTTTATTTATTGTCTTGAGCCTCTTCCAGATCACTAGTTAATTTTTCATGGCTGATTCCTACATTTCAGTGAATCAGCGCTTATGATTGTTTATGAAGATTACATGTCTGAGCTCGATCGTATCAGTAACTATGGCCAACATAGAGTCCACTGTTGCTCGTTTATGTAACCTTGTTGCAGCTTTGAAGGTGCTTGCTTTCTTTTCCTTGTCACATTTCACTCAAACTTCTTCATGAACGTCTTCATAGCTGTAAAATATGCTAACAAAGCAAGCATCATGCAATAAGTTTAAATCTAACAATTTCCCATTACAGATTGCCCTGTGCATGCACACATCAAAAATGTCTTCAACACCAATACATGTGTTCAGGACTCAAGGATATACCTTGATTGATAGGATTTACTATTGATGTAACAAGAAAAATGTGACTCTGCTTAATTAAGTTAACTATTTTTGTTTGAATAAATTTAAATGTAGCTTAATTAAGGTGAAGAGAACATGTATAGCATTAGTTATCTTAAAGGACTTAATCTACTTGTGACCATAGAAATACTTGGGCTCAAAACTAGTATTCCCTCTCTCCCAAAAAATTGCTCTAAGTACAAATTTTTTTTTTTTTTTTAAGATACGATGGGAAATTTTTGAGAGGACAACCCAAAATGGAAAATATTTAAGAGAATGAGACAATCTTTAGGAGAACGAAGTAAAATGGAAAATGGGGCAATACTTAGAAAACGGAGGTATAACAAAGAGCAGCAAACAAAACAAATGAACATGTACAGAAGGATTGGAACAACATACGTAATATGTTGATGTGATTGTAGAAAGAGGAGGAGGCGTTTAGGGGCCCAAAAGACGAAGTTGGAAACGTAGTAGTAAGCTTTGCAAAGCGTGTGTAGTACTACTTGCTGCGAAACATCACAGCACCTTCGTTCTCTAAATCCTAGCCTAAATGTATGTAATAAGGTAGCACTAAACAACAAGCGTAGACCTTCTTCAACTTACCAAAGAATACCCATAAAATTTCGTCTCTTTTTCCAATCTTGTTTGTTTGTAGAAAATTTCTAGGAAGTCATGATTAATATGGTAAAATCAATGGAGTTCATCAAGGGTTGGTTCATATGAATTTTCTTAAATAACACTTTTCAATTTTTGTGCTATTGAATTTGAGTTGTTAGACGAGCCCACTCAATTCTTTCTCCACTTTGCTTTTGATCTATTTCTTAGGAACTCTATTATTTGGCGCTTTTTTTTTAATATTGTGTTTTGTTCTTAATTTTTGACAAAATGCTTAGTCTAGTGGCTATTTGGTAGACAAAATTATATTGTTGTAATTATTAAAGTTTATAAAAGTAATTTGTTCAAAAATGATAAATAATTTTGGCCAATACAGATACGGGACAGGACAAAACCACTTCGCCCCATTATCATTCTCAACTGTTTTCACAATAAAAATAGAAAAAAAATTTATCATTACTAACTAATACAAAATTAGAATTATTTGTGACGTAACAAAATACTTCGGTGTAGTCTAGCAGGACTGACATAGCCATCGCTCTTGTAAATTTGTATTTACTCCGTCTTTTAATTTTTACCCCATTTTTATTTATAAAGTCAAAATTTAAAAAGTTTGACCACAAAATCTCTTTATGTTATAAAAATAATATATTCAAGTGATATCTTATTAGATGTATTTCAATGTAAATTTTTAGAATATAAAATTTTCATAATTGTTTGTCTTACAAATTATAAGATAAAAACGTTTAAAAATCGTATTTTGAAAACCACGAAAAATCAAATAAGGCAAAAAAAATAAAGACAGACACCACGTCACAGAATGGTTTCCGTTGATTAATTTTTGCAACAGTTACAAATGGGAAATTTGAGCACAACATAACATACACTACTCGGTAAGTTGGTAATATGAGACAACATTATTAATAAATAATAAATACGGAGTAATAGACAACAAATAAAGAAGGGACGCGTAGTAGAAATCTGAATAACGTCGCACGTCACAGTAAAGTCGGTCTTCTCTTTAAATATATCCCCCCCATTCACCCACCCATCCATTCATTTAATCCCACTCACCTTCCTCAACTCCTTCAATTCCTTTCTCTTTAAGCTTTTGTTCTCCGCCATTATTCCATTCGCATAAAAAATAAAAAATAAAAAACAAAAGGTGAGATTCCGTTGATGATTCCGTTGTGCTACTTAGCGCACATTTTATTCCTTGTCAATCACTCCTTCCAATATAATCCAAGCAATCCGACATCTATGCCTGAGAAGCGCAACCTCTCCGCATTCGACGCGCTCGCCTCCTCCAACCAACAACTAACATCCACCATGTCCAGCCATGTGCCCAACAAACTGCGAAGACTGCCCCATGTTTTCTCCAAAGTCTTGGAGCTTCCCTTTGGCTCAGACGCCGATGTTTTCGTCCAAGAGCGGCACGACTGTTTCAAGTTCACTGTCAAAGTTGATGAGAGTCACAGTGTTGTTCGTGGCGGTGTCAAGGCTCATCTTGTTCAGGCTCATCCTGGGATTACCAAGGTTGTTGTACGGCCGGGGGATGACCCGTCTACACCCATGGTTGATGATCTTGAGCTTGACGTGTGGCGGTACCGCCTCCCGTCGTATGCCAGGGCTGAGCTTGCGACGGCTCTGTATCTTGAAGGGGAGCTTGTTGTGGTGGTTCCTAAGAATGGGTGGGGCGAGAGGAATAGGAGGGCTGGTGGTGATTGTAAGGGGGGGTTTAAGGGTGGTAATACGGGTAATCTTGTTCTTGTTTATTGATATTATTATGTAATATGTGACTTGCGGATTGCCAAATAGTCCATGCAACACACCTGCAACTCAGAGGTGTCTTATAACAGAGTAGACTAATAAGTTTTGATAATATTCGTGTTCCGTACTTCAATCAGAACTTAGTAGTTGGGCATGTGCAGAACTAAGAAAGTAAGAACCTACCTAAACTTTGTTGGATATCATAGGCCGAATTCTAGGGCTTACTAGGATAGTATAGTCATACTCCAAGGGGGGTTAATGCTAAATAGTGTAGTCAGTAGTTTATCTCTACAAAACATTTGCTAACTACATTCTTAGCAAGTTTTCATTCCACCCTTTCTCCTATTCTTATCAAGTTTCAAATCCCTGCACCCCAAAATACTCCTCTTCTTCTTCCACATTGACGCCACCAACACATAACCAAACTCCGACCTTCCCACAGCCAAACCACGCTACCGACCCCAGGGCCGAACACGCTTTCAAATTCATTTGCACAATACATTGTGCATTCTAATTACACCAGAATATGAAATATAAATTAGTAATGAAATAAACTTCCAATGTGTACTAAAATGTAGTTTATTTATTGGAAATGTAATAGTCCACATTATCCTAAAGTTTTGAAAGAAAAGAATAAACTAAAAATCTTACAGCAAAAGCAGGCCCTAGTTTTTTCTCTACTCAAATGATCAAGATCTGTGCTCGTACTTATGAGATACTCCCGTCCATCTACAAGATCAACTGCAAAATATGACTCATTAATGTACGTCATTTGACTGCAGAAGTGGCTAACCTCATTCCATGCGGAGGGAGATGTAAGAGTATTAAGAAAGCAGCATAAAAGTAAAAAGTATTAAGAAACAAGCATAAAAGTACATGTAGTTTCTGAAAAAACAAACCCACTAAAGTACATGTAGGTACAACCGTACATTCAACGGCAGATGCAACGTCAGTTAGATTCTCCAAAGCATTTCAACAGCTATTCGAACAAAGTCCTTCAAGTAGGAACTCATTGGTGGAATCCCACCTTCTTCCTGTCGAAGTTAGTATGAATGTGTCAGTCTTTAAGATCCAGATCAAAGTGTTCTTTTAGAAGTTCTTTGGGAGTCATTCCAAAACCTTTGGACACCTTCTCCATATCTCTGAGTTTACCGAGTTCATGCTTTATATGGTCTTCTCTAGCTGCAATGGACCTGAGCAAGGAACCCCTATCCTTTGACGGTGAAGGCCGCAGCAGCTTTACCCTATCTTTGTACACTTGTTGATAGAGCCTAAAAAGATTCTCTTTTTGAGCATGAAGCCTATTATGTGCAATAGTAAATTCATGCTCTTGCGACCTTTTAAGTTCCTGGAGAACTTGATCGATTTCCTCCTCCAATTTAAGGTATCCATTTTGATATAAAAGGCTATCTTCACCTGCGTCTGTGCATACAAATTCAGCATCATCCAGTTGTCCTGCAAAAGAGAAAAAAGATACAAACTCATAATTTAGAGAGAATGAAAAGGCAATTCAGAAATGCTCATGCCAGATGCAACCGAGAGAAAAACTATGAATTTCTTTGAGTTCTTACAAGTAACAACTGCCACTCTTATGTCAAAAAAAAAAAAATGAGATTGTTGATTCACCTATGGGAACAGGTTTAACGTCCACTTCCACTTTCCAGACGTCTTCCATATCATTTCCAACTTTAAGCTGCTGTCAGAAAAAGATTGTCAGCTAAAGCAACACTTTTCAAGTCAATCAAGAAAAAGAAAAAAACAATTAACCCCCTTCAGCAAAATGGATTCAACAATAAGCATCTTATCAACCAATTCAGTGAAGACACTTGCCTTCTGCAAGATGGATTCAATACGATTTAGAAGTCTTTGTGAAACTTTCTTCTGTGATCCTCGCAAAATGCAGACACCAACACTTAGCACCTTATCAATCACATCCTGAGATTCAATAGATTCACAGGTTTTCAAAAGCCTGGTGACATGCTCAGTCAAATCAGACCGTGTATCACAACGTCGACAATAGTATTCAGTGTCTAACCCTATACTTCCACCGACTGTCCCAGCCATATACGATCTGAGAGCACAGTTAATATGAGCCGCATGACCACATATTAATTCATCATGAACTGTTGCCTCACATCTGATAAAACTATAGCCACCAAAGGCTAAATCTATGGTTTTGCAACATAGTATGCAGCAACACTCTCGACAGAAACCAGGTTCACTGCAGCAAATATCACAAGACTGGGTAGCTGCAGGAGACATCTGATCTTCCAAGAGACTGGGGCAAATACTGTTACCAGCCTTGCAACCTACAGCACCAGTAAGCAAATCTGAGGGAGACTGCTCTGCCATTTCTTCGGATGAAATGCGAAAAGAACCATGTTCATCTTCAAGACCAAAAGCAACACAGTGTTAGAAAATGAACAGTAAAATCAATTCCCAAAGCTCTAACCCTCAAACCCACAAATGATTCCACAAGTGGTGGTCAGAAAATCAGAATGGGAAAACAGCATACTACAGAGTATCTACAAGACCAAGCCAAAATAAATTATCCTACATAAAAGAAGCACCATAATAAGTCTATGATTCTAACAATTAGCTAAAATATATGCCAAACCAAGTACAGAGTACCTAGAATACCAGAAAATGGGGCATGTGGACCATAAATCAAATTTTGAACTCAAATCAAACAAATCTTCAGCTGAAGATGTTTTTAGACAGAAAAGAAAGAGGATAGAAATCCTTAGTGCAAGTTCGGGAACAGAATCAGAAACAATTATTTCTTGAACTTGCATTGTCAATCAAGATAAGATTCCTATATAATTCATTAATCAAGCCCCAAAATATTTAGCCATTCTATATACTTTTTCCAATTTTCAACTCTTGCAACATATGCCATATTGATTGTTTCTCAATACCTAACAACATTTCTTTTTATGGTAAGTTTTTTATAAAATACCAACATTACCCTCAAATAACTTCCTCGCCCCTTCTCATTACTTCCTCTCTCTCTCTACCCCACCCCATTATCCCTGTCTGTTAACCCCAAACATTACCACCACAATAGCAATAAACATAATCAGTCTGCCACCATGACCGGTCAACATCCACCATTCTGCTCCCCAGGTGAAATAACGTGCCAAATATACTCTCCGACATCCCCTCCTTGAGCTACCACACTAACAGAACAACGCAGGACCCCTGAACCCACTAACAGCCCCCTAAACCACCACCTACCCCAACACTACTCCACTTCTCCAGCTGCCAATCTCTCTCCTCACTTCAGCATCAGAGGTAAAATTGTTGACAAATAGGCAAACCAAGGGTTTCAATTACCCCAAGGCTCCAATATGTGTTGATATTTTGCTCTTGAATTCACTTTGGACTTACTAGGTTGAGGTTGGCCTTTTGCAGGGGTATTATGTCCTTTTGACCTTATTTCTCCACTTTCTTTATTTACGTGCAAAAAGGCAATGTTGCTAGAAACGGAGAAGTAAATGTTTGGAAAACATAAAGGCAAAATCTTCAACATCCCCTTCAGCACAGGTAACAAGCCCTCCAATGAGCCTAGTGGGGTACCCTTCTATTTTTTATATATTTTTTTTGGGCAAAGGAGGGTACCCTTCTATTAAGGGTGTGTTCTTTCAACTTATTTTCACTGATTCACATTTAAAAAAATCAGGTAATAATTCTAATAAATTATATATACTACGAAGTTCAGACAAAATAAATTGATAAAAAATTTAAAAAGAAAAATTCAGGAAAATATTAACAAAGTAAGTAATATTAAGTTTAGATAAGTCAAAATAACACAAATAGAACACAACCTATTTTGACTTATTTGAACTTACTGTACTCATTTTAACTTATCTGAACTTTATTTTAACAAATTGGACTTTTTTAATCTGAACCAAGCAGTTTTTTCTCACTTGCCACCAAGCAGTTTGGCACATGAACCAAAGAGAAGGTAGTCCTAGTAATTATCCAAACTTTATCACCCAATATTCCCCCTAATAGCTCCCTGCCTGAAAATTCAGCCTTCAGCCCCATCCCCCATCCTATCCCATATCATCCACCACCAACACAAGTTCACACCCCCAAAGGCCTTGCACCAACCTTTTATCTGAGGTTGAAAACCCTTTTACCATCTCTAGAAGACATTACCACCGACACCCCTAGTATCAACCACCACTATAATCCCATTCCCAACTACAATCCTATGATCCACAACAATCCTCAAAAACAAAATCGAAATTTCTGATCAGATAGAACCTTAAATTGCAGAATATAATCGATAAATTTCCACCTTCAATTGGAAATCCTGATTGAGATGCATACATTTAATTTAGATCTGAAATTAAAAAATTAAAAAATAAAGGGATGCAAGAGATACTTGGCGGAAAAAAGAGGTGGCACTGGTGTTTAGGACGGGACAGCATGATAGGTAGTCAATAGAGAAAGGGAAAGGTAAGGCCCGACACGGAGCAGGTATTCTTTCACTTTCTCTCCCTCCGATTGGTGGTCGTGGATGCGAAGTGACAGCAGTGGCCGTAGGGCTGTTTTCAACGGTGATAGCGGGTAATTGATGTAGGATGGTAGCCGTGGTGAGGTTGTGATGTGACAGGGATAGAGTGGCTGTAATGTGGGACAATGATTGTGATTGGGATGGTGGCTGGGGTTACCCGAGAGGGAGATCGGGGTACTTAAATATGTAATTAGTCTTTTGGAATTAGTTTGGCTTATAAATTGTGAGAGATAAATGATTATAAAAGGGTAAACATGGGATTTCAGCAGTTAGAAGGTACCTTATTAGGTAATGTTCCAAGTATAAACATTTCCAAAAGTTGCAAACGAAAAAGGGAGGAAGTATTAACTTATTAGAACTTATTGCAATTGAGAATCGAAATTACTTTGACTGTCCAAACTTATTTAAACTTAATTTTACTTACCTAAGTTTATTTGAACTTTCTCGGACTAATCAAAACAAATCTAGACTTATCCGAAGTTATTTTGTCTGAAATTATGAAGAGAATGATGATCACATTGACCTATTTGAAGTCAAGGCTAAGAACCATTACAAGTACAGTCAAATTTCCTAAACACTTCTAACGAGGCTCTTGACTAGATGACTAGGATGGAATAGACAAGTCAGACTGCTTCCATTAGACCGTGAGAAAAGGATTGCATAACCTACTTCATAGTAAATAAGAAGAAGAAAATGCGATAGAAAGACGTTAGATCTAGATCTAGCCTATTGCAGTCATTCAACTGTATTGATGGATCATGATAAGTTAAATGTTGAGCTCAGGGGTCATGGAGCTCTTTACATAGGACTTCAATGAAAAACACTGAACAGCCACTCAACAATATGACAACAAAACCAAGTGCTTTCATCACATCAGCCAAAACAAATTTTATCAGTATAAACATATAACCAAAGACTAGCATGATGTCTGATGCGGATATGAGGAATCCTATCATTAACAACATCGTAGGCTGATAATTGACTTGACCCCCAAATCAAAAGCTACCAATTGCTTGTTTGATGGACATTAACAAGTATGATAGTTGTGGAATAAAGAGCAATGGAATAATTTGGTTGACAAATAGGTTACAGGAAGTTTAACTTCCCCCAAAATGGAAAAAGTTGCTGCCCTAGCCCCCCTAGGTAAGCAGAACTTCTTGTAAAGAGTTTTACTTCCCATGATAAACCAAACAATTTTTTGCAATATCCAGGAAATGGAACTACTTGGAAAATAACTTCCTAAGAAGTAGTGAGATAATACTTCTAAGTTCAACCAGACAGCCACCTAAAGCACTGTTGAAAAGAAGAAAATCCTATTTTCAGGCTTAATAAAAAAAACAGGATAAGACTAATTTCCAAAGGAACCCATATAGAAGGCACTTTAACAAAAAAATGCAATTATAGGTAAAAGAACAAATAAGATATGCAAGCAGATTACAGAATCCTAATATCAGCAAAATAAAATGCTCACCTTTCAACAGATATGCCTGCTTTGAAGGGATCTTCCAACTAAAAGACGAAAAGAAAGCATTGACATCGGACCCAGGGAACCTTGCTCGAACATACTGTTCGACTGAAAGCTTGCTTGCAAAACCATCCCTCTTTCGCCTAGATTTCTGAAAACGTAGAGGAAGATACAAGTATCTGTCAAGATAGTATCCGGAAGCAGCTACTCTTTTGCCAACCCTCCATCCCCAAATATCACCAGGACTTGGCCAATTAACAGGCGCATATGGAAGACCTTCTCCACCTTCCTGCGGTAATACTGGCCAAAGAAGCAAACCATTCTCCCTTATCTCAGTCATACACCCATTGCTAGCATCAGCAATATCAACTTCCATCAACTCCTCTCCACGTCCCGAGGCATCCCCATTTTCACAAGTCATTTTGACACTGTGAATGATCGACTAGACCTAATGCTGCATGAAAAATAAAACACCAAGCAAATAATCAAATTCACAAAACTTAGCAAACTAAGTCCTCTGAGGCAATATACGCTGGAACATAAGTCAAATTAAAAATTGTTTAATGGAGACAAATATTTTCTCTTAAATTTGAGACATGCTCTTGTATGGATTTGACATTTAAGTACATAACCCTATAAAAATGGGAGGCATGTGTGACTTGGATAATAAAACTTCATGAGGAAGAGAGTGAAAAGTGTTCCCTAGTTCAAAATGGAAAACATCATTCCTTCCGTGATTAACTTTGCTCACTTTCTCATTATATTCTATATCATGATAAAAGCAAAGGACATTCTCCATTCAACCAAGAGGAGCCTAAAGGAAAACGTGACTGTGAATATTAGCATGACAGGATACAAGAGTTTGAAGGGAGTATATGATAGAAGACGACTCCCTCAATTCCACAGTCATTTGCATACAAAATTACATACTCCCTCCGTCCCTTAAAGATCGCCTCATTTTCCATTTTAATCCGTCCCCTAAAGATTACCCCATTTCCTTAAAGATTTTCCATTTTGGTTTGTCCTCTTATAGATCTCTCATTATGTCTTAAAAAAGTTACTTTTCCCACTTGGGGCAATCTTTGGGGAAGAAGGGAGTGTTAAGAATTGATTAATTTAATTAAAATTTTAAAAAGGAATAGGTTTAAAAACAGTAATCTAAACACAAGTGAAAATTGATAATTAATAGTGCATAAAAATATACTTCGCAATAAAATAACCAATAATATTATACTAACCTTGCAACAAGAAATTACTTTGTTTGAATCAAACAAAGTGTCATTTAATGATGCATTACTACTGTAGAATGACTTCATGAAATTGATTAAATGGATTAGTACTGAGTAAAATGAAAATACGTATAATGTAACATTAAGACTTCAGTTTCATTAATATGAATTATCTCACATAAGACTCTATCGCCATGGGCTTGAATTTTAAGACTCAACTGTATTATTCATAATTGTTAATTAAATATTCTCAAAAAAAATTAATTTATCAAAATTTTATATCTACAAAAACCACAATAACACATTTAATAAACAACCACCACTAAGACATGGAATGCAACCAACCAACCATACATCATTTATGAATCTGGTCACGCTAATCTACTATAGTAATAACAATTTCACTGCTTACACAATTATGAACCCACATTAGACTTTAACAGCTTACCATGGAAAAAAGGAAAAAAATCAATCAATTAAGTCATAGATTTGCTCATTAACATATCATCCAAAAAGACAAAAAAAATATTACAGTTGTGTCCACTTCTTTTTGAAAGAAAAGAAAAGAATCTGTTAAGCTAGAGCTCATTACACCATGAAACTAAACCTCAATAGCCCCAAAGTGGTGAAGTTCCCTATACATACACACACTCATGAAGCCAAAGTAAGCAAAACACATCAATCAAAATTCCATATTCTCTGATAAAATAAAATAGATACATCTCTTGAGTTAAACCTCATTAAAAACCTTCATTTTGTGATGTTGAGCTAAATCTTATCACACTACCTCTTAAATAAACCAAAACTCATCCTTAGATACATAAGCTACTTGAATAGAATGCATTTAGAACCCCATCAGCCAGGATAGATTTTATGTGAAGGTTCTCCCTCGCACAGCCACCCCATCATCGAGAAAAAGTCTAAAGGACCTACGCCACATCTTAATATTAACGAAAAGAATTAGCTAGCATGCTTTATTGCGCGTTAAAGCAACAACCAACTGGCATAAAATCTCTAACTCAAATCTTAAATGATCCCTAAGTGCCTAATCCTTTATCGCATTTTCATCCAGATAGCTTCCTTTTCTTGGCAGCATCTTTTCCTTTTCTTTCCCCTTCACCACAAACTATTACAGTGTTGCAGATCTTTTTATCTTCCTTTGTTAACCCCAATTTGAAAGATTTCCTACTTCAATAAGTGTTAAATTGTGCTATTTAATTTCAACTCCTTACATTGTAAAAGTTTAAACGCATACTAAATTCACAAGATTAGCTTCTTGTTCATTGGTTTTCCCTTATCGTCTATGACTGCTTCATACTACCCTAAATTCTGAAGCTATTAATAACAACTGAAAGAGTAGAGCATTACAAACTACTAACGTATAAAAATGTATCAAACAAACATCATTTTCAAATTTCATAATCATCTCAACTTCATGTTTACTTAAAAAGTTCCAAGTTCTGGGCCCACCCAATACATAAATCCTAGCTCCACCCCTGCAAATACAAAACGCCTCGAACAAGACATGCGAAAAACATCAAATTCAAACACACTCCCTACCCACCCCACCCAATTCAACCCACGATACCACCACTTGATCCCCAAAATCAAAAACTAGAAAATCATGCAAAAGAAACAAGCGCAAACCCAAATGTTATAACACTGTCACAATTCAGTAGCGTATGCTAGAAGTTTCAGTGATTTCAATTCAACACCCATATCTGAAAATGTTCCAGAAAAAAACGAAAAATGAATAAAAAGTGAGACATCGATTGATATACCTAGCGAGTGGCACGAAATTCGATATCTGGGAAAGTTTGGGAAAGCTTGGTTGATCCTTACATCCTTCAATTGGGGGGAAAGGGAAAACAAGAGAGGATGCCCTTATTGGAAAGAATCAAGGACAATTAGACTAAGGCTGTATCCTAAATCCTAATGCTCTACAAGTCTACAACACTTGGCTACACTTATTAATACGGAATTAGTGAATTACGGACTACCAAAATTACATGTCACAAATCCTATTTACTTATATGTCATTAGGTCTAGATGTATAACTTAGTACTCCTATTTTTAAAATATTAAGTATTTTTTCTTTTTATTTTATATATATTTATTTTGAAGAAGGTTGGGGTGAAAATGAAAGTTTAAATTTTTGTATTGATAAATGTATTAAATCATAATATATATATATATATATATATATATATATATATATATAAAGTTGGTAAGTGTAAAAGTGAAGAACTTTTTCAAAGAAATTATAAGTATTATATTCTCATTTAAGGATTCGAGAAAGAACATCCAATAAATCAAAGTTTGTAACATAATCCAACAATTGGGTAGGTTTTTTGTTTTTTACTTACAAGTTATACTTTTATATTTGTATAGCCAAAAGGAATAATTTTCTAAGTGAACTTCTAAGTAATTTAACCTACTTTTAAAAACAACACTTTAACTTAATCTCATGTGTTGGAGGTATATGACCCTTCTCATTTAAACCATGTTTTATGTGGATATATATATATATATTTAAAATTTTATATTGTCATGATTCATTGACTTAGATCTTAGGGTTATACAAAAAAAAATTCAAGATTAAAACTAATAAAAACTAAACTTGAAACAAAAAACTATCTTTTGATAAACTAACCGTCCAAGATCGTGAGAGGGTGTTAAAGAAAATCTTAGGAGAGTTTGCACTAGTTTGAGCGGGAGTATCGAGCGACGAAACTTCAAACGATGGTAGTGGAGGCACAAGATCGAATGGAGAGAGAACGTTACTTTGGGAATTTTTTATAAGGCACTTTTTCATGTGAAAGAAGAGGGGAAAATGGCTTATATAGTGTTTAAGTAGGTTAAGGTAGGTTAAGGTAGGTTAAAAACTTATATAAAAAGAGGTTTTAACTTTTAGGATAAGATTGCTTAGTAACCCTCCACCCTTTTCCTCTTTACTGATTTTTTATTATTATTATTTTTCTTGTATGTTTGCTTTCTCTTAAATTTGGTAGAAAAAAGATTATTTGTGATCCACCTATTAATGAGGTGGCATTAGGATTGTTGAATAAATATCTATAAATTTTTACGTCTTATAAGTGCCCATATATAAATTCCACAAACAAGATTTTTGAACTAATATACGTGGATTCAATTTTAAAATCAAAAAACATGATTGAACAACTGAATCATATATCTAGACTGATCTCAAGGGTGATCATATTTTGAAAATGTAATCATTCCATGTTGATTTTGTAATATAGAGTATTACTATTATTTCCTACTACTACTAATAATAACAATACTCTCTCCGATTCTTTTATATACTCCGTAAATCTTTTTTTTTAAAAAAAGTAAAAAGGGAAATATTAGGAAATAAAAGTTTAATGGAATAATGAGGAGATAATGAGGTATTTATTATTAGTAGTAGTGGTGGTAATGGTCGTAAGAATCCCTCCATTCTTTTTTATTGTTCCTACTTTTTAAAACAAGTAGTTATAAAACTTATTTCTATTGTAAAATTAAAATTTCGAATTTTAGTTAGTTCAAGATAAAAATTACATTAAAAATTTGACCAATTTGTAAAATTTTCACCCATATTTATTATTATCCATCGAATTATTGACAATCAACTATAATATTTTTTATAATTAAATAATATTTCCATTATATTTACATTAATTACCCAGTCATCTAAAATTCACTAAGATTTCTCTTTTTATTTTTTTCCTATGATTAACAATAGGAAAAACGAGGAAGTAGTTATATTATTACTATTCTAATTATTATTAATATTAATTTTGGTTCATTGTTATCATAATCATAATCATAACCATAACCATAACCATAACCATAACCATAACCATAATTACAATCACAATCACAATCACAATCATAATCATATCATAATCATTATCATAATCATAATCAAATATTATTATTATTATTATTGTTACTATAATTGTCATTGTATCATTATAATTATCAATTGTATGGTTAAATTTTATTTATCGTTTGGAAAATACAAATTTTTACATGCACATGACGAGTGGGTAAAATTTTAGAAGCATTTTGCACAACTTAAAATTCTTTCGCAATAGTGTAAAAATAGCATCGGACATAATTAATTTCACTATAAAATGCTTTGTGGAATATGATTAGTAAATGCAAATCAATGACACAATAGTACTAGAAACAAAAACTAGAATTAAACTACACCATATAATTAAGATGAAATGAGAATGGTCATAGTGTTTTTCATTGCTGCTAAAATCAAAGTGAGCACAATATTTTGTGAATACATTATTGAAAATGTATTTAATTATTAAAATAATACGTAGTTAATTGGTGTTACATAATTGTAGGGATATTTTCTTCTATTTTAGTTTTCGATATCATAATTTTATTTGATAAAGATTGAAATATATTCGAAAAGAAAATGTTAAGTATATTATATAAAAGTTGTCCCTTAATAAAACAAGTCATCTCTTTATATAACAAAAATTACCTCTCTATTTAACAAAACTAACTTTATAAGGATATGCTATTCGATATAGCTTATGCGCCCCACTTTGCTAAAACTTTTTTGAAAATAATGTTTTCAAAATTGATTCTCTTTAATCATGTATAATAAGAAGGGATATTTCATTTTATGTATTTTATTATTCATTTGAAATTTCATTATACATGATAGAAGAAAATCACATTTGAAGATACTATTTTTCAAACATATAATATTAATTAAAAAGGCAAGAAGATAAAACTAGAAGAGAATATCTATGCAATCACATAGCAGCAATCAGTCACTATATCATTTAAGTAATTAAATAAATTATATTCTCAATAATGTATTCACTAAATATTATGCCGACTATGATTTTAGTAGCAATAAAAGATACTATGCATAGCCATTTCTTGAATACTAGTGCTCATAATTTTGTATTTTGTATTCCGTTTCATTGATTTGCATTTACTAGTACGTCATACCCATAATTTTTTTATATTTTTTTATAGTGTACTCCATAATTAATTGTTCCCGATGCTGTTTTTAAACATATAAGTTACAAGTTGCCAAATATGCTTCAAAAAAGTTACCTACCGCCACACGGTACTGCCGCCACCAAAGCCCATGCAGAAGCCATTTTCTTCGTCGAAAATATTTCCGAAGTCATAAATGAGAGTAATAATTAATACCATCGCCGCCAAAATCTTATGTCGGAACCTATTGTAACAAAAAAACAAAATAAATTAACTATTTTTTAAAAAAAGTCGGGCTGCCAGCAGCTTGTCGTTTTTTGAACGGCAAGCCCTCTAGCTGCCCGACTTATTTTTTTGTTTCCGATTAACGTATATTACCTATATAACAATTTTTTTAAAAAATATTCGGGCTGCCGGAGGGCTTGCTATTTTTCTTGGACGACTTTTTTTTTAGACAGCAAGCCCTCCGGTAGCCCGACTTTTTTTTCCGTTTCCGATTAACGTATTTTACCTACGACGTGGTTGACGACTCATCCATAATTCGGTGTTTCCGGCATCAAGAAAATCGGTTTCCGTGTCGTGGTTTACGGGTTTCCAAGGGGGGCCTGGTGGTCGACGGTTAGTGGTCGGGAATTGTATTAAGGCTCGTATTTGATTTGTTTTTTCGGGAAAGTGAAATGGAAAATAAGAATTGAAGTGTAAAAAATTGATTTTATTTAAATGTTTTAAAGGGCAAAATCGTCATTGTGGGGGCAGTTCAATCCATTTCAGGGCAGCGTTTAGCGCTCCTCAAGATTTATTCTTGATCATCACAAAGTAGAATACGATAAAATAGACAAAGACGGTTGAAAGCTCAGAGGGTTTGTTTGAAGGGTTATTTTTAGGGATGCCAAATACATGTTTAGTAAAGCAAATTGCAAAAACGGTGTAAGGACAGGAAATAGGATTTGAGAAGATGAGAAATTAGGGGTTAGGGCAAATATCATTTAAATCAAGACCAAAATAATGTTGAGTTGTGGCCCGTTTGGAATCTGTGAGACACTAAGCCATCTAAAGATTCATTTTTCCCTCAAAGGCTCCAATCAAACTTTTTGTTGTATAAAAGATCACCGCAACGTTCTTATAACCATTAACTAAGTCATTGCTTTTTCGTATTGAGATTTCTCCATATGTACTAATGGACGTTTTGTCCTTTAAATCAATGCACTAACTTTTCCTTAAAAAAAATTCAGCTCTAAATGTAGGTCAATTTGAAAAGAACATGCAATGAATTCAAAGGAGTTCCATCAGCTAGACACTGTGCATGTAATTTCGTCGATACAGAATATTTAAACCTTCATCCTTCTTTCAGACAGTACTCCAGCAATGAGCTCCTCTTTTCATAAATGAATGCAGCACAGCACATTCTTCTCCATGCCATCGCTTCTTGAAACTACTCACCGATTATGATTGAATTTGACTTGAATAACATAGCGCATTCTTATCTGATCCACGTTGTATACTATGTACTCGTTGTACAGTAGAGTCCCCTGTAGCAAATTATAGACGAGACTACAGGTGTGAAATCAAAAGTATACCGTATTTGAGAACAAGAAATGCTTTTAAGTAGAATTAATGTTTCAGCTTAAATAAGTATAACCTGCTCACCTTGCCATCTTTCTTTTGTACCGGCTTTCCAAAGGGGACAACGACACCATCATTGAGCACCTGAGACTCAGACATATCTGGTGCAGTTGCACCAACTCCTTTTGTGCTGCCATGCACAAATTTATATTTTAAGAAAACAGAGAATAGGCTGGGAGCCTGGGACGTTGGATTATATAAAATTTCCCAACATAAGATAAATGAGTTCCAAGATTTTGATCTTAGATCTCATGGAAAGCACCCTGGACACCCGGTACAGCCATACCATTCCAAGAGTCCAAGACAAACATGAATAATTAATGGCATTCAGGTAAAACTAAATTTCAAGCCTCCAGGTTTTTAGTCCTTATTGTCTAAATATGCATTTCCACAAACAAGAGATAGATTTGTATCAAATGGGAAGAGGAAATTAGGTGGATAAGAATTTGTAAGCACTAGTTCAGGAACATTATTTACACAGTGCAGAAATTGTTACGGAGTATTTTCCTTGTTTCTTATGTGGGAAGAATGAGGAGTACAGGGAAGATATAAATATTAAGGACTTCCACCAGCTAATCAAATTGAAAAAAAGAAGTGCTCATACAGGCCTCACCTTAGCTTCCCTGCTGGTAATTTATCTGCATCGTAGTTTGCATAAAAGAGTTCCTCCATCTCACCCAATGCCACCTAAAGGAAGAGGAAGAAACAATACCAAATGTATAAAGATGAAGTTAGTAACCACCTAGGTCCAACAGTAGACATTTTAATCAGTTTCCCCAAGGAAACAGGTCCTTAGAGGCACTATGGCATTAAGGAAACCCTTCTCTGGGAGTGTTAACCTCTCTAAATAACATTTAAGAAATGCAACAAGGCCGATCACCGAAATATACTTATTAAAGTTAGAGCTAAGCAAAGCAAATCAGTAGAATTACAATGCCATCCCAAATGTGATAACTACCTCAAACAATCTTAGCCTCAGAAATAGCGCTTGAACTAACAAATTTCAAAATGATAAGCTAAGAAAATACCTCACACAGAAGTAGAACCCCAGTAGGAGCACTGGAACTGGAATAACAGTAATTAGCACTCTTGGAGAACATGTCAGCAAAATAGACCCCTTTGCCAAACATATATCCTGTCACAGGTGCTTCAGGTGGAGCGATGCGCAACCCTGGATATAAAAGTAGCAGAAGTAGGCGCATTAAAAAAAACATCAATAGTAACTTTGTGAGAAGCAATAAATGAAAGACTTGCTAATCTATTATAGGATTAAGTACTACCTTGAGATAGAATTCCAGTCCAGTTTGTTAGACGAGAACCATGCCACAACAGCATCCTATTTCTTGTACTAGAAAACTGATTAGGAAAGTAAAGCAATTAATTAGAGTGGGTACGGATATTAAAATTTACCTACAATAACGTAGTCGACATCTGGAGGAAAGATTATACATTACAAATCAGTAGCAGAACCTCATTCAATTTACCTTTTTAAACTTTTCATCTTCTCCCTCTCTTGCCACTCTAAAAACTTGATCAATATCTACAGTATAATTTGAATGTGTTTTGGCATGAGTATTCTCTGTATACTTCTGGATCTGAAAAGAGAAATAATCAATTCATAAGACTGAGATTTCTGAAGTAATACTCTTCAACCATTAACATTTCCAACAGGTATCACTAGAGTGGAAGTGAGCAGAAACATTGATAAAGCCAGATTAACCGAGAGCTCTTCAAAACCATCATTCATAAATCATGGTATTGTGTGTAACTGAGTAGCCAATAGCTTGTAGGCAGTATGTTTCAGAAACTTAAACATAAAATCATAGGATACTGTAACATCATAATTTCCCACAGGAACATGCCATACAAACATTATTGTTGAAATACTAAAAATATGGTACCAATTCTGTAAAAAAAATGGTTCCTATGCTTACCATGGAAAATTCTTCTGAATCTGTTTCTACAGGTATCAATTCACAATGAAGTCGTCCATACTGAGCATATAAGGGATCATCCTGCAAAAAATATAAGATCTGAACAACTAGAAATTTCGAAGTCCATCAGACACATGAGAGGACAAAAGATGATGCATTGACATAGGTCGAAAAATGATCAATAAGCCTAAATAGTAGAAATTCCTGACAGGCAGATGACCAAAACCAATGTGTATCCCTAAGAGAAATGAAAAGAAATAGGCAAATGTGTACCTGGTCCCCTACGTCATCTTTTAGCAATTTTGTTGCGAGCTCAATTTCACCCAATGCCTCAACCTAACATATCAAAGCAGCAGCAGGATGATTTAGTTAGAGTGAGCAACAGATATCTCCAATCAAATATTCAGACAGATGCTCAAAATTTGTGGGGGTTGATTCATCCAATGTGAAGTAAACCAACCCAATAACCACATAACCAAGGAAAGCAGATAAAAACAAAGAATCAGTTGAAATCACTGGTCACAGTAGTGAAAATTTACCATTTCTATTTTGCTTTTCAATTTTTGAGGTGTGTCAATGACAAACTCTCCTGTCAGTATTTACATACATAAGTAAATTAGATGAAAGCTTAGTAATAGAATAGCCACACCCAAAAACAGCACACAAGTAAAAACTAATACGCATGTATGGATCATAAAAGGAAAGATGTCAAACTCTAAATATCTCCCACCATGATGAGCTCATAAGCAAGAGTAACTTACTCATCTTCTTGAAGCCAAAATCATGAGGAATAACCGTATAGAATTCCCTAAAAAGAAGAATTCACAAGTATTAGCACCTCGTATAAATAATCTTCCATATAGGTCAGAAGTTGCTCTAAAAAAAACTACAATAATGGACATGAAAAAGATTTAAGAGACAATTTCCAAATATACCATGCCAACCAATTCTTCCAAAGAAATACACATGGTGAACATATACTCACCCACTTAATTGCTCAACCAGCTTTCTATCAGATTGGCCAATGACATCAGAAAGCCTCTTCAAAACTTCATAACCCTACATATGGGAAACAGTAACAAGCAATAGGACATCAAGTAGAGTGCATAAGTAATGCAGGCCAGAATACAATCTACAAATGAAAATATATCAAACTAAGGGCTGCTGAACATTGTACTCACCATGAGGCCACCTACTTTAAAGTAAATTGCCAAATCAAAATGAAATCTCTTTACAATTAACATATAAATAATAAACCGGTATCATAAGTAATGGCATCTGTCTCAAATGTTGGAATTTGACAAGCATAAGCTTCTACAGATAGAAGTGCTCAAAGGGAAGATTGAGGGGTTTGAGGACTTTTTTTAACTATTTGAGCAAAGATTGTCAAAATTGATACAAGTAAATTTTCTCCATATTTTTGGGACCTAATATGCTCATCAATTTGAATATCTTAACCCTTAACAATTACATTTCTGCAAGACAAATAGACAATAACCATCACAGTATCTTGCTTATTCCACATTAATCAACTAGATATTATCACTTCTTTCTATGGCCTAAGTACTCTTCAAGGTCTTATCAATAGTTACAAACTTACAATATACCAAAGTCACCATATATTTTGAACATACAAATTTAAAACATACCTTTAAAATTGTGGACTTGCTTAACTTTCCAAGTGGTAATTTCTCAGCATTGTATCCTGGACAATAAAAAGTAATATATAGAATAAATGAAATTAAAGGGGATACGAGATAATGTTGAATAATATATGAAACCCTTGAGTCCTTTGTAGCAATTGTATTTCTACGAGCAAAAGGAAGCCCCCTCCTCAACCCTCACACAAGAGAAGTTGAACATCAGATTACGATAGAAAACTTTCAATGAAGATCTATTAATGACTTACACCACGAATGACTTATCATTACGAATGACTTATCATCACATATATAATTTATTATACAATCTCAAGTTTTTCATTGCCTTTGAGCAAAAGAGGATAAATACTAACCTATTTCCATCATCTGCTGCCTCATCATACTGACATTGCAAATAAGAGAAATGAATTTCGCAACACGTGACTCGAGTTTGCTTTCCTTGGGCTGAATGGCCGTACAAGTAGAAGAAGACTTTTCTTGGTCCTGAAAGTTAACATGAACATTTCGAGATTGGGACAAACAAACATCCAGACACTAGAAGTTAAAATTAAAAGCCAGAAACAAAAGCTGCAAATTCCGAATTCCAAATTCCGATCTAGACATAATGATTGGTACACTTGGTGAATCCCATGCAGCCATGCATATAAGATATAACATATATAGGTATTAAAGTAGATGCAGTATCAAAAACCACAGTAGCATTTTAAAGAGAAAAGGCATCAAAATAATCAATAGTACAATAGCAAGTTTGACACGAAAGAAAAAAAAAAGTAGAAAACTCAATCCACACCAGTTCCTTTTCACTATAATCCATTTCCAACCAAGTGTAACACTTTGGGTAAGAAACAAAATCTTTCCGATTGGACCAATGATTTCTCGTCTTGGCCAAGAACTTCTGCTCAAACTCCCAAACAGCCTTTTCCCGACATGAATAAGGACCAAAAAGCTTATCTTGACCTTTCACACCTACTCTGCCCCATCTGTTGTAAACCATGTATGTGCTGTCACCATCAATTTCTGCACTTACACAAGTAGCAGGTGAATGACACAGTGCTATGCAGTGAAGGCATGAAAAACATAGATTTGCAGTGGCAGATCCATAAATGAAACGAAACAAATTCAGATAAATCACTAACAATATGCAGAGATCACTGTTATAAATGTATATCACCTGTTAGGTATCACTTTAAGTTTTCGGTTATTGGTTTTGAAATTTTTGGAAGTTATATGATACAGATTGCAGATTGAACATAAAATTAGTCACAACTTGCACAAATTTAATCAATTTTGTAAACTGGCAATAGAAAACTCTACTTTTTTCTGGTTTCTGTATCCTTGTTTTAAGAATTCAGAGAAACTGAAAAGTCTAGACAAAAAAGGATACAAGCAAGTACTTAATTAATAGTTGGCAGGCACATATAAAACATCGAAAACAACTCTCGACAATATTTAAACTTTGAAAAAAATTTATAATAATTTATTTTTATAGGAAATGGATCATGTCATTAAAGCTAACTTCAAGGAAAGATTTATCTCAATAAATGTGACGAGACCATTGTTGAATAGATGATAACTCATACTAACAGTTTATACATACTATTGGGCAAGAAGTTTCTCATAAATGTTGACAAAAACATGATTAAATACAAGATTATGTTTTTCACACCCTCTCCAAAATCTATGATTTTCTAAAATATTGAGGTATTCATATGGTGCAGTGAATGCATTGATGACATCAAAGCAGTGTTAGGTGTCAAGATTACATCCCTAGATATATATAGGGGTTGTTACTCCGTAGATCATCAATACTTTATTGATAGCCTTTCGTTAGCTCATAGGGAAAACACTGTTTACCTCCTATTATTTACCTCAGTTGCCTTCTTTTTCTATCCTCTACTCTCTTTTCATGCTCTCTAAACATTCTGATGGAGGTTAAAAGTCTGTTTGAATGAGGAAATTCATTGACATGAAAATTATTTGGACTTAAGATAATTTAGTTGTGGTCCCTTTTGCTCTAAAATTATATACAGCTCAGTTTTTTAAATAACATTTCTCTTTTTGTGATCCATAGAGGATAAACCATCAAACTAGATTCTGCAAACTAAATAAATAAAAAGGTAAACATAACAAATTGCTTCTATATTCAGAACCAACATTAGATTATTGATTCTAGTAATGAAAGGCCAATTCTTTCAGACGCAACAAGAATCATACACCAACGCATACTTCATTTTCTTCCTCATATGCTCTATATTTTCTTTCTCTTTTTGTGCTATCTTAAAGGTTAGTGGATTGTAGAAAAACAATAATGTTAATGTAGTTCAGGGTACCAAATTAGAAAGTAAACAAATGTAAAGCTCACCAAGAACTTGAAGCACAAAAAACTTGTTGTTGTTATCCCCTACATTGGTCTGGTTCAACATGGCATCATAAATAACATCCCCCTGACATCAGCAAAGTCCACGTTATGAGCACTTTCAGTGATTTCCCTGCAACCAATGAATCCCTGTTATCAAGAACTCAATTAACTAAGTAAATGGAAGTTACCATTTCCAGAACATGATATGAACTTTTTATATGATCTGGAAGCCATTGATCCAAGACAGCTGAACCTTTCTTTGTCGCTTTCACAATCTTCTCCTTCTTAGGCTCCTCTACCACCTTAATGTCTTGTTTTTGTTCTTCTCCCTCTTCTTTACCTTCACATAAAGAATAGAAAATCATGAACTAGAAAAAGGCAAAAACATACAAATCAGTGGAACCAAAAGTTAGTGCAAATTCACTTGCATTACTCCAAGGTTTCACTTTTTAAAAATGCATCCTAGATTGCATACAGTTATCATAGAGATATACTCCATTTGATCCGAAATAAAAGTCAATGTACGCAATATCTATCAATTCAAAATAGAATTCAATGTAAAAAGTATTTCCAAAATAATGATACACCTGACTTAATGACATGTAGCATTACAGGTAATCCAATACATAAAATGCAAGACTCAGAACCATTTCACATCACCAATGCAAGACGCTTTAAATTCGTAGCTAAGAATACTCGGAAGCGCAAACAGCGACTTTCTTCAAACCAAACCAAACCATCTACCAAAAGCAGGATAGCGATCTAAGGCCATTAGCTACTTTCAATTTTCCAAGTGATGAAAACAAGAGCTCGGAAGATAAAGTTCCGAAGTCGCAATCAATGTCAATACAATTATCTAACGCATAACATAATCTAAGTTCCAAAACAAAATCAATGTGAAAAAGGACAATATATAGTAGTAAATTAGCAGGAGAATGGCGAGAAGTATACCATTGGCGTCATTAGCAAGCGCATCACAAAGGCGTCGAACAAGCTCCGTCTTGGTACCACTAGTAGAAACTCCTCTTTCCGAAGCTTCCTTCCGCAACTTCGCCACACTCATCCCTTGAAACTTCTCGATCACGCTAATTCCATCGCTCACATCTCCGATGACCTTCGAGTCACCAACAATTTCGTCTTCATTCTCACGCTCCCTCTTCTTCCCAGCCGTCGGATTGGACGCTGACTCATCCGTTGCCATTGATTGGTCGCCTTCTTCGAGCAGAGCTGACTCGAGTCTACACACCTAGAATAATTGGGGATAAGTGCAAGTGGTCCGGACCACGGAGTATTAGTGTAGGAAATCTAGGAATGTACGACAAAATCACGCGTCTAGAATGAGCTTACCAATGAGGGTTTGGTACCGGAAGTGCTAAGGCCGCGTTTGGAGAGTTCGGCTCGGAGTTCGTCGACTTTCATTTTGCTTGCCATTTTTGGGGTCCGTGTAGAATTGCCGGCGTTGAGAAGGGAGGGAGGCTTAAATTTTAAAGGAGAAATATGAGAAGCTTGCAATGGAAGGGAATGAAGTCGCACGTACGGAGTAGTGTGCTGCGCACGAATGTTTTTGGGTATTTCTTGGACTTTTTAATTGACTAGGTACCTATTATTCACGTTCTTATCCCGCGACAAAAAATTACCGAAAGTGTATTGAATAATCGGTTTATATTAAC
Organism: Dysphania ambrosioides; assembly: GCA_026401315.1. Taxonomy (NCBI): domain Eukaryota; kingdom Viridiplantae; phylum Streptophyta; class Magnoliopsida; order Caryophyllales; family Amaranthaceae; genus Dysphania; species Dysphania ambrosioides. The sequence continues at coordinate 12,713,996 of CM048661.1, forward strand.
GGTTATTTTATCGAACTATTAAAAATTAATGATTATGATTACAGTAAATTCGGTAATGAAATTTTTGTAATGGTTAATCATTATTATTATTTAAAAAAAACTAAACTTAAAAGACTAAAACATAAATGAATATTACAATTTTTTAATGTATGATCAACCTTGTATAAATATATTGGGTGTACAAGTGCATAAAATGGAATAAAACGGTTAGCGATTAATCGTATCGTTAAATACCGAATAACAATTTATCGGTTATTGTTACTTAAAGGTGTAATTACGATTAGTCTTTTTCAATAACCGTTATAACGATTAACCGTTTATACATGCCTCTACATTACCTATTACTCCCTACATTATTACTTTTAAAATTAAAGTTTAAAATTTTAACACCAAATTCTAATTATATTATAACAAATAATATATTTAAATGAAATTTAATAGGATTATCTTAATGTAAATTTTTATAACATTAATTTAGAATATAAATTGGTCTGCATGTCTAGCCTCTTGTCGTCTTTGACTTTCTTACTGTCTCCACCAAGTGTTCGCTGGTGTGTACTGCATCAGTAAACAAGCCCATGACCGAACCAGATAATGCGGCAGAACATTCTTCAAGGGACTTGGCTATGCGGGTTCAGAGTTTGGAACCCAATGGGTGATTTTGCTAGACGTGGTCTGAACCTCTGCAATGATGGCCTCTATGGTGAGACGGACGGCCTTCATGGGGTGGAGAATGATGCGGCCTGCGCCGGGAAGGAGGGTTTTTAAGCATTAGCCTTGGTCAGTTGCATCTTCACAAACTTTTTGGATGTAATCCGTACTGTTGCGGGGGAGTTTCTTGCCAAGGCGCAAGAGATTGAGATTTGAGTTGAAGAGGATTATGGCAAGATTCTGCCCCACGTTGGAAGAAAAGGAGAAGGGGAAGCGGTCAGTGAAGATGTGGAGGTTGACGGTGTCACCGTAGTAGTGGCAGAGGAGACAGTGTGGAGGCAGCGGGAGAGGGAGGTGAGACGGCCGTAGACTAGGACTTTGAGGGTGAAGGTGAAGGGTGAGGTGGGTTTGGGAGTGGAAATTAAAGGTAGTAGGTGGTTGGGTTGGAGAGGGGAGGGAGTGATTACTTGGAGAAGATGAAGAAGGCGAATAGTAATTTACCATGTGGGTGGGTATAAAATCACTAAACAGCTTAGCTAATCATGGTTAGGTGAGGTTAAAAAAAGACAATAAATTGCTTTAAAACTTTATTTAAATTACAAGTAAGAATATTTCAAAATACAGGGCTACAAATCATTAAATTTTTTATTTTTTTCAATCCACAATGTATAAATTAAAAATATTGAAGATTATCAATAAAAATTATCAATTGAAAAATATAGGGAATAAAATCAAATAAAAGTTGTAGGAAGTAAAACCCATATTTAGCCTGCAAACCGGTAAAGCTCAACTGTAACTAATTATAGAAAATTCCAAAAAATCTTAAGACAGTAAAAACAAAAGATTAACAATAAATTAAAGCCTCAAGATGAGCTGGTTTACGTACTATCATGAATAAAAAATAAAAACTTTTTTCTTCATGAATTTTCCAAAGAAGAAGAGTAATAACATGGCGTGTTCATGTCAGAAGAAGAAATCCATGGTAATATTGGTAGTGCTACTTATATCCATGTCCATATCCATAACAAGATCATACGACCCAAAAAAGGCGCCCAAACCCGTGAATGAAGTTTGCCAGCGATGTGGAGCACAGCTATATTGGTATTGCATCTCGCTATTCAACACGGGATCAGTGGAGGATGGAGTAGACATGAAGTTTCTATCATATTACACTCGAGATTTTGCGGAGAACAATGCTACATACACATTGGATGAAATCGACAGAACCTTCATACCAAACTATCCAGACCCTTACATCCAAGAAGTTCTTTGTGCGTGCAAGGATGCATTTGGTAAGTTGAAGGACGAGCTCCAGAACAAAATCAGCACAATGATCGTGCAACGTAATACGTTCGAAGAAGCCAAGGTTTGGGTTAACTATGGGATGGGTTTGATGGATAGTTGTAGGGAGGTTTGCAAAGCTAAGCCTAATGTTGCATGTCTTTTGGAGAAATATATTATGGATACGCATGGTGTCTTAAAGATTTTTGCTGTTGTGCTTCAACTCTTGACCGAAGGGGTCAATTGATTTACATACTCTGTTAAAGGTTGAGCTTGAAAATTAGGTAGGAATTAGAAAACACATTAAATATTGTTTGTTGGTCTACATTATTAAAAAAACAAAAAAAAAAAGACATTAATTTGCTTATGAAAGATGTATTTGCTTCGTCTGAAATCAGTAGTTATAATTATTGGTCGTGTAAATTGAAAAAGTAATTTGATAAAAAAAAAAAAGGATTTTAGATGGACTTGATCTTAACTAATGGTAATCTCCTCTCTCCAATTTTATTCTGATCTAACTCAGTTCTACACTTGTACTAGATGGATAATTTTCAATTGTACGATACCATCACATTGTAGTTTTTTAACGTGGAAGGCACGTGTGGCCGACTTTCTTTTATATTTTATTTTTTCTTTAATAATTGAACATTTGAGATGATCCAATAATTTTGGCTCTCATTCTTTCACCCATCGCTAAAAAGACGCCGCAGACAAATTGCCTCAACGTGGCTCTACACGGAAAACTCCCCAAAAGAGTAAGTCCCGCCTTTGAGAAAGGGGAAGTCATCGGGAGTTGCACTGTGGCGCACAATATGAAACTCTTATAGAGCTTGGATATATGGTCCTGAACTTGAAACATCGAGGTTTCAATTTATTTTGGTACTATTAACATACTGTATAGAAAGCATTTCAATTTTTATATTGCAGATTGCAAGATAAGCTACAATATATACTTCGTGCGTCTTTCTTTAGAGCCACAAGTATCTAGAAGCAAGATTGTGAACAAATGGAATAACAAATGGTTTATGCCTCCTAGCATTAAGCAAATCATGATATCCCCTGCGGACAAATGGAAAAACAAATGGTTTATGCCGTATGTCAAGCCGCAGATGGAAACGTTACAGGCATTCTCAGAAAACCTGAAAGCACAAGAACCAGTGTTGGTAGTACTTGGATCTTGATTGCAGTTGCGCAACTGTATTCAGCTAAAAATTCACATCCTGAATATATATAATCAGTGTCCCAAAAATAACACTAAGGACAGATAGAAGCTCAGAAACAACACTAAAACTCGAGTTCCCAGATCACAATCAATCCCGATGCAAGGTTAAACAGAAATGTTCATCTATTTCTTTGCATAAGTGATTAACATATTATGATCAGCCATCTTGAAATTCTGGAGAGCGTTCATAGCAACTGTTGATTGCACTTCATTTTCATACTCCACAAATGCAATACCTGGCTTTGCTTCCACCATACGCACCTCCTTGAAGCCAGGGTATGGCCTAAACAGCAACGACAGCATCAATGTATTTGCCTCATGTGGAAGATTCTGAACAAAAAGAATATTATTCGGTGGAGCTGGGGCCTCAGGAACAATTGGTTTTGCACCCATATACGGGATTTGTGAAAGCTGCATAATTCAGCAAAATTGAATTAGGTAAGGGCAAGGGACCTCATAGAATCTTGCATAATTTCTTTGGCAAAACAAGAACAACTTGAAGCCCTTTGCAAGTCCACAGCTGTTATATATACTTGAATTCCTTGCAAGTTGTCACCAAGACAACATTCCTCATAATCTGCCTCCCCAGTTCAATCAAGTTACACAAGACTATATATATGCACATAATTTCACAACATTTTAATGTTTTCATTCAATAACGGAGTTCTTAAATAGTCTCCTCAAATACATAGTCCACAGAGGAATAACATAAGGCAAAAAAAAAGGAAAGATCACACTGCACATGACACGAGCAGAGACTCAAATTAGTACAGGAAAAATATACCATTTGATTAAATCTTCATTTATAAAAGGTACTGTCTAAAAATGTATTTCTTTCTAACTTACTTTCTTTTCCTTCTAATTTTTCTAATAACTGACAGTATACATCAATCAAGGATTTGACCTAGAACCTTTAGTACCTAGCCTCAAACTTGACAGCTTGATCAACCTCACTGTCTCTGTAAGCAAGTTTTCAAAGGTAGTTTTCCTTTTAACAAAATATATATTCAATCATCCCTTCTTTGTATCAGAATTTACGGAACTCCAAAAAGACGTTAACTAATTCATGAATGGATGAGAAAACATTAAGAGGGAAAAAAATTAACAGCTAATATAACTTACAGGAGGAGCAACGCCATACGCTCCCGCATAATTCATACCCACAGCTGCTTGATTAGCATCATTTTGTTCTCTCCGCTTCTTACCTGTTACGAGCATGAATAACATGAATTAGCTCATTAACTGACATGAAACATCCAACGAACTACAGTGGCTGCTGTACACTCTCACTGGAGAAACCTGGTTAAAAATCTTTTTGTGAGCATAAGTACATAATCAAGATAGGACACTCTCTGACAGATTTCTTATCACAAGTTCCTCTTTTTGTTTTGCTAGTTGGGTTTCTAACTGCTCCTAAGTTTACTAGCAGTTTGATTTTCATCTGCATCCTACAAAACAATTATAATAAGCAATAATGAATACAAGTACAGTAAAGACTTTTAGCTGTAGTCTATTTAAACTAATGATGTCAGATTAGCAACTCCTTCAATTTTGGCAGTCAATGAATTCAAGAATCTTTCAAAGCTTGGGCTTTCAGTTATCATTTACTCCTCTCTACTATATTTATGTTCATTTTCTATATTGCAAACCACTGCCTATTCAATTTCTTCAACAGAAAACTAATTCTACAGGAGACATTAGGGATTTAAAAGTAAGTTTCATCAAACAAGTCATTCCCACACAATACACTCTCCTCAAATTTTTGACCACCACATAAGCAACTACAGCAATGGCAGTATAAAATATACAGTGAAATTATCTTCAGCAGTATCTGTTTAAACTTATATGCCAAAGAACATACACTTCCATAAGAAGGGAGACAACAAATTTATACTCTAGAAAATGACTAGAATTTGCAAGTAGATTTTGTTGGATAAACTATTCCTGGCATCCACATGCATCTTTGCACACTTTTGATCAGCAGTTCACCACATACTAGCATCTCCATAATCGACTGAAGTAATTCTCTTCTGTTGTGGCATCTATATGACTATATCTACTTTAAAGCCTACACACATTCAATTTCATAACGTCTCAGCTATTTCATGCTCCACAAGATAATGAAGAAGTTGCAAGTAATTTTCGGGTGTTAATGGTAGGTCTTCAGCAAGGTTATAGCCCTTATAGGGATGTCAGTCCCCAAATGCTGGAAACTTGCTAGCTAAGGCTCCTTTGTTTAAATATAGAAGACAGTTCAACACATCTACATATCAGCAACATTTGTCATATTCACGCAATTGATATAAAAGATGAAGTTCCCATTCAATGTACATCTTTTTTCCTATGAAGTGGCAATTATAGGAAAAATGATGAGATTTAAAGAGTGAACCTCACATTGATAACACTTTATACAATCATTACTCGCTTAAATGCTTAAACATAAAAAGATGGAAGTTCCACCAAAGTGCTTTAGGAAGCTACCTATCTTGGGCACTTTTCAACCTAGAAGTACATGGTAGACTACACAATTTCCTTGTGATTGAGAAACTGGGACTTGGGGTTTGGCTAAACTATGCTATGGGATACAGAAGCAGAAAATTACATGACGCACAAAACAGCTTGGTCCAACCCCAAGATGGATTATCATGTATTTTTCATAATGATGGAGCGTCCACATTACAATACATCCTCCATCACTCAGTATAGGATCAATCGCAAGGGAAAAATATTATCAAGTTGAATGACAGAAAAAAAAATAGGCACTCAATATGGTACTCTTGAGGTGACTGAAATTGTTGATGTGCATGGGTCATGTTACTTGGCATCTTTACCCTATTTATTAAAGTTGGAGGTCTAAGTCATCCATAATGATGATTACTTCCCAAAATTACTAGAAGAATATCTTCCAACTCCAGTTTCTAGGAGGACTAATAGCTTGTGTGGATAGCATGTAACAAGGCAATAAAAAGCAACAAACTGGATTGGAGTAGATTATCTATGCTTGGCGAGAACTGAAAAGTGATAACTTACTTTACCAAAAAATACTCTGCTTTCTCTAGATGCCAAACTATTTCTTATAGTTATATTGATTTATCAATGAATTTTTGCAAGAATAGATTTCTTAGAAAATCAATGTTTCCAGGTAAAGCAAATCTGAAAGATTAAATATTTGATGTCCACTGTTGGGCAAGTTATAAATTACTATTTCTTCTTTCAAAAATAACCAGCAATTGTACTTCAATATAGAGACTTGCTGAGGCACAAAATTACAAATAATAGAAACATATTAAGCAACGACAGAATGAAAGTGCATACCTCTCTCCTCATGCCTCTTCCGTTTTTCACGAGGAACAAAAGTACCATCAGCTTTTGCAATTACATCTGACTTGGTCTTTGCATATTGTATCCTCTGCATAAACCAAAAATAACTATCACTTTTATTGTCTGATTGGAGGGGAAAGTGAAAGGCCATAATCAACAAATAAAAGTGTTGCGTTTATTGGCTTTATCAAACCAACAAACCTAGACAATGAGATATAAAAAAAAACGCTCACAGTATTGAACGAAATCAACACAAAGCTGGGCTGATGCACCCCTACATACACTAGCAAAGCGTGAACTACATTTCCTTTTGTACGTAATAATGACATGGCATCTTTGACCTATCACTTAATATATTCACAGTTCTCTACTTTTTTAATGACGAGAATTATACTTCTTTACAACCTTAACAGGTTCAAGTGTCCAAGCGACGGCCACTTCCTGTAAGTGTTATGAACTTATGATATTCTACCCTTGAAATTTAGACAATCTCCTGATATCACCCTCCCATGTGTCAGTTAGCTAAAATGCATACACACACTCAAGTAGATGTCAACACAATGACAGTTTATCATTACTAGCCTTGTCAATGTTTTGGTACCCCTTAAAATATTTGATGACCAAACTCTGGAATTATGAAGGTTACAAAGTTTACCTATGCATTTTTGTTAGTGTGCACGTGTGTTTTTGCAATACTTAGATATTAACTACCTCCAAATTTAATAAAAGACTCTGAGGGCAACTACTGTAAGCAAAAGCAGTACCAAATTTACAGGCTTCCCATATCCTCAAGGTCAATCCCAAGATGTATGAGTATCAAGGAGGCTCCTAATATATTTTTTATGGCTAGTTAAAATATCAACTCAAGGTCATGACGAATATCCAAAGAAGACCAAGTAAATACACACGTGAAGCTAAAAAACAGGAAAGCAGTTGAAGCAAGATAAGAACAAGTCAATCATGCTTGTTGCCCACGACTAGCATCTATAAAAGGCATCTCAAATCAATGAGAAAGAAAGAACACAGACCGAGGTCCATTCATTCACAAGCCAAGATTAAAACACAACCCATTATCATTTTCATATCTCTCACTAGCTCCATTAACACTTGTCCCCTGCTGTACTTTTCAACTCGTTTACTCTCAACCATTTGCTACATCTCTTGTATACTCAACGAAAACACTTTTTTCAACATAGTGGAACGGCGGCCTAATATGGCCCCGTGGTTTTTCCCGAGTTTGGGTTTTTCGCGTCACCAATTTACATTATTTTCTTGTTTTGTTCTATATGTTATTGCCTTCACGTAGCTTAACTAGTTGTAAAAACGTCTCATCCTTAATTTGTCACTAGGTGACAATTTTTGGCCAAAACAGTAAGTATGATTTTCTTCCCACACTCAAATTAATAGTAGCTCAACCTGACAACTAGTAATAAGTTGTACTATAATAACCCTGAATTTCAAGGTTGCCCTAGCTCTAGTACATAAATATGTGGGATTATGTGGTATTACTAGTTCAAAATACACTATCAACCCGATTATAAGTAATAAGGGGTTCTATAATAACCCTAAGGCTACTACATACCTCTATAAAATAGTCGGGATTTAAATGTTGTATTACTAGTTCAAATTACACTATCAACCTGGCAATAAGTTATAAGCACTGCTATAGTAGAGCCCTAAGTCCTCACACCAAACACCACAGCCATAAGTGTGGATGGTATTACTAGTTCAAAATCACACAATCAACGCGACAATTAATTGGGAACATACCATGGGCTTATCATAAAAGGGGAAACCTTGCATTTGACGAATCGCATTAGTAGCAGAAGTAAGCTCCTCGAAAACAACCCAAGCTTGACCTTTATGCTTCAATGTCTTGAACGCCAACACCTCAACAATCTTCCCGAATTGAGAAAACACAGCGTTTAGAGACTTCTTCAACTCTACAAATAGAAAAACAAAATTAAGGGTAAAGCTGAGTAGGGTAAAAAGCGAAATTGAGGAGAGAGAGAAGGGTAAAAAGTGAAGGGGGAGTAATACCGTCGAGTTTGATTTTCTCATTGAGGTTGTTGATGTAGATTGTTTGGTTGGGTGGGGTATCGCTTCCGGGGTTGGGGTTTGGTGGTTCGGCCATTGTTAGGTGTAGCTCTGTAGTTTGAGCAACCAATTTCCTCTGACTCAGAGCTGTAAGAATGGCATGAATTGAATGTCTGACGTCTGGGGAGTGGTGGGGACTCGGAGAAGATGGGCTTTTGGCAAGTGTTATTTGGGTTAAGTTGGCTCGCCTCCATTCAGATCAAGCCTAATGCCTTTTAGCTCATTCTAAAAATTCAACTATGCTTGGCTCAATCTTTTTACATTTATATACGGATGTTGGTTGTTTCACTTGTAACTAAAACCAATTGGGAGGGTGGCCACTGGCGAGGGATTGTTCATACGTAATTTGAAGTACCTCAACTAATGTATCAAACCAGAGGGTCTATCACACAGTTAGCTCCAAGGTTGTATATCGTGTGCTATATGAAATATCTCTATCTACACTAATCTATTAAAAGTTGTTCTTAATAAAATACATGTGTCATGTACAACTTTCTCATACACATAAAATGTGCCTACATCATCATCATCATCATCATCGTCATCAGACATAGCATTTTATGCTTAAAGTTTTTGCACAAAAAATAATTTGAGTGCAGCTAACTTCAACCTTGGGGTTCAACCTAGGGGTCAGCTAGACTATATATAATTACATATCTTACAAACTTAGCCATCTATTTCTTATTATTTAATCTCCTCGTAAAGATATACATACACTAATATTCTGCATTATATTACAGGGGAAAAAGTGAAAAAAAAAATAATTAAAGGTCTTGACTAGGGGTGTAAATGTGTCTCCACACATGAGAGTCTAATAATGAATTAATCCTTATAGGATTTATTTTGGATGAGTTTTGAAATTGGGTAGTCAAACCTCAAAACTGCTCCTTTGCATTTGACGCACACAAGCATGTGTTGGATGCTTCTTTTTAGAGCTCGACGCAAAGTTTCTTGCCCAATACCAATTTTCCTTTATAAATATCCCCACTTTTTATAAACAAAGGGTTTGAAAATTTTACAAAGACTCGAGCATTGTTATTTTGCCAAAATTTACTAAAAAACCTTAAACAAAACTAAAAACTAATCAAGGCATTTAGCCTTCCCAAATCAAGGTTCATTAGTTTTCCAAGTAATCCTACTACTAGTCAACCAAGAGTTCTAATAAGGAAAATTTTCCATTAGTGAGCAAATCGAGGATCCTTCAATCCGAGTTTACTTCTTATTTATCTACTTCTACTCCTTTATTTCCTTCCTTAATCACAAGTAATTGTTCACACAAGTTATAAGGGTTAGGGTTTTACAAGTTTCAGATTGTATGAGATGGCAAACCATCTTAATAATTTGTACTAATAAATTAATTTAATTTAAGGTGAACTGAGGGCCTTAGGGTATAGTTTCAAAGTTATTATTGATTAAACCAATGCACGATCATCCTTCTTCTTTTTCTTCTTCTTCTGTATTTCTAAATCTCATCCCCCTCGTAATAAATAAACAATAATTGATTTTTTTAAAACCAATAAAAAGATATGTTCAATCAGTTGGATTCCTAACTTAATAGGGTTTGTAACAATTAATCACATTCCTAAAAGTCTCAAACCCATGGTATGTAACAGTCAAATACCACAGTCCACAACCCATCACCAAACCAAGCTGAAGCCACTACTGGAGATCACAAGCCACACCACAAAAGGCAACTCAATTAAGTTGAAGACACATAAAATAAACTCCATGTGGTTAATGAGAAGGACGTTAGTAAATATTTAAAAGGATGATAAAAATCGGAACCGTGAGAAGCTGAGGGGCAATGGAGCATGGCTATTGGCAACTGGTCCTGCTGGACGTTACGTTACCATTACAACTTTACAAGCTAACCACCTTTAGGCTTTAGCTTTAGAATTTAGATACCCCATTAATTCAACAAACGACGCAATCAGCAGATACACAGAACCTACGCCGCTTCAAATTGTCTAGTAGACGCCTGGATGACCCCAACCCTTCTACTTTAGCTTTATTTTTCTCAAATGCGGTCTACTTGCCGTCTGCTGTCCCCACTCTTTTTTGTGATACTAAGCCAAACTAATGATGTTGCCGACTTGCCGTAACCTTTTTTGGGACACACGTTACTAGATAATTTTTATTAGTCTATTGTGCTACCAGATTAATTTTAGAGGCAATAGTAGTTGTAGATAAAATTTTGACTAATTCACTTGTACTAATAAGTCTTTCAACTCTATTACAAAACACTAATGAAGCTTTAAGTCTTAATTCTATAAGGAGGAATGAATGATTGTTAATACTTAAATAAATAAGTATGTTATTATATACTATATCACACATATGTAAATGAGTGTCATATTCCAAATTTAAGCAAATGAGTGGCAAATATGACATTATATCTCAAAGTTAGGCTAATAATATTTAAATATTAGACATTATTTATCAGATCTAGGCTAATGAATAACAAATATTAAACACTATATCTCATATATAATAGTAAATTTCTGAGTATTGGTCAATGAGTCTCATTTTTTTTTATTTTGTCACACCAAACATACTATGAGAATATAAGATTGTCAAATTCAATTTTTTCATGTAAAGAAACAGTGTTGATATTAACTTTGATGCTACATTTTTCACGTTACCACTTTTTCTCTTCTTCATAAAAACATTTGATAAGTGATTCAGGTTATAAGAAGAAGAAAAATGAAAAAAAAAGAAGTGATAGTGATATATTTGGTTGAATATGACGTGGCAACATGTTGCTTCACCAATTTTCAATAATCATGGAAACTAAAGTTGTAGTATAGGATATTTATTTTTGGATTGTGTGTGCCAGAAAGTTTTAGTAAACCTTACCTTATTCATTTTAGTAAAAAAAAAACCACTATTCATTTTAGTAATTTAGAAAGGACAAATACAAAAACAAGAATATCTTATTAGATAAAAAAAAAAAAAAAAAAAAAGAAGAATATCTTGTTAGATAAAAAAAAAAAAAAAAAAAGTTACAAAACGAGTATATTGTTATATAGTAGTAGTTGAGATCCGAGAGTGATTGGGTGAGAGGTGGTAAGGAGAAATGGGCAACGTAGAGAAGTACTAGTGGCACGGCTTAAACGACCTTATACTGTCCTAAGAAGTCGCCAAGCCGAAGAAGACTTGTGCAATGTTCTGATGTTCACCCCCTTGGCCCCAACTTTGAAACGGTCCTTTGCCAACCCCAGGCGGCTATGCCTTCGTTTCGCCCCACTTGCCTCACTACCCACTTCTTTATATACCCCTTTCACTCCCTTCCCTAAACTCCATCTCAACATTCTACACTCTCTCCCGACACAACAAATAGAGACAACAACTAGGAAGAAGCTAAGCCTTCTATCTCCTTCCGCCGCCGCTGTCGGAGGACTAGAACTTCCAACTGCGACGGCGTTTTGAAACAATAAACATACAAGAAGTAGTAACAAATGGCTCGCTCTCTCTCCAACGCTAAGGTTTTCGTCACCCTTGTAGCTGACAACATCTCCATTGCATCCCAAAGGTGAATCCTCGTTTTCGCTACCTTTATTTCAAAACTCCTCGTTTTTTCGTAACACAACATGATGAGGGTATTTTCGTCTTTTGCCTTGTGACTAATATAAAAAACCGATTTCTTTTAGTAGGAAGGGATACGCTGCGGCATCACAGGGAGTCGCAGGATTAGCAGGAAGAGGAAGCGGGAAAAAGGTGTCTCAAGAAGAGATCGGGCGGTCAGCAGAGAGCTCGTGGGTCCCAGATCCAGTAACTGGGTACTACAGGCCGGCAAATCGTGCGGCTGAGATTGACGTTGCTTCGCTCCGCGAGTTGTTCCTTAAGCAGAAGATTACATCTCAGTAGATTTCAATCTGGTTTTTTTGACGATTAAACAAAAGAATTAAAACAAAAAGGAAAAATAAATGATGAATGATGCGTTCACGGTCTGGTATATGACCGTCGGTGAGATTATCAAGTTGCAAACAAAAGAGAAAAAATTACAGAAAATTGTGTGCTTTTGTTAAATGTAATTTATGACTAGTTTGTCCTCTGACTGTAGTTATGTGGAAGACATTGAAGTTATGAGAATTAGAGATAAATTTTTAATCTCACCAAGAACATTCGAAAGCGTTGTAAGATTGTAATATTCGGACACAATGGGTTATAAAGTTAAAAGAGACGGAGTGGAGCATTCTAAATGATTCAAAATACAGTGTAGTAAAAGAAGATACTGCATTGCTCCCGTTAGATTATACGGAGTACGCCGTAGTCATTAAGCAAAGTTTCATACTCCTTGGTATTGGGCGGCTAACGACTTGTATGATTTACGAGAGTGGACAGTGGACAGTGGACAGACAGGTATTGTCAAATTTGAATTTAATCATTGAATTATCATAAACTAATTATGGCTTGTAATGCGTTGGACTGTTGGAGTATTTCGTCCTACCTAACTTTAAACCTGAATTATTCTTTCTAAATTACTACAACTTTGTCTTTGTTGTTAATTATCACTACATTTATTTCAAGTCACAGTATTTTATTACTACAAATTACTATAAAGTATTAAACTCAACCCTTTTTTTAATTGAGCAAAATTAACACTTCGTATTGATTGGTTAACAAAATCTATCTAAATATTTGCGTTTGTTTAAGAAGCAGTATAATACCTACACGAAGAGCAAGCAAAATAGTTTTAGAGTTTCAAGTCATTATAAGCTTGAAAATTAATATTTAATCATATAATATACAATAAAACCTTAAAAGTTTTCACTGGATATAATTCATCCAAATGTAAATAATATTGATTCATATATAATCATTATAACATTAAAAAAAAAAAAAACAAGTTTGATCAACTTCTCTTTAAAATATAAAATGTGGTCAAGATACAACTAAAGATAACTAAGCACACTTAGATTTATATAAGCCTTAAAAAATATTATCCTACAAAAAGTAGTTTTAAATGAGTACTTATCAAGTTGATCAATATATAAGCTAGTCTTAAATACAAAATATAAAAACATTTGAATCTTAAAATTCTCAAAAATCTAAACTTGATACGAATATGTAAATACAGTATTGATTAGCTCCAAATTGCATTATTCTATAGAAAATAATTCAAATAAAATTAAAAAGTAAATAAATAATCATATAACTATATAGGAGTAATAAATAAATAAATCAGTTTTAAATTCATATTTGTTACTTTACAATCTATAACCCTAAGAATAATACTCGTACGATCGATTTATGCGAAAGGAATATGAATCTGTTAGAATTTCAAAAGGCAATCATCTACAACATAAAATTAGTAGAGGATAGGTATAAGGTGAATAAAATATAGTCGAGATGCAAAACAACGGAGTATAATAGAAGGAACAATAATAAATAACACCCACTCTATTGATGATTTCCATACTAATCTTTGTTCAATGACGAAACGTATCTCACAATCATGTAGAGCATAATTTTTATAACGCATGCAACAATTGCCTAACCAATTATTCCTGTCCATGAATGAGTTAATATGGAGAATGATTCATGAATCATTCCAACACCGTTTATTCCACAGCCCTACTGTACTTTTTATGAAGTAGGCAATCAAGTGTTACGAGATAACTTATTTTAAAACTAATAAATTGGTAAGTAGTTGTAGTTAGTTAGTTAGAGAGGAGACGTGTACCGGTTTTTCTTCACCCAAGTTGCATAGGCGCAGAGTTCCTATCCTATCCTATCCTATCCTATGACCTATATTATTATTTAAGAGTTATTGGCACTTAGATTGTAGATTAAGTATACAGGGGATATTATGGAGCATAAGAAAGGGGATGCAGAACGGAAAGGCAGGGGTAATTCAAAGTGATTTGAGCTGTGGGAAGACATGGGGGTGTAGCAAGAAGCAAGAAGCAAGAGTACAAGACCATGAAAATAACTTGAACAAAAGTTAGATTATCTGCTGTGCTTCCCAAGAAGAATCCATGGTGTATGCTCTATGATTTCTAAATCTCATTTTAACAGAAAGCCTCTGTTTAGGTAAACAATAGTCCATAATCTGAAAATGGATAGAGCCAACTACTCCAAACACCTTACAAGTTGAAGCAAAGTGGAATTGGATTTGAAGTACCTAATGTAGAGCATGAATCCAAATTACCATTGGAAAAACCCACAGGCCTAAAATTCAAAGGGCTAAGTTGACAAAAACTGGAAATTGGCCCTTTTATTCCATTTGGGTGGACACCTGAAATACCTACAAGTTTAAAGGCGGAACAGCAGCCGACTCTGGAACAGCCTAAAAAACTAATTGGGTCAACTCCCAAAACACCAACAGCACAACTGACAACAAATGAGAGAAAATTCAACCACCATCCATCAAGAAGTAAATCAGTAGATATTAACAGAGTGATCCAGATCCATACTATCAAATAACTAGCTTCACACAGCTTCAACATCTAGGGATACACCTCAACAGAGAAACAGTTGAAACATCAAATGATCAAGTTCCAGCTCAGGGGAAAACAACCTGTAGCCTCCTCATCTCCTAGCTAAATAATCCCCAGATGCAACCAGAAAAACAAGCCCCAGTAACTCAAAACCAGGGTTCGATGACATTAAACCCAAAAAAGAAATATCTCACCTTAAACCCAGGGAGTTACTTACTACTTGCTGCCACCAATGACAGAAAACACCCTTGAGCAAGCAGACCCACCATAAACTACAGAATACACTCAAAACATCAAGAAAAGAAATTGACAAGGTCACGAAGCACTTGATATCAATCAAACTCAAGCAGCCTATCCTATTTTTTATCAAACCAAATCCAATCAGCCACACACAAACACGAAACACAAAAAGCTGAATCCTCCACCAAACAAAACCTTTGACTAGTTCTATGTGAATTTTTGGCTTGCAACAAATTCGCAACCTGTGAACTGCATCTCATACAAATTACAGTTACTAGTCAACCTTTGACTAATCTAATAAGAAGTCATAATCTGTGGAGCACAAGATATCACACCTTATAAGAAGGATATCAATAACTAAGTTCTTGGCACTAAACTATTGACTATACGTAAATGCAGGATACTTTGGAGTATGATAAAGGAAAGGAATCAATTTTTCTAAGTAATTCGAGCTGTGGCAAGACATGGCAATATAGCAACTAGCAAGAAGCAGGAGTACTTCATAGTTCTCTCAGCAAGTCCATGAGAGTCAAACAGAAACAAATATTAGGTTCTCTGATGTGTTTCACTAACATGCTATGCCTAATTGCCCAACAATATCATCCATTACTTTTACTGAAATACTTCACGGCTTACATTTTACAATCTATGCTTTAATTTTGAATTGACAGGAAGTTTCACTTTTTGGAATCTATGATGAGTACACTATCTAACAATGTATAGATCTGACAAGCCCAAGTCTCCAATCGCCTTATAAGTTTAAGCGTAAAATGCCTAGGATGGAAGCATTTAAATAACATAATAAAGAACTGAAATCAAAATACCACGAGGACATTACGGATCATAAATTTTAAGGGCTAAGTAGACAAAACCTGAAGAGTGGAGATTAACCCTGACATACCGATTAGGTGGACACCTGAAATGCCTAAAGTCTGACGATAGAACAGGGAAACCTCTTATAGGTCAGAGCCTGAAAAACCAATAGGATCAAAGCCCAAAACATGAACTGCACCTAACACTGAAGTAAGATATGAGAGAAAATTCAAGCACCAACCTTCAAGAACTAAACCAGTAGAAAAGTTGCAAAGTGATCCAGCTCCAAGCACATATTTCTCGAAACTGAAGCTCCTGCATACTATTAAATGACTAGCTCTACAAAGCTTCAACATGTAGGGGTTACACGGCTTACACCTCAACAAAGAGACGGTAGAAACATCAAATGCTCAAGAACCAGCTCGGAAAAAGGGAAAGAAAAAGCTTAAAGTTCCATAACTTCCTATAGTAGCTAAAAATAACCCCCTGAAGGAACCAGTACAGTAAGCTCCGGTAACATAAACAAAGTTCAAAGATATTAAACCCAAAAATACCGACCAACCAAGGAAGCTGAATCCTCGGAGTTATTTGCTGCTACCAAGGCAACAAACACTCTTATCCAAACCCCACAAGTTACAGAGCACATTCAATTTATCAGAAGGTGAAGAAGTAATATTAGAAGATCTAACTGCTTGAAGGAAGTAGGACTTTCATTTGTTTAATTAATCTCAAGTACCCATGTCAAGCACTTGACACTTAACAACGGTAGGGTATCCTTTCTAACATTTTGATTTAACTCAATTATCTTGATCCACGTATAAAAGGGGAAGGGAAGAAAAGAACATGCAAGATATGCTATAAATATGACCTTTGCGATAAGAACTTGAACCAGATTTAGCTAAAGTTTCAAAGATGGGGACCCTGTGACGCGGCATTTATAAAACATATTCCTTATTTTGATGGACCTTTGCTTGCTCTTTCACATTACATACCTCAGGGAGTCAGGGTGTGTCTAACTCTTGGATATGTACCCGTATCCATTAGTGACAGAGTAACATAGCTTAGGCTATAGCACAAACCAACTCTATAAGAGATGCTTCAACACTCCTTAACAAACTACTGATTTGATGGAAGATCGTTTTGATCTTCTAAAGTGAACCACGAAATGGAAGAGATGAAACACAGAAATCTCTTGTTCTCAACTACAAAATCCTCAGCAAATGACTCTTGGGTTTTCCTTTCAAACTCCAAGAAACCCAGGAAGTAGACTTGGATGTAGTTTGGTCACATACAACAGACAAATTCCAATAGACCCATAGAATAGGTTTTCTCCCAAAACTTAACTATAAGCTAGGAGAAAGTCATTGATTCTACTGGTATCAACAAAAAAAAAAAGAGATAATTTAAGAGTTTTTCATATTCCAAACACAATAAAGAATCTTCTACTTACCAAGAGAAACTAGGTAAGCTACTTCCTCCATTGGAGAAAATCCTTAGTTTGAGGAACTTGCAGTCTCTCCAATTTCTCTACTCTGAACAATACCATTATTAAATGTCTCACTTCCACGGAGTTTCCATCGCTTTTATCCTACACTGGAGAACATGATCCGATTATGCTCTTGAAAGAGCACATAATTCAAATTAAAACAACATCCTCGAATCTATTCTCCAACCCCAAATAAGTGATTGATGAGTAATTCTTAAGATTGCACGACTCCAAGATTCCACATTCACAGGAGTCTAATCCTCCCAGAAAAACAAATGCAATAGATAATCAACTAAAATCTCAAACAAGGTTACGTGGTAAATCAGGTATTAGAAGGGAAGACAAGGGATGTTTGACACTTGTCTTTGATGGGTTTGATAGTTTTGATGAGTGGTAGTTGATTGAGTTGGACAAACTTATTTACTCTGTCCTCAAGTTCCACGAGGGAAGTAATCAAAACAAAATGACTGAAGTACCCACCTCACTTGTAATGATGTGCAAATGACTGGTTTATAATGTAATAGGGTACTCCGCACGACCACCACCAGTTCACCACGTTTGACTAGCAACGTTTTTGGTGTGCTGAGAATTTAGCTCAGTGGACTAGGATGTTCACAAGACTCACAAGTCACAACCAGTGTGCCTGTTTAATCGAGTCTTATCAGTTAGTCACATGTTCTACTTCAACAGTATCACTCAAACAACAATCCCGCAGCCTGCACACGAATACAAGTCACTTTCCACCAAAAAGGCAACCAACCGGCAACTGCTTGGCCAGTCAACGCAGCTGATGAAGTGAACATGTCCCTAGCCCCTGCCAATGTAGAGCTCGGTCTACCAAAGTGAAGCTTAACCAATAATGTTTACTTGAGTTGTACACAAATCTCATAACACTTCACATTTTCACCATAAAAAAAAAAAAAAAGAATATCCTCCCTCTAAAGGTTCATCAGCATTCATCTCTACTAGTCTGATTGTAATTTTTGAAGGCAAGTTACAGATAGGTAGCTACATTCAGTCCATCAGTATATGTTTAGGCAAGAATGTCATGTTCATGACAATCATCCATGTTGTTGTCTACATTTCTTACAGACATTCCACCAAATTCTTCAGAAAGGTCCTCTAACACCTATTTAAATGTCCATGTGTCCCTAAATTTCTCATTTACAACAATAAACCTTCATTAAGCATTGTGAAAGCAGCAACTCTCTGCATTGGCTAAGGATGACAAATCCTGTATCGCAGCTCACATTATTCGTCGTGAAAGGATTTTTGATAATCAGCTTCATGACTATTGCACTAAACTCACATTTTCAAAGACTTCATGATCTAAAAAGGCTCTGACCTTGCTAAAATATTTCCAAGGTATAATACTCTTGCAAGAATAGCAACTTATGTGCTACCTCTTATTTTTGACCAACTTTACATTATGACATTCCACAAACCTTTCCAGCCCTTTCCCCTTCCATCAGCATTTTCCCATGATCCCATCTAATTATATGGCGGTCATCACTTTCCACCATCTGAACCAACTCTAATCCCTCCCCTCATATAGTCATAGTTGACAAGAAAGAAGCAATTTTCCAACTTATACAATCAAACCTTGACCTCATCAGTATAAGTAATGATAAGACTTTTTTCAAAAAAGGCATTGGTTGAACAACTCCCGTGTACTCCATATATGTTTAGACCAACTTGGTTCATGCTTCGAAACTTAAACAACTCCCATCTCTAAGGGGGGCCGTTGGAATTTGCCAAAGAACTAACAAATAAGGAAATAGGATGATCTAGCTTCAAAGTGCAAGCTACAGATCAAGATAAAAGTGTGGTGGCAAGTGATTGAAAACCAAATCCATTAAGAATTACCTATTTCTGATTAACACTTTCAGTATTGTCATCAAAATCAAATTCCGACAATGAATGCAATGCATCAAAACACTTCATTGAGATTAGCCAGACGGAAAATTAAATGTCAAAATCAATGGGATAGAAAAATGACCTTGGAGCACGAAATCAGGATTTCTTCAAACAATATACAATAACAAGTTTATGTAAACGAGCAGACCATAAACAAAAGGCAAGAAAGCAGGAGAACGAACAAGCAAACATGCACTCCAGCAAAATAGCAACCCCACTTGAAGTTAAGGAAATCATAAACAAATCTCACTATTCCTTCAATGAATGAAATACAACATCAAGATGTAGGCATCTGAAAAACTACGTACAGGATAAACAAATCAAACATGATTATACAAATCAAACTTAAGGAATACTCTGTTTATTGAAATTTGCATATTTAGTTAGCAATGAACATCTATAAAGAAATAGGAACCACAAAGCAATTGACTACTTACAGTTCTAAGTCAAATCAGCTAACTTCCCTAAGCCTCTTTATCAATGCATCCAAAGACTTCCTTTTGGGATTCGGCTTAGCTCCCCTTGTAGCGAAGAAGCTCCTATCTGAAGGGTCCCTTAGTTTCTCAGAAATGGTCACAACTTTCCTGTAGTCCAAAGTATAGTAAGTTTTCTCCCTGATAACAGGGTTTAGGAAGTTCTCCGGATTATTGCTTAAAAGCAAATTAATCAACTGCCTAGACTCAGATAGTCCTGATTTCAGCTCATTCGCATCAGCTTCGGAGAGAGCAGATGCTTGACTCTCTGCAAATGACTCTAATAACTGTACATCAATGTCGAGCCCCATGATTGCATTGTCATTGAACCTCTTCACTAAATCTCCCATCAATGCACTCATAATCTTCGTAGAAATATGAGACATTACATCTTTCAAAACCCTCTTAAGAACCTGTGGAGGCAATATCTGCTGCGCGGTAGAAACCAGAGTCTCCAGGAATATTATGACCTCGTTCACATACTCGTTACCACCCTGAAGAGGTTCATCACCCAGCCAATTAACATTCTCAATGAGCGACATAAAAGCGTCAATCTTTGCCTTAATCATCCCAGCAAGCATTTCCTCTGCTGCATCACGAGCCTTCTTTAACGGGAACAGCCTCTTTCCCCTGTCTGCCATTCTCAAGGGTATGCCCGAGAGCTGAGCAGCATGCTTGAAGAAGAAATCACAGGCTCGCTCAAACACGGCCATATTAGCAGCAACCTGCATAGCTTGCGAAACACCAAACACAGAAGTCCTAATCAACTTCACAAGAGCCTCATCAAGGACCTCACTCAACAATCTATCCAAATACTTCTTAACCACATCATAAGAATCCAACTGCCCACCATATGACATAAAACTCACAGAATCCTCAATAAACGACCTCACAATTCGGCAACAATCAGGGACAGTAGTCGAAAACGGAGCTACATAAGGAAAAGCCGGGATTATATCCGAAGTCTGCAATTGAAAAGCCAATACATTCATAGAATACTCATACTCTTTCTTCATCAACATTTGCTCAAACTTGTCAGCAGAAACAGCATCAGTGATCTGCTTACGACAGTCCGACAACAACAGCTCGTGATACTTATCCCTATGCTTACTCAACACATCAAGCAGCGCATCAACAGGGTATCCGAACCTCCTCAATGAAACACCAAGCAAGCTCACATAATCCTTAATAAGCAACAAGTGATTGGCGGTCTGCATTCGCGAAAACTGATCCTCTAACACAGAACACATCTTACTAATAGCCATCTCCCACAGATTTTCAACCTCCCATTTTGTAATCAAACCCCCACCCGTCCTCAAAACACGATCCTCAACGATGAAAAACCCTGCAATTTGAGCAAAGAAGGTTTGGTGTGATTCCAAAAACGGTGTCATCGACGACACCTGAAAATCCGAAGTCAGCTGAAGCTTCCTCGTTTCGAAATAATAATGCTTGAACCGATCCTCAACCCCTAATGATTGATGTATATGAAATGCTCTATATAGTGGCGTGAGATCAAACCCTAAACTTCCACTATTTTCGCGGTCCAGTCCAGTAAAATCCAATCCATTGTCCTCCTCCTCCAACGCGTAGACGCAGTCGCGTACACTTAACCGCGACTGCTCCTCCGCTTGCCGCTGCTTCATCCGCAATTCCTCCTCCCTCTGCCGCGCCGACGACGCCTGTCCAATTGCAAACTGACCTAGATTCCTACTCACGGCTCGAATCTCAACCAGCCAATCGCCGAACTCCTTGTTCGCTTTCTTCTCCACGTAAACCCTAACCGCCGGAATATGCTTCTCCAGCATCTTCTTCAGGGTCGACGACGGCGCCGCCTTCAGCAAACTCCGCTCGATTTGATCAACACATCTCAAAGCTAAGTATAACTGATCGTTCTTGATATGCGCGTTGGTCCGAGCGCAAAGCTCCACGATTTCGACGCAGATCTTGACGGAGCTCAAGCAAAGGAGGAGATTATTGTTGACGTTGCGCGTCTCGATGAAAGCGTCGAGAGAAGTCAGGAGCGGCAGCGCGACGCTTTGTAGATGCGCGTTGGAGAGAGAAAGCGACGATTTGAGGTCGTCGACGTCGGAGAGGAGTGATCGGAGGTCGTCAACGGCCATGATGAAGTCTTGGTAGTGAGCTTTACAGACCTCCTCAATCTCCGATTCCTTGGACCTGGTGAAGTGCTTGAGGTTCTGGAGGAGGAAGTCAGGTTTCCCGGCGGCAAAGGCCTTGCGGACGAAGGGGGAGAGGTCTTCGCCGTTGCAGATGGCGGAGGAGAGGAGAAGCTGGTCTTGTTTATCGGCGTTGGAAGAGTGGTTGTCGTCAGCCGGAGAGATTCTCCGGCGAGATTTGGTGGACTGCATGGCGGTGACTGCGGTGTAGAGGGGGGGTTTGGAGTGAAGAGAGATTGGAAGAACGGAGATTTAGGAGGTGGTGACGATTTGGACAAAGAGGATTTTTTGGGGAGGAAGGAAAATGACTGGTTTGCCCTTGATGGTTGAGGGTGGATAGCGGGGTTGGGTGAGGGTAAGTTGGGGATCTCGGAGTGGAGCAGTTGGATTTTTGACAACGAGGAGGTGCGGTGGAAAGAGAGAATGAGCGAGCGTTGACGTTAAGGATTAGGCGCTATAATCATCGACGTGTACGAGTTGTTGTCCAGTTGGATTTTTCTGACTTTTTTTTGTAAAAAATTTCTATTGTAATTGTTATTCATTATAATCATAGTTACATACTTACATTATTGTACCCAAAATTGAATTAATATGGTATTGACTACTCTCTAGTTCATCTAAAGATTGAACTATTATTCTTTTTCTATTCTTCTTTATTTTTTCCATTTGAAATATTGGAAACTTTAAAGTTAAACTTTGACTAGAAATCTCCCTAATTTAGATGAAAAAACATATTCATTTCGGTTCTTGATAAATTTGTCTTAATATACATTTCTCAAATATGAGCTTTTTATAATTTTTACAAATGCACAATTAATAATATTTAAATTTTAAGTTTATATTGAGATTTGCGCAAAAAAAAATAGGAAGAACAAAAAAGAACAAGGTGAGTATTTTTTATGGTTAAAATTTGAAATGTTTGACTATAAATCTCTTACTAAGCTATAAGAAATAATTACTTTGTGCTTATATTAATATATAAATTTATTATAGTATTACAAAGGTAATAAAGGGTGTACAATATTAGATAATTTTATAATTATAGAAGGAACAATATAAATATGTGCTTATAAAACTAATAAATCAAGAGGATAAACTTAACTAATTACTTAAGTTTACATTAAACCTCTGACAAAAGAATGTCACTAACATTGAGTGTGAAATGTTGGCTAAACTTTTCGAGTCTCTAGCATAACATATCATGAAATAATAATATAGATTTCTCATAATAGGCCGGGTTTAACTAACCTAAAGAATTATCAGTCAACATGTAAACCTCAGTTGTATGCTAAATATTAGGAGCATCATCACTTGCCACATACTAAATATCATCATTTGAAGCAACATGTTGCTTAAAACTTGTCGAAAAATTTGTTGATGTGCCTATCAATCAAGACGTTGAGTCTATAACCCTCACTTGCAAACTTAAGAGAGTTGCAAATTCTAAGCATATGCTAACAATCTCATAAATTGTTATATAATACATGGGTTAGAATATTATTTTAAAATTGACATGAGTAAGGCTATTAATTAGGTTGGGTATGAGCCGAGCTCACGAGCCACTCGGGATCAAATCACCTAAAGCTCGGCTCGAGCTTGGAATCAGGCGAGCCTGAGTCGAGTCGAGCCCGAGCTTTACAAAAGCGAGCCCGAGCTCAAACAATTCAGGCTTGACGAGCCGAGTTTAAGTGAGGGCGTAGTTGAAACCAATCTTTAAATAGAATCGAGCTTAATTAATCAAATAAGCATTCGACAAATTTGAGCTAAATGGCGAGCTTATACCGAGCCGAGCCACGAGCTGAGCCTGAGCTCAAATTTTAAAACTCGGCGAGTCACGAAACTGAGGCCGAGCTTTATGAGTCTTAGGCGAGCCGAGTCATGAGCTTTTCGAGCTCGGGCTCGGCTCGTTTCCAGCCCTACTTGTGATACAGTTGAGTGACCTTTTTTGCGTAAGCTTATGTGAAAACTAGGCTTTGCGGTAGGGTCGAGGTGGTTATATAGTGTGTCTCCATAGTTACTTATTCTTTTAACGTAAATGATGCTACTTGTGGTATAGTTACTCCAGTTCATGGCCAAAGGTAGGGGGATCCACTATCCTCTTATTTACTTTCTTATTAATCCTGGTGGTAGATGCCTTGTTCGCTCTCCTTAAGAAGGCTTCTTGGAGGGTCATATTCATTCATGGTGCCCGTGCTTGTAGAGGAGGGTTGTGTATAACTCATCTATTTTTCATGAATGATAATCTTCTCTTTGCTAGAGCAACCAATAGGAACACCAAAAAAATAGTGGATATTCTTAAACTATATGAATTTATATTTCAATAAGAAAGTCAATAAACAAACATTTATATTTCGATTTTGTTAAAATTATGAAGTGCAATTCAATTTTTTTTTTTTTTACTATTATTCCATTGAAACAACTTAAAACAATACGCTTCATAACAGATCCAAAAGCCCCAAATATAACATAGTTAAAAAAAAAACACAAGAAAGATTTTTTAAGGAGATGGGTAAACCATCCTCATTTCAATATTGACATAGTCGAAAAGCTAGTTAAATTTTAACAAATGGATCAATTGCCAAGAATTTGAAACCAACCAACCATTCTCAAGTCCAAAACCCACATCGACAATTTGACAAGTCCAACCCAAACACCAAACCACGCCCAACACCCAACCTTCAGCTTATATATAAAATCACAAAACCCTAGCTTCCATTCTCCCTCCACTTGATATTCCCTTCAGCCGATCCCACACACCAGTTCACCACAGCTCCCCACGCTGCGCATCAACAATGGTACTTTCTTCCCTTCCTCCGTCATTTCTGAACCTCACCCACTTTCATTCTGTTATGCTCATTACTGTTTGTTTGTTTGCTTGGTTATTGTTGCAGGGTATTGATTTGAAGGCAGGAGGTAAAAGCAAGAAGACTAAGCGCACTGCGCCCAAATCCAATGATGTCTACCTTAAGCTGCTCGTTAAGGTACTCTGAACCCAGATTTTTTTTCAATACCCATTTGCGTTTTGTCGTTAATATTGATTTATTTTGATGTAATTTGTGGTTTTAAATGCGATCTTGGTTTTTGTTGTTACTTATTTATTTCTTCAAAAATCCATGGTTTTTCTGCAAAAATCATTTACAGTTAGAATATTATATTGTAATGTTAGATGAATATAAAGTTTTTCTGGGTGTCAAATATTTCTCACTTATCTCGGTCAAAACCTATGAAAAATCGATTTTTTTATGTAATTAGTGGAAATAACCAGTTAGTTGTTCTGAGCTTTTAATATTAGTATAATTACCCAAGTGCTTTCTCAAAAAAACACAATTTAATTTGTCTTGATTGTTGATTTTGATGGTGGGGGATGTAACTAGTGGAGTTGAATAGTGGGTTAATCTGAATTTTTCGGTATTACCCAAGATTGAATGAACAAAGTCTCAGTCTTTATTCATCTTCATTATTGATTTTAAAAATGTAACAAGTGGAGTTATCAGTAAGATAATCTGGTTATTTGTTATATTACATAAGTATTTTTCTTATACTCAGTTTATTCATCTTTTGAATCCATTCAATGTGATGGAATTTGTGACATTTAATGGTGGGTTGATCTAGGTTTATAATACTTGTGCAGCTTTACCGTTTTTTGGTGAGGAGAACCGGAAGCAACTTCAATTCTGTTATATTGAAGAGGCTTTTCATGAGCAAGACTCACAAGGCCCCTCTTTCTCTCTCCAGGCTTGTTAAGTACATGGAGGGCAAGGTATCAATTTTTTGATTGCTGTATTGTAAATTTGGAATTATGTGGTATTTAGTTGGATGGGTTGTTGAATTGAAATGTCTGTTTTATAGGATGGAAGGGTTGCAGTGTTGGTGGGAACTATTACTGATGATGTCAGGGTTTATGAGGTTCCTGCACTCAAGGTTTGTGCTCTGAGGTTCACTGAAACAGCTAGGGCTCGTATTGAGAAAGCTGGTGGCGAGTGCCTTACTTTTGATCAGCTGGCTTTGAGAGCTCCACTTGGCCAGAACACGGTATAAATTGTGTTACTCTAATTTCTCATTATCTTTGTAGTGTATGTGTTTGTTTAAATGTTTGCATTTGATCCTTTCAAGAAAATGTTGGCATTTGATTTTTTTTCTTGATTTTTAATATTTTTATAATATGTTGTTTGGAGTAATTTATGAACTTTTGCATAAAGTTGGTCTTTGAATGGTCAAACCTATTGTTGCTGCTGCATTTCGTAGCATTGCTGCCAGGATGTGTTTTAAATTTGTTTGGTGTGTTAAGTTTTGATTAACAGGATATTGGATTGATATTTTGGCTATTTGTCTATGCGTTCTGTAGTAGATATGGTACGTTACATAGATTGATGATGTCAGTGACTTGTTACTGTCCTTGATGTATTGATTGTTTGTGTAAAGTTTGTTTTTGAGAATAGGTTCATTGTTTGCACGCAAGGGCCTGGTTTAAGGGTGGTCATGGAATTAATCTATTTTGTGTAGCCCCATGTTCCTTGTTTAAGAAAACACATGGCTATATTTTTACCATTGATACATGGTTTGTTGATGGAAGACTGTTCTAATACATGTAGTATGCAGTCCTTGCACAAGTAATTTGTAATCTTATTGCAGTTGGAGAATGGCTAGCACTAGTAATTGCTATTGTTTCACAGCATTACATATCAATACTTACATAATCTCAGTTATTTTTGTTTGAATTCAATGATGAATTATTGTTGTTAAATACACGCCTATGAAAAATCTACTCTTTTATTTTCCAAAAAAGTCTCTTTTTATGTTCAGTTATCTGTAATTTCCCTTCCAGCCTTACTGATGCTTTGTTATGATAGCAAACCTCAGTGCTACATTATTTCCCTTTTATCCATAGAAGTATAGAACTATAAATAGACTAATACATGTTCAACTATGTAAATCATTAATATTCTGGTTGCTTATTGTCCGAGAAGTTCCTCTATTTGAATTACATTGTACATTGAATCTCCCCTGTTTTATGAGAGAACTCCAATTCCTCGATGCCCTTTACCTGCTTATGATACAAATGATAAATTTGCATACAGATGGTGCTTGAAAATTTGAACATTTTACTTTGGTGGGGTTTGTTGACCAGAGGTTGTTTATTCTTTTTAATGGTGATGAATTTGTAGTTCACTATTAGTGACATTTTTTGAAGCTTTTTACTCTAAAATGCCTTAGGTACTGCTTAGGGGTCCTAAAAATGCTAGAGAGGCTGTCAAGCACTTTGGCAAGGCTCCTGGTGTTCCTCACAGCCACACCAAGCCATATGTGCGATCTACTGGCAGGAAGTTCGAGAAGGCCAGAGGTAGACGTAACAGCCGTGGTTACAGAAATTAAGTCATATATCAAGATACAAATGGTTGTTTGTTCCTGCCGAGACTTTTGCCAATCCATGTGTTGCTATTTGGTTTTGTGCTCTTTTGTCTTTTAGAATGTTGGGTTAGCAAAGCACATTATTAGTTATAGCAGATTGTGCTCCGACTATAATATTGTTGTCGATGAGTTTTGGAGGTAAATTTTTTTGAAGAGTTTGCTACGACTTTGCCCTAGTTTTTTTCTTAAGAATGTTGCCTAGGAGATAAATTAAACTATTTGAAATATGCAATCAAAGGAAGTTTATGTCACTGTTTGATTTAAAAGAGTCTATTTAAGCAAATGCCGAGTCTTCCCTTCAGCTCTGTCGATGCTCTGGCATAATAAGGATCATATGATGGAGGGTCTAAATTCTTGTTGGAACCAGGTTGGACACTTTATAAGTTTTAATTGAATATAAGACGTGCGGTATTCAACACAATTTTATGTATTTATTTTGACTCGTGTTAGTGTTGGCCATTTCATCGAGGCCTCAAACACGAGTTATTCAATATGCACCAGTTGGCTTCTCACTTCTCTCTTCTTACGGTCTTGCTTGATATGCCTACCTCTGTTCATCAGCAACGCCACTCCCATATCATGATTCATGAATACCATTTGAATGCCCATCTTTAACTGATTAATTAGTGGAAAATTTTAATAGTATTCATTTTAAGTAAATACTTTGATAGGAAAAAGAGAATTTAAGATTATGAAAATAAAACGATTTGGATTAATTAAGTTTTTAGTGATTTCCTCCTAATTACAATTCAAAAAGTATAACTGATTTGAGTTTCTTAACGCTTATGTTATTGTTTATCAACTTATATATATCTACGAGTTGCTGGAATTATTATCTATCCGACTGAACTTCAATAGCATAATCACCCCTTATTATCTTTCCCCATTTAAAACTAATTATTAAATTTGCTACAATGCATCTGGCGATGTATATACTGTAATAATAGTTGAATGGCACCAAAGTCCACCAGCTTCGCCAACTAGATTCGATGTTGGGGCGTATGAGACTTTTGCGGCTTGTGTTGTGAGTTTGAAGAGAGGTATAGGTAGGTTTTAGAGTATGACACATGGAGGCACAGGATATTTCAGAATTATTGGTTGATTGAGTTTTACGATTTTAAGAATCCATACGTGCATAAGGAGATTTTTTTACTTTGATTTGGGTGAGGGGAAGTTTAAGCAGATGGCGCGGCCAGATCATGTAGGTGTTGGAGACCAAAACTTACTCGGCTTGGGTGCTTTGGATGGCCAACGATAACTTGGGATCGTCTTACAATCCCTTCTGTCTTGTTGTTGCCTGTTGGGACTTGGGAGGTATGGGTTATGAAAGAGTATGGCAAGGTTCACTTGGGACAATAATTAGTTTATCTATCTATACTACTATTAAACTTATAAGGATCGTAATTTCTCCACGTGTTATAATGACTTGACAAGTGACATGCGCAAAATTAATTGATATTGTTCTTTCACTAAAAATTGTTTATATCAAGGCTTGAACTTATAATATTAAACTCATTAACACAAAGCTTTAACCAAAATTATAATTAGCTTAGTTGGTTCACTTGGATTGAATCTTGTTTACATCAATTGTTATTTTTTTCGCTTGTTGCTTCTTTTTACGTCAAAGAAAAAAAAATATTATAATGAAACAACATATACTTCAAAAGTATGCAACAAAAATAGAAAAATACATTTTGATAGATGTGAAATTTTTGATACCCAAATTATTATATCTACATCCCTGGCTACAGTACTTAATAATTTTATCATTATTACATTTATTTCATGTTATATTCATCTACTAGTATTTAATTTTGAAAGCTTATAAATTAATGGTATACATATATCCCTAATAATAAGGTCAAATCATAAGGTTTAAATCAAAGTAGTCAATAATCATGAAATGATGCAACATAGATTTTATTTCTCACCAATTTCATCATCAAACAACCATACTAATAATGGCAAAAGATTAATGGCAAGCCTTGGGCTTCTCTTAAAAGATCTCAGTTTAGCATACTTCATATATGTACTAATTCTTTATTAATAAGATAAAAAATCTTAAAAATTATGAAGTATTTTTTTTGAAAATACTAATCCTTAGAACCTACCATGAAGCTCCAAGCTCTCTCATTCTTCTTCCTTCTTCTCTCCTTCACCCATTCCATAGCTAGGGAGGCAAAGGTTGTTCCTGACGAAACCCTCACGAACGTCCCGAAGGCCACCCCACGTAGTGCCTTAAACTGCACGCAAGGATTCAACGTCGACGAAGTCTGCAAAAACAGTACAGCAAGTGCTAAATGCACCTCCTTCCTCAAGTCTCTTGGAGGCGACAAGAAAGATGTGAAGCCAAGCAAATTCTCGGATCTAGTAGTTAGGCATGTACAAGCCGACTATGGGAAGGCCTCTACAAAGGCAAGGAACGAAATGCGAGAAGATGATGCTAAAGTCGAAGTTAAGAAGGCGTTGTCACATTGTGTAAAATTTTACCTAGACATGAATGATGAGTTAAGAGGGTTGTATGCCGTGGGACTCAAATCTAGCAACTATGGCTCGACGATCGCAAAGTTTAGCCGAATGGCTAGAAACTACCCTAAGCATTGTGAATACGGGTTAATGAAGGCAGGAACTAGTGGTCAAAAACTTGGTTTATACGAAAATTACAAGGATCTTGAGGAACTTGGCAACATTGTGGATGTGGTTATTCGTTATGTTTCTGCCACTTCTAAGCAGAAGAAAGCAGGCGGTGGTAAAAAAAATTGAATCTGTGTTTAATACTGCAATAATGATGCATGAAGTGTTCAAGAAGTTGTATGAGTAGTTATTTGATTAGATTTTTTTTTTACCTTATGAATTACGAACTGCCTTTTTTTTTTTTTTTTGGTGTGGTAGGGGGAGGGGGGAGATGATTATTATTCTTTGCAATAAATGATCTAGCATATGCCTAAGACTTAAACTATTGTATACATATTTTCCCCTTACGATATACAAGTTTTTAGCTTTTCCATTTCTCAATTTGGGTAGGTTCGTAAATGATTTCTTGATTTATAATTAACACAAACTCTTAAGCATAATATTTAATTTGTTTAGAGCTAGCTCCCGACCTAAATTTTCATTTGAAATTGACCCGAAAAAAGAATGTTTGAAATCAGATAAAAGATTGAAGGTGATGGATGAGAAATGCAATAAGAGATGGAGAAAATACAAGAGAAGTTGCATGAATAATTTGATGTGTATTTTCTTAGTTATGAAACAGAATGTACAAGGGTATTTATATACAAGTGTATTCAAATCACTTAATCTATTTGGTCAACGCGAACTCACCTCACCCCAATCCCAACACAATAAATACTGAAAAAGCAATGTTTGACCCAAACCCGAAAGAGTTTCTTCCAATCTGACCCAGCCGACCCACTTGACAGGTCTATCTATCTGCATGCCAACATGCAAGTGCTTCGAATGTTGGTTAGTTAGGATGGTCACTATCAGAAATACAATGAATGAAATTGAATAAAGGCAGCAACGCAAAGGCATCCTCCATAACTTATTACGGAGTACTCCTTTTATTGTTTTATGTAAATGTTTGCAAAGCTAGCAAACTATAAACATTTATAGGCCTCGTCATCCAAACTAACAAAATACTAAGAAAATAAAACTCCACAATTGTAAATTGTATTTCTATTAATGTTGCAAGGTGTCTTTTTATACATCATGAGGCAAATTGCAACATTAGCTTAACATAATGATTCTCACGATTGGCAATTATATGCATATTCAGCTTTCTCGCTCGATCAATTTTTTGAAATATACCCTTTAACATGTCAAGAGATTGAGGTAAATGATCCAATAATAAAACTTTGGATACCTATTGGGCTCCTTAATTACCTTCTTTATAAGTTTATAGTCTATATATATCCTTCGTTATTGTTATAAAGAATGAAATGAGGTAATTAACTCACCAAATTAATTTGTGATAGAAGGTTTGAAAGTCCATGCGTACGTATGTACATCAATCAAAGGTGAAATTTGCATAATTTTTCTATGATTTAATTTGTTGCTATGTGTATGAATTGGTGGGGTCTATTTTAGAACTAGGGTTTATACACATTTGGGGATTGGCTAATTTGGGAAATTATCATGAATTCAAACATTTTAAATAAATTACAGGTTATAACTTATAAGATGTTGATTCAAAGGTGCTTTTAAGGGTGTGGGAATTGCATTTAGAAAATAATTAAGTCTTATTATCTCGTAAAAAAGAGGGAAGGAGAAACTTTGGGCCTCTAAACAGTCATCATTTATGTCTAATATTAAGTGGTATTTTTAATATGAGAAACGTTTTTTAATACTATCTAGTATCAAATAAATTCTTCAGAATGCCAATTTTTGTACAAAAAATTGACATCTATTTCACAAAAGTAACATTTCAAAAAATAATTGTGTATAAAATTTTCACATACAAAAAGATAATCAATGTAAAATAAACAGTGATTCATTAAAGTTGTATATATGTATTTATTATTTATCAGATTTATTAGGTACACATATATGTACAATAATATCCCAAACCTGAATTTTGTCCCATTGATGTAAGACAATATTTATCAGCAATTAGCAACCTATGATAATTAAACTCATTCTTATTTTGGGAAATTCCAGAGTGATAACCCTTACATTTCTCCTTGCCAATACTTGTGACTTCTGTTTTACCTGAATCATCAACATTTCTTTCTAAAATCAATAAAACCAGCAAAGAAACAACCTGCCTAAAATTGCATTATTTGTGTTTGTATCATTGCTAGGCAAAACATACAAAAACTCATTCATAACATTCACCTCTAATTAAACATCAAACAAATAAATCAAATGGAGAGCGTCTTCTTGATGTTAGTGCCCATTACAATAGGTCTCATCCTACAACTAGACGTAGCTTTGGGCCTCAATATTAGAGGTGGACTTCTTCCTAAAGTTAACGAAACAACCAAAGGCCAAGGATCGAATCCCCTCATCGTAGAGGCGTGTGCTTCCGCCCCATACAAAGACTTGTGCATCGAAACACTGAAGATACAACCAGGGAGTGCAACCGCTGACCTCAAGAATCTGGCGTTCTTGTCTCTGAACACGACGAAGACTCAAGGGTCTGAGGTTGCTGAATGGGTTGCCAACAAGCTCGAGGACCAGGACCAGGACAATGACTCCATGGGCCCTGGTATCGAGCAAGCCATAACCGACTGCAACGACCAGTACACCGATGCTATGGCTCAACTCGAGGACTCCTTGGTTGCTTTCTTCTCCAATGCTTATAAAGATGTTAAAACATGGATGACAACAGCCATGAACAATGCAAAATCTTGTCAAGATAGCCTTAAAAAGGGAAATGCGGATGATGTGATGGGTAACAAGAATATGGTGTTTATGCAACATTGTTCTAATGCTTTGGCTGTTATCGATGTCTTGGCTCTGAAACACTAAATTAAAACGTACTTAAGTATCATATATTTAGGTTATTTTCTTCTTTCTTTCTTTCTTTCTGATATTACGAGCCTATGGATTGGTAACGAAATGATCTTGTTTCATTTGTATAACTAGTAGTTTTTATATTAATTCATGCACTTTTTCACGTACACTTGCATTTTGAAAATTTACGCACGTATTGTTTGCTTGAAGATCTAGTTTCTTCAAAGGTTTAATTCCCTTGACCGAAATCCATTGATACTCCATCCATACATAATAAACTGCCCCTACCTCCATGTTTGTAGAGCATCTAATATGTAATTTTGTGTAACTTTCACATTGTGCTCGCTTAAATGATTGGTACATGGTCGTGAGAGTTTTTTTTTTGTTTTTTTTCACCAAATTCATGCGTGTATAGAAAAAATCCACAATGAAAAGGAGCTAACATTTTACTTAATTTAGTCCTTGAAATGAAACACTTATTGTTAAATGAGCCCAAAACTCAACCCAAATCTGCTTGTATAAGGATTTGAGTGGACCTTTCTGTTCCTACATTAATGATTGTAGTTAGCTTGGTACTTGGTAGAAATGCTTTTTTTAAAGTTACCCAAATCAATTCAAAACAAAAACTTACGTTATCTAGGAAAAAAATGGCCAAATTTCCAAAGAAATTTTGTTATTTTTGACCAGATCTCCATGATTTCTTTGTTCTTGTTGTTAATTTCAAACATCATTTGAATGTAGTGAATGTTCATGGGGTTAAGATTTTTCCTATATGAGTTAAGAGTTTATTATAGCTTTGGTAGACTATAATACCGTTGATGAAGAATTATGAGAAATCTCAACAATTTTCGAAAATTTAGATTACAAATTGGTGAATTCTATGAAAATCAAACACAATCATTGAATCATCTATTAAAAAAGGTTGTACATTCATGTGATATATATGCGCCAGAAATACCACCTTGTGCAAAATGCCAAAATCTTATTAATTGTGTGTTTTGATGAAAGGTGCTTTATTGGATTAGATTTATTACATTATCTATCAGATTATGATATCTTATATAGTTATGTAAGATATCGTTAATGATTTAAACAATATCTATAGTTACTCAGCGTGTAAAAACTTTGATCTCTGGCTAGAGTCCATATGTATGAAGCTAATCAATTAGTTGTTGTACTCGACTCAATTGTTGACTATTAACCAAAAGTTAAAGAGTTGCATTACATAAAATTAGGTTGAAAATTGTTGTGTTTTACTGAAAGTTATCAAATGTATATATAGTACAAGAGATATTAGGATTAAGCTAGTTTTCTAATTGAAATCAAACACTATCTTAACAACTCGAATTATATCTTATCACCCCCTTTAAGTTGGAGTATGAAGATTCAAAATATCCAACTTGGGAAGAAGATAATCAAAACACTGCATTGATGACGCTACGACACTTAATGAGACCATCAATTATTGCATCATGAACAACATTACGATCAACCTCAATGTGCTTGGTGCGTTCATGGAACACCGGATTTTTAGCAATGTAAAGGGCTGATTTACTATTACAGAAAAGTTTGATTGCCATTGGTTGAT
Organism: Dysphania ambrosioides; assembly: GCA_026401315.1. Lineage (NCBI taxonomy): Eukaryota > Viridiplantae > Streptophyta > Magnoliopsida > Caryophyllales > Amaranthaceae > Dysphania > Dysphania ambrosioides. The sequence goes on from CM048661.1 coordinate 12,748,571, forward strand.
GTATACCCAAGCTCAACAACAAGCCTTTCAATCATTTCAATTCACATGTAATAGCTTTTATTGAGCGATATTCTGCCTCTGAAGATGAACGCGACACTGTATTTTGTTTCTTAGTCTTCAATGTAATAGGAGAATTTCCAAGGAAAACAATCAAATCCATTGATGAAGAATTATACGAAATCTCAACGATTTTAAAAAATGTAGATTACAAATTGGTGAATTCTATGAAAATCAAACACAATCATTGAATTATCTCTTCGAAAAGGTTGTACATTCATGTATATATGTGCCAGAAATATCACCTTGTGCAATGCCAAAATCTTCTTATTAGTTGTAGTTTTGATGAAAGGTGCTTTATTGGATTAGATTTATTACATATCTATCAGATTATGATAATATTATATAAGTTATCGTTAATGATTTAAAGGATATCTAATAGTTACCCAGCGCGTAAAAACTTTGATCTCTGACTAAGCTACTGTCCATATGCATCAATCTAATCAACTATTGTTTGTACTCAGACTCAATTGTTGACTATTGACCAAAAGTTAAAGAGTTGCATTATGAGAGTACGTACTACGTAAACTGTTGGTTACAACATTTCATAGGCCCCAGTGGAAAGAAATTGTGAACAATGCCAACAGTTAGGACACCGGACAGATTGGTTTGTCCATTATGTACAGCCAGTCGTAGCTTGGGAGTTGGGAACAGCCCAGAGATTTCACGAGTCCTTGTTTCACGGACGAATTTTGGCCGATTCTTATGAATTTTCTCGTACTAGTAATCATAATTTTGCTCCGTAAAAGTATATGTACCGGCCTAACTGGTTTTAGTCTTTCTGGTCCTGAAAATTAGTATGCAGATTAGATATTTGTATCTAATTGCACTATGGAATTCGTCTTTGATAGGTTGAGTGCTGGAAAATTTATGGCCAAACGAGCTTCTAAAACATTCATGTTCGGCTTAATTATTAAAAAAATTAATATATTCAAATTCAAACATGAATTGTTTATAGAACATCTAGACTCATTTACATCCTTAGTCGTATCGAAGGCATACTAATCCCAATTAGTCATACTCTTAACTCATAAATGCTTTCTCCTTTTTCTATTCCTTGTTTTTCTTTTTTTTCTTATTATGGAGTATCATATGCTTAATCCTCTAATCAATTCATGTTGTTTTAGCTATCAATCAATATATAACATCTTCAACATTAACAATTCAAACTACTAGAACGTGCATGATCAAGGCAATATATACGATATTAAATAATTAAAACAGGGAGGGCTAATATTGTTAAACGGATAATGGATGAATTAGCAAATAAATATATTTATTCTTCAAAATATTCAGTAGACAACTTTTTCGGAACATAAAGTACAATGTGACCCTTAATCATATAATCAATAAAAAATAAAACAAAAAGAAAAAACCTATAATGAAATGATGTATATAGTCAAAAAAAAAATTAATAATAATAATAATAATGATATACGTAGTATAAAAATAAAAAAAAAAACCCTAAATCAAAACTATGCAAATTAAACCTCTCAACAAAATTCATGTATACAATAAGCCACTCATATAAGGAACCCCGGTTTGAGGTAACCATTCATCCCCAAACACAAATGTAGAGACTGTAAAATTGGATGCATCTGTAGCATTCATAACGTGATAACCAGCCCAAGTGACCCTATTAGCAACACTAGAACCCGGACCTGTGTTGTTAAATTCACCGTAATATAAAGTATCCAACGCAAAACTTCCATCCCATTCTCTCCAACCTACAGGATCTACAACGTTATCAATAAACGACTCCAAATAAACTGTTCTCGAATACTCCTTCCATGGCCTCCCTAGGTACGTCTTGGTCGTGCCACTACTATAAGCGAGGTCATCTGCAGCTCGAATAATGCAGTTTTCAATGGAAATGCCGGTGTTTTGGTTGGGGTCTGTTCTGCCTTGAGCAGTGATGGCATTGAACTGATTATCTAAGGGCAAACGAGGATATAGGTTACAGTTTTGGAGCACTACATTTGCGTTACCAAATATGAAATCGACCGTTCCATAAATGTCGCATTCCTTGTAGAATTGCCTTAAGGAATGAACATATAACGTGTCTTGGTAACCTTCAAAACTGCAACTATAAAAGGCTGATAAGTCTGCACCGCTTCTTAGAGCAACTGCTTGATGCTTAATTGCGCCAGCGGTGTTTCTTATAGTCATATTCATCCCCACAAATCCTGTTCCTGTCACAGCTGCATCATTTTAAAAAAATTATTATTATTAGGGTACGTCTGTTTATAATCAGGCATTTAATTCATGGTTTTTTGTAATATTAATTACAATATCGTAATTGTAATAAAATAGTTCGAACTAATAATATAAAAATATAAAAAAAAGGCGGAGTAATGAATTTTAATTTATACTCTGTAGTACATTCTTAATTTCTCATTAGTAAATGCGGCCGTTCTTATTTAGGTAGTATTTTATCAGCATCTATGACGTACTTTTCTTGGTTTATTTTTACTGGCCGGAGTCCTGACAACTTTTCATACTATCCCAAGCAATGAAAAATAAAGGTAAGTAAAGATAATAATAAAGAAATGAAGTAAAAAAAAGATATTATAACGGTGATATTAGGCAAAAGAAGGAATTGTGAGATTGATTATTACCCTTATAATAGTGGTAATAACTATCCTAGAGATGTGGATATAATATATATTACCCCTCAATGAGTATATTATTTTCCCTTTTATCACACTATTAACACTTTATTTTCCTTATAAATCACTTTTACTAATCTTATTTTTCATTTGTTTGACTTTTATTACTTCCCTAATGCATTATCTCAATCCAAACATGCCCTCCATATTTTATCAACCAAGCACGGTGTCTGTAACTAATCATGTATGCACGCGATATATTTTAAATTATAAAAGGATATTGATATACTACTACTACATTACTACAAGTATTGAGTATCTCATTAGTTATATAATGACCACAATGGACTCTAGCTTAGATTGGTGATGCGATAGACTACTGTGTTTTTAATTATATATGTACTTGACTTCATTTATTCGTCCCATTGTTATGTACTAGAAAACATAAGCACAGAGATTACTCTCATACTCTGTTGCCCACTAATCTAAATTTCATCTTTCTTTTTACCTAAAAATAAAACAAAAATGTCCATTAATTATCTTGTGCATAGTTATTTAAGTTCGAATGTCATATCTCACACGGCTAAACTATATATATAAGCACGAATGTTTTTCTATATATCTTGATAAAATGTTCGATTCTTTTGGCAACACCTTAAGTCACTAAACCGGTTAACGTGCACACGCGTTAACTAAGAATTAATAAGAACAATTGTAATACTTACTTGTGTATGTGTGTAAGTGTATATGTACTTACCAAAAGTAGCAGATTGAAAAGTGGTAAAATTATCAGCAACACTCCGGTTTCCCGTTATGATCGTCTGATTAATACCATCTCCAATCATCATAATATACCTCTTCTTCTTATCTATGGAAACAATCTCATCATAAACTCCAGCACTAACATATATCAAGAAATACCCATCACTCGCTTCTGTTTTGTTTGGTGCAGCCGCAATAGCACCATTTATACTACTGAAATTCCCACTCCCATCTTGGCTTACAGTCACGACATCATAAATAAGCACTTGATCAACATCGTCATCATCACTACCAAGCAGCCGCTCGTGGCGACGGCTAAGGCTCGCCTCGAAGACGGCCCGAGCATTGTCGGACATCTTCAAACCCGGGAGGCGGCCGCCTTTACCGAAGAAACCCGGGTGTTTCTTCCCTCGAGTAGGCTTTGAACCCTTCTTTTTTTTAGGAATCCATGCTTTGGTGAATAGTGAAAGAGAAATTGAGTAGAGCTTTGTGTCGCTTGACAAGGGAGAGGTAATGCCATGGTCGAAGGACCAAGTTGACTGAGCAGACTTGATCCCGTCGAGGCAAGTCTGCTGGTTAGTGAGGATGCCACTCAGGAAGGTTTGGACATCCTCGGCTGTCATAAGAGGAAGTGTTTTGTTTTCCTTTGAGTTGACAGCATTGTAGGAGGTTGTTAGGAAATCGACGTTCAGTTCCGCAAGGAACTGGCAGTCTTGTAAAGCTGCAATGGCCGAAGGCGTAAGCTTAAGTTTTTTACTACTGTTGAGGTATTTGTTGATGAACCTAAGGAATTTAGAGGCCTGTGAAACGGAGCGCTTGAAGGAGAAGCGGCCGTATTCGTATACACTGGCGGTTGTGTTGTCGGATAGTAGGATATTCTTGCAATAGGCAGGGTATAGGGTGGATTGGCACACGGTCGTTGCAGGGATCGGGGCAGTAGCGTTGCCCGGGTCTAGCGGTGGAGACAATGAAAGCGTACGGGTGGCGAAAAGGAGGAAGAGGAGGAGGATTGATGACAGTGTAAGAAGGAATGAGGGGTTGCAGAGGGCCATGGTTCGTAACTTAGTATAGATTAGAGAGGGAGTGAGGTGTTTGGTGGAGTGGCACGCATAGGGTGGACTTTATAGGAAGGAGAAGAGGATGGAGGTGAAAAGTCAAAGTGGGGTAATAGTAGAATAAATGCGTCATCGTGGTCATTGGTTTTGCCGAATTAATGGAAGAGTGGTTGGTCTAGAAGACTATTGTTTTCGTCGTCTAATAATAGAAAAACAAAATGCATGGAATTTGCCTTTAAAGTAAGCAAGCCTTCAATTCGTTTTTTATACAGGAGTTGAGGTGGGTATGTATATAGCAGGGAAATTAATAGGCCTATACAAACCTAATTGCATTACACCAATGGAAAATAAATGCAATGTCCGTTTCTATTCTTTTATCATCCTAAAAAGATTGTGTATTGTGACATAGTGATCCAAATATCACTCCCTAAAAAGCTATATATTGTAAATATGAAGTACTGTAGTTTCATTAGCTCCTTGGATGGAAGACTTGTTCATTATGCCACCGACTTGTCCACTGATGTGGTGTGTGCATGCCGACAAATCCACAATCCCTAATTTTTTTGCCTTATTTAATTTTTTTAATTTTTAATTTTTAAATTTTTAAGTCAAAATATTATGAAAATTTGATATTATGAAATTTTACATTGATATGCATCCATGCAATAAGATCATATTTAAATGTATTATTTCTTATAATATGATGAAAATTTATAGTCAGATTTTTTAAAGGTAATTTTATAAATAGAAATTAAATAAAACAAATATAAAAAGACAGATAGAGTAAATAATGAAAAAGTTCAATGTAGTATTGTAGAAGCAGTAATAGTCCATGGCAATCCTTTGATCGTTTATTTGTTTTCTTTAATTGGTTCAAAGACTGTAAAGTACTTTTTTTTTTTACCCAAACCCACTAATTTTTATGTGCATTGAATATATTACAAAAACTAATCATGTTCTAGTTTTTTTTTTTTTTAAAAAAAAATTGCCTGAGATCAAACAGGCATAGGCCTTCCCCACATATGTACCTGAAAAATAAAAATAAAATGTGACCGAAAATCAGAATAATAAAGGTAGCCTTTGATTAAACTGTGTGATGTATAGTAGTGAAAGTTTCCATATTTCTTTAGATCAGAAAACAGAAGGATGATGTCCCGCACGTAGAAAAATGAGGTGCAAAGAAGTGGAAATCATACGGTACAAGCTAAGGTTTCTTGAGATTTCAAGAATAAACAAACAGTTTTAAAAATCTAAAAGTACAGTCGTTATATATCCTTTGACAGACATACGCTCATTAAGTAAGCAAATCTTGTTACTCTACCTAATAAACGCCTTAATAACGAATTAGGCTGACTTTAATCAAATCTTTTATTAAGTGAAGTCAAATATTATTAGGACTATTTATAAAGGCGGTTCGTGGTTGGACAAATGGGATAATGCCAAATATATGCATACTACGTGAAATCGTTAGGCTTCTGTCCTTAAATTTTTGGTCTTTGGAACTTTGGCAGCCCTCCAAAACAGTCTGGTAAATAGCAATATGTATACTTAGGTGCTTTTCTTGATCAAGGGTAGGGGTGGTATTCACTCTTCTTCACTCTTCTTCACTCTTTACTGGCTTATGGCGTATGTATTCAAGAAAATAATACACACCCCTTATAATACTATGGAAAGTGATCATATATGATTATTCAGGACAATAACTCTTCTTCACTCTTCGCAAAATCTAATAATCTTTACGTTACATAAACATTTTATCGTGAACAAAACAATTAGTCGGGACATTAATTTCACCTTGACCAAAATTTTTACATAAAAGGAGTGTTGTTTTGAACTACATTATTCAAATTCGCATGTATATGTGGAAAGTATATTGGAGGATTTGGATTAAGCATAAAAAATATATATAATGGAGAACTCCGAGTAATTTTATACATAGGCAAAATTGGAAAAAAAAAAAGGTCAATGATTTCCAATAGCCACTACTACGTAGAAGAGCAAGTAAGGATTGAATTCCAAGAGACTAAAGTTCAACTAGTTAAATAGACCCGAGTAATCACTAAACAAGTAACCAATTCAATGATGAAGAATCTACACTATTAATTTTCTAACTACGGAATATTAAGCAACAAAAATAGCACGAAAACAATTACGACTAAAAACACCTAGAATTAGGAATCTCCACTAATATACTTCAATGCACCAAAATAACCCCTTTTTTCTCACTCTCAAATAAATAAATATTCCCTAGGACGGATGCTCCCTAGCTAAAACAAATACTAAGAGTGTCTCTCGATTAACTAATAACTTTCCCAATATGTAATCATACCTATTCTCATGGAATCAAACATACTAAAGACATTAAGAATGACATCCTATAAGTCCTAGCAAGAACAACTAGCTATTCTCATGCATAATTATTCTTAATTTTGATTAGGATTATAAAATCAATTAGGAGTCAACTCTCGTTGTAAACCTAATCACATTCAACAATACTATCTCTAGTTAATTATTGATAATAACACTAACCCTAATAAAGAGGAATTATAAATTGATTAAAGAGGAAATTGAGGATCAAACAATGCATTAATCCATATTAGGGTTCAACCCAACCCTAGGGTTATAAAACTACTCACACATATTGATTAGATAAATGCAATGATTAATTAAAGAGAACATAATAACAATAACAATAGAAAATAAAGAGAAGAAGAAAATACTTGAATTAATTGAAACTTTGATAAAATCTTCAATGGAACAAGGTGGGAGGAGCCCTAGATAGCACAAGAACATAAAACTTTGAAAATAATCATTATAAAAACTGACTGCTAAGAACCTCCCTAATATATATTTAACCTAGGAGTTTAGTAGATTTTGGAGTCTAAACAAATCAAATCTTATGGCCCAAAACATAGAAATTAGCAACCACCACGGGTGGGCTGTGGAGAATAGCATTCGGCCACAGGCTAGCCGTGGAGCTCGCTGCCATGCTTTGTCTTCATTCCTTGCGTAACAGAGGCCACCACGGGTGAGCTGTGGAGGAATTCATATGTCCACGGGTTAGCTGTGGAGCTAACTGCCAATGCCTCTTGTATCTTTGCATAATGATTGGCTATAGAATGGTTGTGGATGGAGTTGTATGTACGTCTGCAGGCAAGCCATGGAGCTGGCTGTCATGTCTCTCTTATACGTAAATTTGATCCCTTTTACAAGCCAAACCACGGTTAAAGAAAACCTAAAGTAAATCGAGCCCAATTCCTACAAAAATCATAATAGAAAAAACAAAAGGAGATCAATATCGAAATATAATGCCAAGTAGCTCTAAAATGTTATATATATGGAGAAAATATGATGAAAACCGCAACTAATGCATATAGAAATGAGTATAAAATCATGTTATCAATCATCGTCGCAACCATGGTTACGCCATCAATATCTGGCTCTCGCTAACAGCATAGGCTCCTGAACTTTGCATCTCGTAACCTCGTCCATATTTTTTTAGCAACCTAAGGTGATTACTTTGTCTACGGTGTTCTAATGATTTAGGAGCCTTGGAGGTATTCTCTTTATTTGCTTTTATTTGCTTACAAATTTGCTTTATTAAATTTTAGTTGGCTACAATAGAGAATTAGAAATGATACAAAGAGAATTAGTAGGATCAAAACTATATGCTCCCCTTGTACACAAGAAGTCGAATATAGCCTCACTCAAATAATTTATGTGAAAATAAAATAGTGGTCCCATAAGTCATTTATAGTATGGTGCAATTCTAAAAGAATAATTAAGATAAAAGATAGAGAAAATATGTTATTTTAATGTAAAGAAAGTCACAAGAAGCAAGACAACAATTAATATAGATGCGATTTGATCTCATGTCTTAAATATCATCCTTCAAGACATTAACCAACAAAGCTAACAAAGACAGAAGGAATATGAACCAGGAGATTTTCTCATAAATTACGTGGTATAATTTGGATGGACCATAACTTCCCTTCTTCAAAAGAAAAATGTTTTTCATCAAACAAAGCTATTTTCCACTTGTAGAAAATATAATTTTATTTCTATTTGCAAACCAAACAAAGAATAATAAACAGGGGAAAATCATTTTCCTAGAAAAATAGTTTTTGCCAACCAAACACTTCTTAATGAGAGCTTTTAAAAGAAAAGAATTTTATTTTTCGTCAGAAGAATGACTTCCATCAAACGAGAACTATTTTTTACTTTAAAAAAATAATTTTATATCCCTTTACATATTCAATAAAAGAAAATAGAAAAAGAGGGGAAAATCTTTTTTCTAAAAACTATACTTGTTCATTTTAGAGTATTTATTGAACAAATTTAACTATGGTATCTATAAGATATTACTAAAAGAGAATAGATTTAAAAAAAAAAAATCCTCTCAAGCCCTGTAACTAAGTTAATAAATCAATGCATCAGAATTATAAGTTAATGTAGTATAATCATTAGCATTATCTTATTGAAAACTTATTTTTAATATAAAATGTGATTTCCAAATGAGAGTATTTGATTTATTGATTAATTAGGTTAACCCCCATGCATGTACAGTTTGATAGTGGATGAGTTAATAAATTTGCTAAATATTTTAATTAAAAAAAAGATTTAATTCACTAGAGAACACTTGTACTCCCTTTGTTTCTTTTTATTCTTCACATTTATTTTTGTGTAGATCCCAATATAAATTTAATTTTCAATTGTGTGTTTGCAAAACTTATAAAAAGTTGATATTTGAAAAATATACATTGAAAAGAATATTTTAAGACCTCATATGATTATGTTTTTTCTTATATATTATGAAGAATTTGGTGTCAAAGTTTGGCTCTGAAATCTATAGATTCCAAAGGAAAAGAATAAAAAGAAATGAAGGGAGTACTACGTTATTTTTTTAAGGGAATTATATTTTAGTACTCCATATTTTGTGAGGTAAGAAAATTTTATTATGATAATTTTTTAATTATTTCTTTTAATAAGATCGGATGACGATAGATTTTCGGGTTCAGGTATTTGAATATTGGGTCAAATTAGTTTAGGGTTTATTTTAGGTCTGTTTATGGGTCTCACTTCTAAGGTCATAATTAATGTCAATTTTAAGCATTTTATCAGGTCGATTTCCATGCGTGCATGGTTGTCCAAGCATAAACTACATGCGGCTTCTTTCCATTGACTTGCAAACAAGGGAAATGCACAAAAAACTTCTTTGGTTCTTTCAAGTTTGGATTCGAATATGAGACTGAAGTTTTTTCATATAGTATGGCTACACCCACGAAGGATTATCTTGTTGACTTTGAGAGTTCTTAGATTCGATCTTCAACATTATCATCATTATTACTACCTTCAAGTATAAAATATTCAAAAAGTAGTATTAATAATCCAATAAAATAAAATAAGAATTTACAATGCATTAATTAGTAAATAAATTTAATTTATAATATTACTAAGCATATCATACTAAAAATTATTTTTAACTATTTGTATCTGAATTTTATGATTTTATTTTATAATCTAAACAATTAATATTGATTAAATTTATCATAAGGTAATTAAAATTAAATTCTGAAGAAACTAAAGTTTAGAAGTTACCTAGATTATTTGACGGATGACCACGAGGATGTCTCATGGCCTACAAATTGATATTAAGGGATTTAAGTATTTGAAAGCTATGAAAGAGCCTAAAAATTTCCATTTTCTAAATCGTTGGTGAATTGGTTGATTTGATTGGTGTTTATTTCATGTGATTGGAATAAATCGTTATAATATGAATTATTAGCACCACAACCTCTTTCGCTTGAACCTTTTCATTTATTTACTTATCAAATTGCTAAGTAAGTACAAAAAGTAAAGCTGCAAAAATAACTAAATTATAAAAAGGAATTAAAAACATGAGAGGAATCAGGAATATTATTTAGAAAATAAAATATTACTAAAAAAAGTATAATAACTAATTATTAGATTTGAGAGGAATTAGAAATGTGAGAAATTAAGAGTAAGTGAAAATGTGTACAAAGATTGAAGTGAGAAATTGGATGGGATTGGATAGTATTAGGAATTTATAGGAAAATAAGTGAAACGACTAGTTTAGACAGGTTCACAACCAGTTCATGCGAGTCACGATATGCGGTTCGAATCAAGCTATGTTGTGAAAAATGAACTTGTAATCGACCCACTATTAATGGCGGGCCAAGCTAGTTTAGACCTAAACCAAAATCAGACTAGGCTCGGTTATCCCACTATCGGCTAGGTCATGGGCCACCTCTACTATGACCCATGGATTAGCCCGAGATTTTTTTAACCTTTTTTTTAAAAAAAAATCGATATATAACCTCTACCTCAAACTATTTTGAAATATGACCATAAGCCTAGATTCGATATAAAGTCGTTGCCATGGCAGCAACTTTGAGTTTTTTTAATTTTTTAAAAAGGTTATTTTATTAAAAAATTTAAATTTTTGTTCCAAAATTTTTAAAATTTTTTATTAAAAAATTTTAAAAAAAATAATTATTTTTTTAAAAATCTTTCAGGAATTTTTAAAAAAAAATTTTTTTTGTAAAAAATAAGAAAAGTCATTGCCATGGACAACAACTTTCTCATAACTGTTTGGTGCGGGGGTTATATTTCGAATTTTTTTTTTAAAAAAAAATTTCCTTATTATGCCACCACTGCTAGAGAAACATATATAAGTGAAAAGACTCGTATAGCGAAAAGAGAGAGAGGAAATAAAAACATATAAAAAAAAGAACAATATTACAACCAATATGGAACATCTATGAAACGATTTAGAAGTGTTTCAACCGAAATAAAGAGAAGAAAAGAAAGTTTCATAGTTTATACAAATTTCAAGCACTAACCTAGCTATGTCTGATCTCGGAGGACACATCCACAAAATGTTGTAGCTTATGAAAATTACTAAATTGGGCTTGTTTTGGTACGTCTCTTTACATAGTTTTTCTTTGAGAACATGCATGTGATTGGATGAAACCAGTGCAAGTCTAAAATAGCTCTCAATAAAAAGTAGTATATATGTATGTTGGTGTGTATTACATGACTTGCATATATGGTCCTCTGACTCCTCTCCATGAGGCATGAGCCATATAACACTTCCATAATATACAATTACAAACGCAATGAAATCTCGTTCTAATGATCTTTTCTCCATCGTACTTGTATAAATTAATAAGTGATGAAATAAATAATGAAGCTTCAACCTAAGAAAAGAGAACTATTTATGCATGCATTAGCCATCAGCCCACTAAATTAGAAAATTGCTCTACAAGACGAACATGGTGGACCTTAATTATTAGGGAAAATCATGAAGCCACGGAAAATAAATCACTATTCAGTAGCACTGTTCCATATTCGAAATTAAATTCTTCCAAGCATGTGATTAAATACATTCTTCAACGATCACCCATTCCATGCTGTTTTTTTTAGTTGGCTTTTTTTACATGATTTTTGGATGATTTTTAGCTAACTTTTGCCTTTTTTTTTTATTTACTTAAAGGTCCTAAAATATGTTTAGTTAATCACTTTTTATTTGACTGAAAACTCGGTTTTTAAACCAAATTGTCTTTTGTCTTTAGAATCAGTAAAAGATTTTGATTTTTTACCTCTAATTATTAGTACTCTGTGAGTAATAAATATTTACTTAATATTTCATTAATTATTAATAATTATTATTTATTTGATTATTAATTTGTATATACCTTTTAAAGGAGGGGAAGTATTTTGCATAGGTAACAGTGAATCGTCAATTTACAAAACACCTTAAAAAAAAAAAAAAAAAAAAAAATCTTACAGCCAAACATTCAGTCAATTCAAGGACTATAAACAGTCGTATCAATCATAGTGATCAACCGCCAACAGCCAATTGTCGAACACTGACATTCCAATATTGCATGGTGTAGCATTTGAGATGGATCTAGACTATCTTCCTAAATATACAAACCATGTACAATTCAAGTACGTAGAACGCATTTGCTACTCTGTAAAAACCCATCGTTATCCCTCAATATTAAGTGACAGAGCAAATGATTGTTGTCCTTGTGGCAAAACAATGAGAGATTAGCCAAGGAGTAGTTCATATACTTCATACTCCATATATTGCTTCTTAATATTTGTATTTTATTTTTTTTAGGGTTTTCTTGTAAATTTTATTAACTTAAGTGTGGCCGATTATCTGCATTTACAGCATAATATAGTCTACATTTCTTAAAATTGTACTTTGTACAAATTTGACCGTTGTTAAGGGTGTTTGATTAATGTGTAACAAATAATACTCTTATGGTCACGTACTACACCAATCACCTTATCATAGTCACTTTGTGCGTATACACTAATACACAATTACACACAAGTTATTAGGCGGCACCAATGGACCTTATCATTGTCACTTTTGTGTGTATAAATACAAGCTAACAAGCGGCTCAGTTTTTCTGCTTCGGTGCTTCCACAGACAGAGTCACTCTTTCACTCTACTAAGCTACATTCTCACAAGTATCTCCTTCACCCCATCCCCCTCCTTCACCCACAAATAATGAACATACTTGGAAAAACCAAGCTTATACTAATTATACCAATCTCAATTCTCGCCATATTCTTATTAATCCTCAGTCCCTCATTTAAAACCTCTCCAAAACCCCACATTCATCGCCTTCACGTCCAAAACCATCTCCAACTCGCACAATCTCATTGTCATGGCACACTCTACCCTGACCTTTGCCTCTCCACTCTCTCCACCATCCCGCACCTTCATAAAAAGTCATTAACTGAGATCCTTCGATACACAATCAGTGTAACCGAGGCGATAGTCCGCACCTCGGCCACCAATGTATCGGGCCTCGAGTCTGGCAACCGACACTCTTTGAGTCGGTTGCAGCACAATGCGGTTAAGGACTGCCTCGAGCTCCTTGATGACACAAAGGACCAGCTCGAGACAGTCCTCGACGAAACAGCAGGCCATTGTGGGCTGGCCCAAAATAAAAGCAATATTCTCACCTTCTTGAGCGCGGCCATGACAAACCAGTACACCTGTCTGGACGGGTTCGCCATTGGGTCCAACGCGACCGTGCGGCGTTTCATCCAGGCAAACATATACAACATCTCCCATCACGTCAGCAACTCCCTTGTCATGTCGAAGAAGATCCGTGGGCCCCGCCACTGCAAGCGGACAATGTCGTCGTCGTCCTCCGACGACCTTGACGATGTCAACGGGCTTGATCGGGCCGGGTTCCCGGGCTGGATGAAGAGGAAGGACCGGCGCCTGTTGCAGAAGGCAACTCCACCTGGGAACGGGACAACTACAAGGGTGGACCTAGTGGTGGCAAAGGACGGTTCAGGTAATTTTACGACCATTGGAGAGGCGGTGGCGGCGGCGCCAAACAAGAGTACAACCCGGTTCGTGATATACATAAAGGCGGGAGCTTATTATGAGAACGTAGAGGTGGTTAAGAAGAAGACAAAAATTATGTTCCTAGGAGATGGAATTGGAAACACTCTTATCAAGGCAAAGAGGAACGTCGTTGATGGATACACTACTTTCAGGTCAGCTACTCTTGGTAAGTAGTAGGAACAATTATACTACGCTTAAATAAGTTATTCGAGTATCCAGTATGATTTTTGTCCGAATTACTACCTACATCTTTAAAATCATAAGATCGTACCTAAATTTACAACACAGTAACCTATGAATTGAATATGTTGCATATAAAATTCTGTATTAAGGAGAGAGCTTATTATTAACATCATATCAAGAGTGTTTCCCCAGCGATGAATGTGTTAGCATCGTACTCTGATTAGATAAGATTGGCTATGAAATATGGATTTGCATGTTTGTATGGAGGAGAGAGCTTGAAGTTTTTAAAGTACGTGTGGACCTCTTTGAATGATTAGGATGTCCAATAAGAGAAAGTGGCCTATAGCTAGAGGGTCACTCAGATACATTTGAACTTTACACAAGCCTTTAGAATTTGATTATTATAAGGTCATGTCCGTGGGGGGCGGGGGACTTTCTCACATTTTAGATATGGCCTATGGGTAGGATCTTTCTCATGAATTGGAACTAATAGGACACTTCGGTATACATATACTATAAAGATCAACTCTAAAAGATTTTTTTGGGCAATTCAAGTTATTATATTAGACCAAAATTAGGTTAGTCTCAAAAAATCCCATCTTTATAACTTGCAAAAATACGTATACATACCTTATGATTCTCTTCTATTTATTTTTAATTTGTTCAACTTCGTTGTATGATCTAATTTAAGTATTATTGAACATTAGATGGTGTTTGAAACATTGATTTCGTTGATCTTAATTTATCCGCTTACTGCGTAACAAGCAGGCCGTGGTGATATGTGGAAAATGTGATGCGAATTTTTTATTTTTTATTTTTTTCCTCTTTTCATCACATTGTTCTTGTTTGTTATATGGAAAATGACTATGTGGGGAGGCTGGGATTGGAAAATAAATCTCCTGAATTCCTATAGTTCAATTCTTAGGGGGAAGGTGATAGTTGGGGATAAGAATTGAGAGGCTTAGGAAATGACTAAATTGCCATTAATGAATAGGAAGGGCAAAATGTTATATAAGGGTATATGGGTAACGTTAATCATTTCCCACTCAATTTCTATCTCTAACCAAATAAAGAAATTGTCAGTACTTTTTATTATGAATTTCCATCAAGCCATTCTCATTCCCATATACCAAACAACCCATAAGGCCTTAAGGATAAAGGACTCCCATTCTCAAAGTACTTTTAGACTGTTTGAACAAAGATGAAATCATTCCGACTAAACTTAACTTGGTGCATATTGGAGGAGAATAGATAAATAGTGCATATATACAACAAAGAATGTATGAAATACTAATTTAATTAGTACGTTTTTATCTTTAATAATATGACCCACTTTTATATGATTATTTTATTAAGTTTGATGAGATAAAAAAAATCAATATGACCACAAATTATATATCCGAGAGTAAAATATGATTTCATATGATCCTTTAAGATACGAGACATTCTTTTAGAAAAATATCTATTTTAAATATACGAAACAAATAATTAAAATAGAGACAAGAAAGGCAAAAAAATGTAATGGGAGTTCATAAATTCACGGGCCAGAGAGTAGTTCTTAGAGTAGGGCCGGTGTGCGATTTCATAATTTATACATAAAAAAAGCTCTCATAGGGATGATTTCATCTCACGAGCTGCATAATCCAATATTCCAATGAATGCAAGGCCTGTCCTGACTCCTGACCGTGTTTGTCATCACGCTGGACAGTGCAGTAAATATGTAATGATTCACAGGAGTCGTAGTACAAAGCAGAAGGAGTATTTTGGTGTAGCTTTGTGCACGAATTTATAGCGTCGTTAGGAATGATTTAGAAGTACAAAGTAGTATTTAAATGTATGTTACTCCAATGCTTGTCTCATTATCTAACCTTGTTTGATGTGGTATACTTTGATTGGGATCTTTTGAGGTTTTCCAATTTGATTGTCTCCGACTCAATTTTAATTAAAGACTATCTTTTACCCATAAAAATGTTTTGTCATGTTTGTTTCCTCCTCTAATGTTCCCACAGCACAAGTAGTAATTTTACTGGAATGAATATTAGAATGACTATGGACTATTGAGATGTGGTAAACGTAATCCTGTTATTTTATACATAGTGAAGATATTAAATCATACTCTTTTTTGATTTGGTCACTAGTTCTTGAAAAGAAGTATTTTTCTACTTGTGCCTGATTCTTGGAGCTACTTGCAACTTACAACATATAGACATATTGTAGAGGGATCAAGGGATTGGGCTGGGCTCAAGTTGTTTGGGATCGACCCACGGCTTATATTTTAAGTGGGTCGGGCCAATTTTGAGTCTAACCAGGAACGGATTGGACCGACCGAGTCAGAAAGCGGGTCATCTCTAGACTTATAGCATCACACAATTGCATATTTGTATCAAAACTCCATTAGTGAGACACAGCAGTTACCGCATCAACAAACTCATTACTAGAACACATGCGGAGGCATATTTACTTATGAGGATGGGGAGAGTTGGATAGCACAAACACGAAACAATAAATCATTGATTTTGTTTCGGTGCTCATTTTACAGCTGAATGGCTGTCGGTGTGCTCTTTTACTCCCACTTTAGATGTGTTTATGCCGACAAATCACAAATCTCTTAGTTGACTATTCCTGCAAACCGGTCCACATTTCTTTCGTTTTTTTTTTTTTTTGTAATTCCCCTTCGTCAATGCTTTTTTGTGACGAGATCGCAAATGTCACTCTCTACTCTATATTTTCCCCGTCTCTAAAAGATCGTCCCAATCCATTATTTAGAATTAAAGTTCGAAAAATTTGATCACAAACTCTTATTATGTTATTAAAAATAATATATTCAAGTAGGATATTATTTGATGCATCTCAATGTAAATTTTTAGAATATCAAGTTTTCATAATTTTTTGCCTTACGAATTTGGGGATAAAAAAAGATTAAAGCCGTGTATTGAAGACCGTGAAAGTCAAACTGGAGCAATCTTTTAGGGACTGAGGGAGTACTACGTATAATCTATAGTTACTGAACTAGTAATGTTGGCATATATGAAATTTTTGGATTTCCATCCAAGATATCAAGAGTTTTTTTATAATCACCATACGAGAAATTTCTAATTTATATTTGATATAAATATATCAAAGGATTTTCTCATAATTTTTATTTTTATAGTTGGAATCATAATGTCTATACCTGATATACATCTTTTTGTATTTTTATATTTTCTGTATTTTTATATCTAATATAATAATATATATTTGATATAATTATACCTATATCTTATATAACAATACCTATAATTTGAAATTTTGATATCCTAATATAATTATATATCAAAATACATATGTATGAACAAACAAAGGTTGCCATAGCGCGTGCATGGTGACGCGAACATGGGGAATTATTTTCTCTAGACGGACTATATCTACACTTAGTACAATTGTTCAAGTAGAGGGATCACAAGACCTCTTGCATCAATATTTTTTTTCCCAATTCTTTCTGATTGATGATCAGAAAGCTAAGATATTCCATGACCAAAAATACACATCTAATTACTTACCAACTATTCTAATCTTTTGTGCAGCTGTAGTTGGAGCTGGCTTCGTAGCCAAAGGCATAACGGTGGAAAACTACGCAGGGGCAGCCAAACACCAAGCCGTAGCTTTAAGAAGCGGCTCAGATCTCTCAGCATTTTACCAATGCAGCTTTATAGGCTACCAAGACACACTGTATGCACACTCGCTACGACAATTCTACCGTGAGTGTGACATCTATGGCACGGTAGACTTTATATTTGGTAATGCAGCTGTTGTATTCCAAAACTGCAACTTATATGCTCGCGAGCCACTTTTGAACCAAAAGAACATATACACTGCTCAAGGACGAGAAGACCCTAACCAAAACACGGGAATTTCCATCTTAAACTGCAAAGTTGCCGCAGCAGCTGATTTGGCAGCTAACAAGACCGCTTACAGAACTTTCCTAGGAAGGCCATGGAAGGAGTACTCTAGGACGGTCTTCATGCTCTCGAACATCGAAGATGTCGTTGATCCTGCTGGTTGGTTAGAGTGGTCAGGTGATTTCGCGCTTAGCACACTATATTACGGAGAGTACAATAATAGAGGTCCAGGGGCTGACACTAATGCAAGGGTTACTTGGCCGGGTTATCATAGACTGATGAACAGCACTGATGCTAACAACTTTACATTGGGAAATTTCATCCTAGGGGGTGAGTGGATTCCACCTTATGTTATTCCCTACTATCTCAATCTGACTAGCTAGTAATTGATTGAATTTGTATGATCTTGAGCCATTCAATTTGTGCGACTTCAAATTGCTAAAGGTGTTATCAAACCATGGGTAGCTAGATCAATTGTTTACGTTTGGCACTATCAAATTACGAATTTTTTTTAGCTTTTTTTATAAACTATTTTCAAAAATAAGTTTTTTCATGCGATTTTCATATGCTAAGTTTTGTCTACTCATATGTCACCTATATTGACCACTTTACCAAATATAAAAATGATGTTTAACACATCAAGTTTATCCAACATTTTTTCGAGGTCAATTTACATTACCAACATAGCCAAAATTGTTTAGTATTCAACACAAAAACATAATTCCTACCCAATCCACAAGAATCAACATACATCAACATCTATACATCCAAGATCACACAATACTTGCTTCCATTTTACAACTCATCCAACAGACCACATTTGTAAAAACATCCAAAGATTCACCATTTATCACAATTAGTTTGACTATTTACATTCGAACCCATCACATTTCATAGTAATAAAAAAAATAAACTAAATAACTAATAAAAAGCATTTACAACGTTTGATTTATCAGATTACACATTTGAATCAAACACTAAAAATCTGAATCAGGATTGTCACCCTAATTTATGAAGCTCTAGGAGACACACATGATAACTCTACATTATGAATGGAGCTCTAGGAGAATCACGTGATAACTCTACATTATGAATGGAGCTCTAGGAGACACACATGATAACTCTACATTATTTATTAAAATGATCTAATATATTTTTTAATAGAATCATTAATAGTTATCCAATGTGTATTAGTTTTTTAAATTACCCGAAGTAGTTTTTTTTTTTTTTCACCCAAAGTAATTTTTTATTATTTTATTTTTTCACCCAAATCAATGAAAAGTCTCATATTTTTATTTGGAGGCCTCATATTCATTTTTGACTTTTATTTTTTAAAAAAATTAGTTTCATTTATTGCTTTTCTAATTTAATTTTTTTTCATCCAAAAGTTACAATCGTATCTATTGAGGATAGATGGTTAGTTATTTTTCTATTTAATAAAATGATCTGATATATTTTTTTAATAGGATCATTGATAGTTATCCAATGTGTATTAGTTTTTATTTTTTTCATTTCACCCAAAGCTAGTTTATTTTTTTCACACGAAGCTATTTTTTATATTTTTTTCCACTTGAAGTGACGAAAAGTCTCGGATTATAATTTGAAGGCCTTAAATTCATTCTTGCTATTACGTAATAATTTAAGATGCAAATAAGAATGGTTAACTAGATTTATTCAATTATAATATTGATTCATCATTTGATACTACATTATTCAGTCCGCTAAGATTGTACATAATAATGGTTGACTACAATTATTCAATTTTATTATTTTAATGAAAAAGAACGGAGGGAAGCAATTTGTTTCGGATGTATTTAAGAATGGCAGTAAGCTTAAATTACGAAGGATACATTAGATTACCGATAACTATCAACCTAATTATTACCTAAAAATGTAATTATGAACAATAAACATTGAATTAAACTTTTCATCGTGAAAAAAAAAATTGAGCCCAAAAATTCAATAATTAGGGTATTCAAAAAACACGAACCGAAATTCCCCAAAAACGAAAAAGAATCAAAAGTAAACACATTGTATTAATCTTAAGCAATTCTTACCTTCGATGAACGGTGGTAAGAATTTGTTCAGAAATCACACCAAATCTTCAACCTTTGCCAAGTTCCATTCGAATTTACAATGCAAACCGGGAGTGAAAGAGAGAGAAAGAAAGAAGCTTCGTTGGTTGCAGCAGTGGTTATGCGGTTCAAGAGTGCTTCAGTGAGTAAGGACCTCGGTACAGTTAGAGAGTGAGGGCTTTAGTGAGAGATAGGGCTTCAGTGAGACAATGCCAGTGAGTAAGGAGACAATGTCGGTGAGTTAGGGCTCCGTTTGTGGGGATGGCGCTGTTGGATCCGATGCGGTCGTAGAATTTTGAAGGGTACGGTGAATGAAAAGGCTCGCAGCTTATTCTCAATTGGGATTCTAATGCACGACAGTTGAATTGAAGGAAGAGACCTTATAATAATCAGCATTCCTTAATTGTGGCGGTTAAGAAAACACCCAAGCAAATCAACCTTAGTTGCTGCGTTGAATGAGAACCCAACAAAATGAAGTGACGTTACTTGTGGAGGTCACTGAGATGACCGAAGCAAATAACCTTAATTGCGGCTAATAGATAATTGACCGGAGCAAATGACTTTAATTACGGTGGTCTTTACAGTAACCAAAGCTAATATAGTTTACAATTGTGGCGATTATCTTTGGAAACCGACGCAAATACACCACCAATTGCTTCAATAATATAACTGCTCCTGTTTCCTATTTAACTGAAACAAAAATAAAAAAGCAAATAAACAATTTTCTACTAGTGCAAGCGAGCAAGTCTTTGCTCTACTCAAAAACTTGGGAACGAGATCGATGAACAAGCTTGATAAAATGAACGTGCATGAGAACAAGCCGAGCAAGTATTGAACCTTGTTAAAATCCTTTTTTATATATTTGAAAGCTCATCAGTATTGAATTTAAAATTCTGTCTCAATAACTATGCCAAACAAATGAACCAATCAATTGAAAAATTCTCATGTACAAAAGATCATGTCCCAAATTACAGAAACCTAACAATTAAACCAAAATACCCAAAAAAGTAGAACAATTTTCTCACCTCTTTGTATCATCTTATCACTCTAGTAATCTCAAAGTCATATTCATAGAAGACTAAACTTGAATCCACCTGCCTCACTCCTTCGTATAAACGAGCAGCAACGTAAACTGTTGTCAATTTTTTTTCTTCTTTCAACACCGCTATATGAACTAACTCAGAACTTCAAAAAAGTATGACCTACATTAAAGGCAGCCTGAAATTATGAAATTGGAAAGATTCTTCACCCACTTTATATCTGGCCTGTCCTAGCTCAATCTCATCACTAGTAAGTAGTAACTAGTAAGCTCAGCATTAGGGGAAACAATAGGTGGAGGTTTGTTTTGATCATCATCAAAATAGCTAGAACTCATGAAGGTTGCATCGTAATAGATGGCATAGTTAATTAATATGTATGTGCAGTTTTCAGTGAAAGTTATGATAACCTCATCATTTGCTATGAAAGAATGAGAAGATGGTGGATGATATTTTTCTTATAATCTAACAAGGCTTTCCTAATTTATACCTGATATAAATTATATCAGGATACTGACATCTCGAATATAGGTATTGTTCTATCAGAAATCTATTGTTATATTAGATATAGGTGTTGTTATATCATATATAGAAACAAAAGATATAAAAATAAAGAAAAACATATATCAAATATAGACATTATGATATCAAATATAAAAATAAAATTATAAAAATATCACTTAATATATTTATATCATGTATAAATTAAGAATTTCTCAAAACCTAACTGCGTTAAATAGGCCGGTCTTGTAAGTGTGTGCGTTTCAATTGGGCTCTTGATAAGGGCAAACAACTTCATTAATATGCACTGAAGGCAGGAATCTTCTTTGATATACTCATTATTGAAGTAAGTATTTTGACATATTGACCTTTGGTTACAAAGCTATTATCGCCCGTAAAAGTTTATGAAGGAAATATATCTCACATCAGCTGGAAGCAGTAAGATGTGAAGAATAGGGATTTATAAAAGATGAATGTGATTTAGTAATACGTGGTAATATTTTATTTTATAGCCTTACGGGTTCATAAGAGCCTATGCATATTGGGCCAGTGCTAAATTTGCCTTATTTATAAATTAAATAAACGTTGGTAAGAGCATGTCTAGAGCATTGGGCTTTTAATATAAGCCTTGAACTTCATTAGTAAGTTTTTCGAGGTCAAGTCGAGCATTAGTTATTAGTCTTGAGCTCAATCGAACTCAATTCTTTAAAGCTAGTTGAGCTTTGATCTTAAGGCGAACAACTCATAATTTTATAGAACTATAGCTTTGGGCTTTTAATATTATATGAATCAGTTGTAATGTTTTCAAGTGACATATTTTAATATCAGGCAACACATAAGAATTTTTCCTATTTATTAGGTGAGATTCTAATTTTTTTTTTCTTTTTCTAATTAGAACTTTAGGTGTCACCTAATTCAAAAGTGGCTACTCTAAAGATTTACGTGCCACACATTTTAATACCAGACAACACATAAGGATTTTTCTTAATTTCTTTTATAACTTTAGATGTTGTTGATTTATGATAGGCGACTCAAAAGACTTTGCGTAACACATTCTTAATAATTAACACAAAAAGGTGACTCTTTAAGGTAATTTTATAATAATATGTGTTCAAAACTATGGAGTAAATAATCATTATTATGTTTACTTGCTATTAATAAACTTAATATTAATAAATATGGTTTTCATCTTTGATTTTGTAGATCAAATCAAATAAGTAGATTACTGGTAAACTAAACGAAGCCAATTCAATATTGAGTAGAATTCCTTAAGGTTTGATCTTATGCTCAATTTAAGTCAGTTTTGTATGAAAACGCAATCATTTAAAACCACTTTTTTATTTTTTAAGGTTTCATTGCGAAATTCTAACTTAGTTTTTTCTTCTCTGCTAAAAGATCTTACTTTAGCAATAGAAATAAAAATAACAACAACAATAATAATAATAATAATAATGATAATAATAATAATTATTATTATCATCATATACATTATAAGCCAGGATTTCACAACAAACTTTAGAGAATGAAATTGGTTTTAAATGATTCCATTTTCAAAATATAAACTCCATTTTCAAAATTGGTTTTAAATTATTTCATACTTCACAACTTCTCATCATTTTATAAGAAACAATAATTCAAAAGGGATCTTATTGGATGCGAAATGTAAAATTTTAGAATATCAAGTTTTATAAATTTTCGTCTCACAAATTTAGAGATAAAAATATTTTTAGTTGCGTTTTAAAGACCGTCAAAAGTAAAAATAGGGCAAAAATTTAGGAAAAGAGGCCAAAGAGGGAGTATATATAAATAGAATAACTTATACAACACACGGCCTCAAATTTCTGTTATGTAGTTGTTAGTTGTGAAGTTATGATCATGAGATGCACATTGTTTTGTAGGTTTATCGTGAACCGAACTCGGTGGGCCTGTTGAAGAAAGAAATATTGAATTGATCATTATTAAAGCCCAGTGGCGTAGCGTATTCCAACCCAAACTGGTCTTTAGCTCACCAATTTCAACTTCGAGTCCTAATACAAAATACTCCCTATTTGAATATGCAGGTTGAGTCTAATTCATATTTGATCATACTCAACCAATTCCAACTCTTAAATTTATTCATGGACAATGTATAACACTATATGTTATATATGTACATATTCATTAATTAAGACCATGTTTGGTATGAAACAAATAAGAAGAGAACAAGGTAATGTTAATGGTATGTTTGGAATGAGAGTAATATATTACTAGGGTAATAAAAGTCAAACATAAGAACATGAATGTGAATACAAGGACAAATGAGAGAGTTGTGGTGTGATTGAAAGAAGATTATATAGTGATAGTGTGTTGGAAAGTAAATAAATAGGAACTATTATCCTTATTTTGGGGGAAATAGTTACACTAGGGGGAGGGTGGGTGACTATGACCCCCAAAATGAGGGTAATAGTTCTCATTTTTCTACCTCCCACCATACCATTAATATTTAATCAACTTACAAATATATTATCACTTTGTTATTTTTTCTTAGATTTACATTCATGTTTTTAAGTTTGATTTTTATTACAATAGTAATACATTACCCTAATCCCCAAGCATACCCTAAGTGTTACTATTATTAATTATTTGGTATAAATCAAGGGAAAAAAAAACACTTATAGCCGAATGGAATTGAGAAGGGTAATAAGAGGTTGTAATGGTTACCCTTAGAAATGGGATTGCGTTACTTCATCTCTCGTAGACCAGCTTATATTTGAATATTTTTAAAGTAAATAAATAAATAAAAAGACATATATGTTTAAAGATATATTTTCAAAACAATGAAAAATGGTATGAGACATTGATTTCCCTACAAGGCTACAATACATGTATCAAAGTTTTTAGACTACAAACCATAATTTTTTTTATGAAAGGAAATCAATGTTAGGAGCCTTTGGGCCAAGTATACTCTTAAACAATATTCCCCTCGTCTTTTTGTCCTTGCTACATTTCTATTTTGGCAGTCAAATTTTATAAACTCTGACCATAAATTTTAACCGTGTTATAACAAATAATATATTCAAGTGAAATATTGTTGGATGCGTCTCTTTGTAAATTTTTAAAATATTAAGCTTTTATAATTTTTTGTCTTACGAATTTAGAGGAAAAAACGTTTTAAATTGTGTCTTAAAAACCGTAAAAAGTTAAAAGTAGTAACTAAAAAGAAACATAAAGAGTATTAGAGTGCGTGTATCATAATGAATTAAGGAGAATATATTAGTTATATTTTATAACTCCCACTTTGAGTAAAATTTCAAGCTCACACCTTGCAAATTGAAATGATATGAGAAAAAGAAATACGAGTAATTAGAAAATTCATGTAGAGTATACACACAAGTGGTAGGTCCCATATTTAGTAGACTAGTCCAATGGAAAAACAGGGCATCAGGATAATAAAGGCGTAGGTAATAACTAGCGCCTCCCGAGTCCTGTCGAATGTTTGCTGGGCAATTCAGCATTTTAGATTGCACTAATCGCGGGAATTAGTGGAGTGGTAAAGTAGAGTAATTGTATCATTTAACATAAAGTTTGGTATAAAATAATAAGTGTAACAGTTGGCCGAGAATCACGGGGTATAAAGCAGGAGAGGTCTGTATCACAAGACTGTTTTAGATACGCAACATTAATGATGAATTGCGCATGTTAGAACCCTCGGATGTCATTAATGAATCAGGCCTTTACTTTTATTCTTAATTTAATGCCACAGCCACCATTCTTTCCATTCTTAAATACTCTTTTTAATATATCATTTGCTTTGCTTTGCACCTTCACTAATCAATACTTGCATTTTGTTACATATTAAACCCATTTTCTAGTATGATATACACTTTTTTTTTTCGTCTCGTTTGGAATCTATAGATTTTGATGTCAAATGTTGACCATAAATTCTTTCTAATCTATAAAAAAAAAAAAATCACATGGAGTTTAAAAAAATTCGTTTCAATATATATTTTTTAAATATCAACCTTTTATAATTTTTGCAGATAAACGTTTGAAAATATTCAAACATTTAAATTTGCTTTAAAACCTACGCAATAACAAATGGGAATAATACAATAAAACGGAGGGAGTACTATGTGATCTAGAGCACATACTGATACAAAATGTTTTGAATAATGGATAATTTATTGTAAATAAGAATCTAAAATTGCAAATAAATAGAGTAAGTGCGATTTTTTTTTTTTTCTGTTGGAATGACCTGCCACAAAAATATCAAGATGAATAAGAGAAAATTAAGATTTGAAGAGAAGGTTTTCTTGTCGGTTGAATATATTATGTAGTCATTTCAATCTTTTCTTAAAAAAAATATATATATATCTTGACTCTATTATGCACTATCTTTTTTCTGTACAATTAAGTAGCAATTTTATTAAAAAAAGAAGAAAGTTAAATTCTACTATGTATCCTAAAAAAGTAGGAGCTCATGAAAACTCACAAGTTCAATAGTCATCGCCAACCACAATATCCATATCTATGATACAAAGGTCATGGAATTAATAATAATGGAATTAATAATAATGGAATAATTCAATCAACTAAAGTGCCATATAATAGAGTTTCAAAACACCCAGGGTATGTTTTATTCAATTCAATTGAACTTTATTTGACTTATTTGAGCATAATTGTTATGATTCAATCAAATCAAATAAATGTATTGGACTTTTGCGTTACTCAGTTTTAACTTAGTATAAAAATATTCCAAATTAACCATCTATGATCTAAACTTCAAGAAAAGGAACATAGCTCAAATACACCAAGGATACAATAATGTCTTCTAATATGAGCCGGTGCTTAACAGAAATACGTATTTCTTTTACTATTCCTATTTAATTTTTACACAATTTCTAAAACACTTATATAAAACCTTATATCTTGAAATATGTTCAATAAAAAAAAAATATATTTGTTATAATTTAATAATATACATCAGGATTAATCTAACAAAATGTGACGTATATATGTTATAAGGCATTTATGTCCCTGCCGGAATTTAAATAATTTTCTTATTTTGATATGCAAAGTATATCCAATCTAGATGAGACTTGTTCTCTCCTTGACTCGAGGAGGTCAAAGAAGATAGAGCATAACATCAGGACGTGAAAGACTTTGGCTTACCTCCCAAAAATACACATATTAGCCAGTAGTTGACAGTTAACACAGCTCATATCCCTGCATCCAATGAGAGAAGGCACATGGATATGGACTTATTTATACAATAATGTTTTTATTTTGATTGTATAATGTATTGCATGTGAAGAACAAAAAAAGATATCAGCTGAGCACATGAAGATATGATAGACATAGATATGCGGATGTGGCATACTTACATGCTGAGAAGGCCCATCGGAGAGGCCTTTTGTGTGGGCCATAGCTTGCTGACCTATTGTTGAATCTTCTGTCGTCCCTTTTTCTTTTCTCTATTCTTTGTGTTATCCATACTGCCACATTCTTCTTCTCTAAATTTGTTACCTTTGGATTCTTGGTGTTCCGACGAACAAGTTCCCCCGTCGCAATCGATCCATGATACAACTATATAACAGATATGAGATACGGTTATTTCAAAAATTGAATATATTAGTACGATTAATTCAAATATAGTAATTTATTAAAATTTTATTAATATATATATAATTAAATATATTAGTACAATTAATTAAAAGATAGTAGTTTAATAAGATTTTATTAATATATATATATATATATATATATATATATATATATATATAGAAACTCATCTAAATAATGATTATTTAGATTTTAAAACTAATATAAAATAATATAATTAAATTATATAATAATAATTGTTAAAAAAATAAATATAACTATAAAAGTATCCAATATTCGTAAGGCACCCATAAACAGAATCGCCACGTAAAGTACGGAGTATCTATGAGTTCCAACTGAGAAATTGACTCAAAATAATACTAAATGGGTTTATTTTATTTTATTTTTGCAACTAGTTTACTTATGTTTAATTCATAGGAACCACAATAGCAACAATAATTTCACAAAAGTACCTTACTAGTGTCTCAATGAGTTTAGATATACATTAGATGGGAAGGAGTGAAATTCACTCGAATAGGTTATTCTTAACCCGTACCAACATTAAACTTAACTAAATAACAAAGTATTGTAACCGAAAATGATATAAAATGTTCCTAGTTGAGTTGAATATAACACAATAGAAATTTGCAAAAATACGCTTGATCATCACTAGAATGCAACATAAAAACTTACTAGAATCAATCCAATTCATGGACACCTAGCTGCCAATAGAGCTGATTATATAGGCTTCTTTTCTGTATCCAATCCATATTAGCTTTAGAACGAGCAATATAATGTGCAAAGTGTCCCTAGAACAAGTTCCATGTGTCCCTTATTATTGGTTCTTTTGATGATGTAGTACTTTTCCATGTTCTGCCCCGCTGTTTTTTTTTTATTCCCCTCTTCATGGTAGTCCCGTGCCATGGTGTTATTGCCAATCGTACGGTATATTATCAAACCCAAAAGGTCACTAATTTATATTGCTCCAACCTGTGATTCTTCCATTTCTTTCAAAATAATTGTGCTTGCAATTTAAGAGTAGACAGTGGAGTAAATTCCGTTAAGTTGATACGTTTTTTAGTCGCAGTTTCTTTTTGTTTTACCCTTTTTTGAGTCGGGTTTGATTTTAACAACTTTACTTTTGAGTGTATTCTTTGATTTTAGTTTCGGTTCATCGAACTTGTGTGTAAAACAAGAGCATGAAGGGTGTGCGTGTGATGGCTGCTGCGAGTAGCACATTTGGGTTGAGAAGGCGGAATACGCAGCAAGAAGCAAAGAAGATAGCAGCACAAGTGCACAACAACACGTCCGTACTTGTGCTGGACGACCTGCAGTGCCTAAATCTCCTGAACTTTGAACTTATGTCCATTCCACCTTGATTACTTCAAATTTTAGAGATGTATTTCTATAGGACAACTCTCTTATGTTTGACGTAACTTAGTACTCCATATGTCTTTAAAAGAAAGCATCATTTGACTTTCATGGTTTACAAGACACAACGTTAAACGTTTTATCTCTAAATTCATAATTAAGCCAAAAAATTATGAAAACTTGATATTCTAAAAATTTACATTGAGATGCATCTAATAAGATTTCACTTGAATATATTATTTCTTATAATATGATGAGAATTTATGATCAAACTTTTTAAACTTTAACTTTAAATAGTAGAATGGAGTTTTCTTATAGGGGTGGAGCCGTGGATGTAGTATATATATACTTCATCAGTCACTTTTATGCTCAAGGGTTCCAATATAGTCTTACAATTTTATTCAACGGCTATTTTATCAAAGTTTACTAAGTACAAAAAATACCAATAGTCATATTTTTTAGTATTTATAAATAGACAACTATATTGATATTCTTTTATTCACTTTTTTAAATTATTTTAATGTCTTATATTTTAAATTATCTTATTGTACTTAAATTTTAACCGTTTTATATTTTAAATTTAAATTGTCTAGTATTTTTTCTTTTTACATTATTGCATTTTTACTTTTAGCCATATTGTATGTTTAATCATCTTGTATTTTGCGTTAAATCATATTATAGTTTGATTTAATTTTTTGGTTTGTATTATCTTAAAAACTTATAAGTTAGTTGCAATTTTTTGGTAAAATAGAACTTTATTATATACAATAAATTTATTTTAATACAACTAATTATAATTATTAATCATCATTAGCAAAGAAATTATTAAGTATTACTAAAATATTTAATAAGGATGAATTTAACCATTAAAAAAATAATTTATTTATATAACAAATCAAATAAAGGAGAAAATATGTGGTAGGATATGGTGATGAAGAGTTAGAAAGTGAAAAAAGTGATAGAGAGAGTGATGGATTTTTAATTTTTTTTTTGTAGCGTGGGTATATTTATGTCATGAGATAAAATGAGGTAAGTGTTAGAAAGAAAGTGATGATATAAAATTTTTTATTTTGCTCCTTATGAAAAGTTTAGACTAGTCAAATTAAGATAAAAAAAAACTTACACTACAATGAATAAACTTAATACTCTGCTTATTTGGATTACAAAATTTTTCAAAAAAAAATCCAAATTAAACTAGAATTGGGTAACTCTTTTTATTGGTCTTAAAGTTATCTTGTTTACATGGTCTAGACTCTAGATTCTTAACTTACAAGTTTTGTACATATGATAATATAATCTTTAACTCTAATGTTTCTTTCATGGTTGTGAAAATTTAACTAATTTAACTAATACGTGTGAAACTTTTAATAATAATTAAAATTTTGAATGTTTTAGCATCCTTCATATACATATTGTACATAAATGGACACATATTTAAAAGCAATTAAAAGAATATTCAATTAAAATCGAGACTCGTCATCATACTTCATACAAAAAATCTAAGATTATTTATAAGGGCTTCAATCTTTATTCAATTTTAGATTACGGTTATTAATTTACTACTTTGTATTAGGTTCATATTATATAGGTATTAAAGTAGCTTTATTTATTTATTTATTTATGTACTAATGGATTACTATGATATTGTTTGTGCCATGTCACATAAATTCAAAAGTTAGTAGTGTATAGACATACTAATAGAAAGAAAATGAAAAAAAAATCACTCAAAAAATAAATCCAAGAAAGAAGTGGATGTGGGGGGGTGCACTTTTGAGTTATGATTTCTGAACCATACTTACTCAAGAATGGGAAGTATGAAAGAAATCATGAAATGACAATTGTTCGTATTAGTAGCACTTATTGATATGCATGTGCTCCAAACCATCAACCATGTACAAGTCCTCTCATCTCTGCCAGTGAACAATGGCATGGGCCTCTTCTCGATCTTATGTGGTCCAGTCAATGAACTTGAGGGAGTATTTTTGTGAAAGGGGGTTGGCCTAAAACCCTGAACCTAAACCCCCCCATCAACAAGGACATCTCCTTTATCCGACACCATTTTCGGCGTAACTCGTCTATTTCTATTCTATCTTCATCTCTGGAACCCCGCCCATGTGATTTTTCTGACTTCCCTTAAGTTTGGCTCCTACTTACTGGGGATGCAAGCTCTTTCACTTCAGAGGGTGAGGGTGGCTTCTCTAAGTAGAGGGAGTAACCACGTTCTTCTGTCAAATTCATATTCTGTATTTTTGTACGCTTTATAACCCTGTATTCGTATTTGGGATCAAGTATGTTATTTGTAGATATCGGGTTCGGTTAAATTTAACATCATACGGACTTGGGGTCATACCTCATACAAACTTTCATAGTTTCATGTGGTTACATTTTTTGAATTTGTATTTATGTTGGATTGTTAGTCATGATTGACATGAAAAATGAAATGGAACAAGTTTAACAAAGTAAAAAAGTTTACTTTGTAATATATTCTATAGTAAAATAAGAAATAATTATATAGTAAATTAATAGTTAAGGTATTATTAAGTGTGTACTTTAATTCACATACTGGTCAATGTTATTTCATACTTTCTCAGTCCCTAAAAGATTGTTCCAGTTTGACTTTCACGGCTCTAATACACGACTTTAATCTTTTTTATCTCCAAATTCGTAAGACAAAATATTAAGAAAATTTGATATTTTAAAAATTTACATTGAGATGCATCCAACAAAATCCCACTTGAATATATTATTTTTTATAACACGATAAAAATTCGTGGTCAAACTTTTCAAACTTTAACTCCAAATAATGGATTGGGGCGATCTTTTAGGGCCGGAGGAAATATATGAACTTTGATTCAACTATAATGCAATTTGATTTCCGGTTGTCATTTTTGAATCACAATGGAGTCTTTGTCAAATAGTCACCAAAGATTGATGTATATGTATTACTTTTTAGAAAAAAACAACTACAAATGTTATTTTTTTATTTTTAATTTTTGAAATTACCTATGGAGTTATTTAGAATGAAACTCTAAGAAAACGATTGCTTGAGGGAGACGAATATATTAGCGCCATCTCTCAGTCAGTCACTTGTAAATAATCCAGTTAGTCCCTTTCGTTGGAGTACATCCTGAAGTAGGACAATTTTGTTGACCGTTATACAAGCTTAGCTTTACTCTACTTAGTCTACTACTCTTAGGAAAATTGCCACGACCCCTCATTATTGAGAAACTGATAAATTGCGAGTAACGTTTCCGAAGGACTAGTCCTATTCCATTGTCGACGTCTCGACGAGCAGAGTGTCGTCTTGCTCAACGTAACGGAAATTAATTCTAATCTTTTCTTTTTTAATTTTAGAAAATATGGCTTCCTTCGTGTTGTTCTTCTATTTGTTATATTTTAATTTTCTAAGAGAGAATGGATATATTACGTGAATGAATTTCTAACTATTTTTCGCAACCACGAGATTGTTGACTAACGCTCAAAATATTTTTATCTCTTTTTACTTGCTTCTTTTCTTAAGTACTGAATATTCAATTTTTTGTGTATTTTAAATCATCTTAAAACATCTATCCTAATTGATTTTGGTATAGGCATAACTTTTGCTTTGATCTTACTGTACAAGCTTATCAAAGGGATGGGGAATTGGTGAGGAACTAACAATGATGGTTAAAAATCACTAGAAATTAGAAATGTAACATTGTTAACACGATAAAAGCTCGTTGAAAGGGCTATTGTTGTTGTTCATAAAGATAGAGCATATGATTTTTCCCCCCCTTCCCTTAGACAAACAGGAGCTAGTCAAGATAGAAGAGGTGAAGCTAAGTTGCAATTATAAGGTACCATGACTTATACATAATTGATATATGTCCGTTTTTAATATTAAAACAAAAAATTATAGCACAAAATCGTATATCCTACTATCCACAATAGGATCTCTACACAGTGCACCACAAACCACACTAACAAATATGAAATATAACTATATAAGTACTTTCTTTGATTGTTTATTTCTTAAACATTACTTGTATCTACCATCAAATGTTGTCCAAAACTAAACATGAAAACTCACCTTTTGTTTGTTCACATCTTGAACATTACTTGTATTTATCATCAAACGTTATCCAAACTAAATACTTAGTTATTAATACATACTCCCTCTATTCTATAATATTTGCCCCATTTAATCATTTTTTACGCAAACTTTTTAATCGAAATGAGTCAAACATTACAAGATAAAAGAAGTACATAACATAAAACTGGCTTACCAGTTACACATCCAAAAGAGTATGGCATTTTGACCTAGGTAAAATCATTAATGTACATCATATCCAATAATCCAATCCAATCCAATCCCAGATAAAACAATTAAATTGACACAAAAAGCACACACAAATGACACACCCCTGTACACCTCTCACCTTTTCCCCACTATAAGTACTGAAGCAGAGCACTCTTATATCTATGCCCTCTCCCCACTCTTCTCCAAAACTAGAATTTTCTTCTCTGAAGAAGAGGGCAGTTGTTGGTTGGTTAGTCAAGTTCCAACACTACCCTTTTCTCACCCTCATTTTCCCTCCAAAGCCCATAAATGGCGGCTCCATCTTCCCCCAAATCCCCTGTTTTCCTGCTCCTCTGCCTCTTCACCTTCTTTCTCCTCTGTAACTCGCACCCTTTCAAAGGAGGCTATCACCGCCGGCCCCGCTTCGCTTCTCACAATTACAAAGATGCCCTCACTAAATCCCTCATTTTTTTTGAAGGCCAAAGGTCAGGCAAACTCCCACCTAACCAGAGAGCTTCTTGGAGGAAAGATTCCGGCCTCTCGGACGGTGCTCAAGCGCATGTATTTTTCCTACATTCCCCCCCCCCCCCCCCCCCCCCCCCCCCTCTGATTTTTCCTCCATTTTTGTTGAAAATTATATCTTTTTTTTTTGGGATTTTTGCATAGATTTAAGGGTATTTTGTAGTTTAATATACGGTAGTGTGAAAATATAATGCAGGTGGATTTAGTAGGAGGATACTATGACGCAGGGGATAATGTGAAGTTTGGGTTTCCAATGGCTTTCACTACTACAATGTTGTCATGGAGTGTGATCGAGTTTGGTGGGCTTATGAGAGAGGAACTCCAACATGCTAAACAAGCTGTCCGGTGGGCGACTGACTATCTCCTCAAAGCCACTGTTCATCCAGACACTATATATGTTCAGGTATGCATACTTAGTTCTCGCGTTGATAATGTAATTAATCATCTCATTAATAATGTGTTTCAAGCTAAATATTTGTTGTTTTGATAAGTGTAATTTGAACTAGTAAGGTAGGAAGGCGTACTTTTGACTGGTTTGGTTAAAAAAATTGTTAAAGTTGGGCAAGTATATATTTGTTTTGAAAGGTTGGAGATGCAAAAAGAGATCACGCTTGTTGGGAGAGGCCAGAAGATATGGACACACCAAGAAGTGTATTCAAAGTTGACAAAAATAACCCTGGAACTGAGGTTGCTGCCGAGACTGCAGCTGCCCTAGCAGCAGCTTCTATGGTCTTTAGAAAGAGTGACCGGGCCTACTCTAGGGTCCTCATAAACCGTGCCATTAGGGTACTTTCGTACTTTCCATCCTTCTAATCTTACTAATGCATTCAATTATCAAAAACTTAATGTATTAACGAATTTTTTAATGTTAATTTTGGGTTTTAGGTTTTTGAGTTTGCTGATAAGTACAGAGGGTCATACAGCGATGGGCTCAAGAGTTATGTTTGTCCCTTCTATTGCTCTTACTCTGGTTATGAGGTACTGAGATTTTATTATTCTCTGATTAATCTGTATGTAGAATCTATCAAAAAAATTTAATTTGATTTTTTTTTCTTGCTTAATTTAATAATTATGCAGGATGAACTACTGTGGGGGGCAGCTTGGCTTCACAGAGCTACCAGGAACCCAATGTACCTAAACTACATTCAAAGAAATGGGCAGGTTCTTGGTGCCAGTGAGGAAGATTTTACTTTTGGTTGGGATAACAAGCATGCTGGTGCCAGAATTCTTCTTTCTAAGGTACTTTCTCTCCTTTCCTCTGAGTCTTGATATATTTTAAGAATTACTGAGGTAGATGGGATTTAAGATTTTAATAAAAGTAGATGTTTGGTGTTATTAAAATAGTAAATGGGTTAAAACATATTTAATCTGAATGGCTTGACAGTCCTTCCTAGTGCAAAGAATGCAATCACTGCACGAGTACAAAAGCCACTCTGATAATTTCATATGCTCGCTCATCCCCGGCGCACAATTCTCTTCTGCTGAGTACACGCCAGGTGGTCCTCTTTTCTCTACTACAATTCTGTATGTGAATCATGAATTTGGCATCGTCTAACGGCTAAATGAATTCAATGTGGTGCAGGAGGTCTATTGTTCAAGATGAGTGATAGCAACATGCAATACGTGACCTCTACCTCCTTCCTCCTCTTAACTTATGCCAAGTACCTCAAACGTTCTAGCATGACTGTCTCGTGTGGTGGCACTACTGTTTCAGCCAGAACCCTCCGAACAATCGCCAAAAAGCAGGTTTATTATTATATTTTTGCACAAATTTGACATGCATTTACACCACTAGTTTAAGATTTAATACATTATGTTTGTCACGTTACTTTAGACAGCATACCTATTACAGATTTAATATCTATTTTTTTATTTGTCCCATATTATAATTTATAAATAGGTGTAAAATTTGCATATTTAAAATTAGAATTTGAGGTAATAATAAAGGAGTTCAATCAAGTAAAGACCAATTGCAATTACCTTAGTGCTGAATTTTCAAGGAGAAACAAACAAGTAAAAAACTAATTGCGACTACTATAAATTCCTAATTTCAGGTAGACTACTTATTGGGGACCAACCCAAAGAAGATGTCCTACATGGTAGGGTACGGTCCAAGTTACCCTAAAAGGATCCATCACAGGGGAGCATCACTACCGTCCATTTCATCACACCCACAAAAGATCCAATGCTCCGCAGGATTTGATTTCATGAACTCGCAATCACCCAACCCAAATGTGCACGTAGGTGCCATTGTTGGTGGGCCCGACCTTCATGATAACTTCCCTGATGACCGGTCTGATTATGAGCAATCAGAGCCATCCACCTACATGAATGCCCCACTCGTGGGAGCCCTAGCTTACTTGGCTCACTCCTTTGGACAACTCTAAAGTGACCCTGTTATTTAGGGCACCTTTCCCTTTATCACTTATTTTTTCTTTGTTGTTTTACTTAATTAAAAAATTATGGTGTAATTAGTGAGGTTAGGATCGAGATCTGAAGTTGGAGCCCCTTGGTAAGAGAGAGTGGTTCTGCTTTTTTTTTTTTTTTTTGGGGGAATGTACTCCTAATATTTTTATTAATGTATTAGCATTACTATATAGATTGAAGCTTTTAAGGATCAATTAGTAATGTTATTAGAGTGGATCCTCCTCTTTAATGGGTAATATTTGCTTCTGTCGTGCCACAAACGGCGTGATCGTTATGGTGTTATTTGTGTAGTCCATATTGTCAGTATTGTATTGGACGTTGGACTTCTTTTTAATTATATAGTACTATATTTATCACTAAGATTGCAAATTGTGGATTGTTTTTAGTATTCCTAGTGATTATTTGCTTGAATAGTTTTATACTTGTATGGTTGAAATTATTATACTATTATTGAGCTTGAAAACTGTTGTATACATAACTTTCAAATATGACTGCAAGAGATTTAGGGATTGATCAAATTGTTTGCTTAATTAGTTGGGTGTTTAGTGTTGCATAAACATGATCTTTTCCATGTAGACAATCATAACTTGAAAGAGAAAGTTCACTGAATATTACGAATTGAGTGCGTAGCATGTTGAAGTACAAATTTGTGCAGTTTCCAATAAATCAAGAATATTATTTGTATATCCCATATTTTTGCATATTACTCCCTCATTTCTAAAAATATTGCCCAATTATCTTATTATTTCCCTCAAAATTTCCCATTTTTCATTTTGATTCGTCTTTTAAAAACTGTCCCATTCTCATAAAGATTTTTATTTTGGGTTGTCCTCTTAAAAATTTCCCTTTACATATTAAAAAAGTTAAAATTTGTACTTGACAACTTTTAAGGGGGAATATCTATTTACTTTTCTAATTACTTCTCTAAGTGGGTTAGCAAGTGATCCAACATTGTTAAAGTAGTGTAGCAACATTTTAGAGACAATTATTTTAAAATTTTGGGACAATATTTTTAGGGACAAGAGAGTATTTTTCAATCTATGTTTTTGTTATCAAGTCTATAGTTGAAGGACTTACATTAAAAATCCAAGGTTTACTATGGAACAAATGTAACAGAAGATTAGCGATCGTACAAAATTACTCCGTATTCATCTAGGGACTGACACGTGAATCTCTTCTAAGCTCTATGTGACTTCAAAAACCTTTAGCTGGGAATCCTGGGATAAGTCATAAGTGTAGGTTTGTGGCATTGTTTATCCTTATTCCTAAAGCCACCCTCCCTCGAGATGGGATGGCTTATAAGATAACACAGTTTTAGTAAGATTATTAGTCACTCCAACAAAGGATTGAAACTTTTAGGACATTTTCTTGAGAACAATGATAATTAATCTCAATATGTTTGGTCCATACTTGTGGATAATACTTCGTGTACAATAGTTCGGTCATACGGAAAATAATGTAAATGGGTGGATGTCTTCATGTGTATAGTAGTTCACTAATAGAGAATAATGTGAAATGGGTGAATATAGTCATTTTGTGGATGAGTTATATTTCTGCCGTCCCTTAAATATTGTCCCATTTTTTCATTTTGGTTCGTCCTCTAAAAATTGCTCCGTTCTCTTAAAAAACTTTCCACTTTTGTTTGTGGCCCAAAGATTTCTCATTGTATATTAAAAAAAATAAAATTTGTACTTGAATCAATCTTTGGAAATGAAGGGAATATATTGTAATGATTATGGATGAAATATATTGGACGAAATGTAGTCATCTTAAAATTTCAACATTCCTTCTACCCAATTCGCACCCTTTTCAAAAAAAGTCATCA
Source organism: Dysphania ambrosioides (assembly GCA_026401315.1). NCBI lineage: Eukaryota > Viridiplantae > Streptophyta > Magnoliopsida > Caryophyllales > Amaranthaceae > Dysphania > Dysphania ambrosioides. The sequence goes on from CM048661.1 coordinate 12,786,135, forward strand.
TATAAATGGCACAAGAAATGAAAAAAATAAAGAACAGAGGGAAAAAAAAATATAGACATCACTGGAGAGAAAAGGTAGTGGTAAATGATTTTTTACAGCGGGGTAAAAGTAGAAGTAATAGAATAAATTGAAGACCAATAAAAGTAAAGAAGAAGCTAGAAGGGGGAGCATGGGATGAACATGTGATACGGATCATAAGGCAAGAAGAGTAAGGTCATAAAGGATACTGTAAAAGCTGCATTAGTTAGTGGTAGCAGCAGTTTGTGTCATAAAAAATTACTGGGAAGAAGGAGCTGACTGACTAATATTAGCAACACTAAATCTTTTTGACGCTTCAATAGCCATAAATCAAGGATTTTCTTATGTTCCAACAGTAACAGTAGCTTTTTGGATGGAATCCTAACAGCATGCCAATTGCCAAACTAACATTTAAGTATAATAATGAGGAGACACGAAATCGCATGACATTCTTCCCCACATTATGTAGTCTTCTACAGTTCCACTAAACACATTCCAACATTTTTTTTTCAATGCAACATTTTTCTCGTGACATGGCATGGGTGGACAGTGTACTCAGGTGCATCCGCTCCAAAAAAATGTACATAACGTACATAAAAAATGTACATTACATACATGAAAAATATATATAGTATACATGTGAGTTATGTACATTTCACATAACTCACATGTGTATTATGTACATTTTCATGTACGTAATGTACATTTTTCACGTATGTGATGTACATTTTCCATGTATGTGATATATATTCCACATAACTCACATGTGTATTATGTACATTTTTCATATATGTAATGTACATTTTTCATGTATGTAATACACATTTTTTTGGAGCGAGTGCACCATAAGCATGGTGCACCCGGATGCACCTTCGAATTTGCGGTGACATAGACCTTATTAATAGTGATCATTTAATAAAATTTTCTCCTTATATTTGGATTTTGATCCATTAAGGTCAAAAGTTAGGAGGTATACTAACTTCTTTCACGTAAATCTGAAAAGTATTTCCTAATAAAGCTTGAATAACCTAATCTATCAATACTCTTAAGTCACACCAAATTGTACATTTAGTTCCACGATGTACAGTCAATTTGAAAATTTTCTTAAGTAGCTTAGCCTGAGCATATATGACGTGATAAAAGAAACACTCTCTCCGTTCCCCAAAGATTACCCAATATTCAATTTTGGATGAAATGTCCCCCAAATATTGCTTCACCCTCTTAAAGATATTTCATTTTGAGTTACGTGTCTAAAATTTTCCATTGTATCTTTAAAAAGTTATTTTTCGGATTTAGGTAATCTTTAAAAGAAGGGGAATAGTTATTTGTTATCCAAAATTGTAAAGGTAATTTTCACTCTCGTCACATTAACGGGCTGGGCTGTACCCTTTGGAGCAACAATCCCACTCCTTACATTTCCACCAAGGAATTTATGAACAATGATAAACTGGTCCAGATCAAACTCTACACACAAGAATGTTAAATCTACGAATTTGAAACAAAATCTTCCCCAAGTCTTTCACGAGGGGTTGATTTTTGATACATACTCCTAAACTTTTTCCTTATATTATTCGTATGCACAGATCCACTGCTTCTTAGAGCATGTATTAAGTTACTATATCGATACATTCAGCTTCATAAAGGCATAATCATGAACGAAGTGAACCCGCTTCACATGATTAATCACTAGCATAATTACTCACTTATTTACATACAGAAAATACTTACTGGTGAGGACCTTGTGTAGGTACACTTATTTGGTTATTCCTACCCCGAGACAGAGTACACACAGCTTAACATCTGAACAAACCAACTACTTTCATGGTCCACGAAAATTCAAGACTGCATCTGTGGTAGAAGGCTCGTCATCTGTTGCCAATGGAACAGATTTTGCCTGATATTACAATAAACAAGAATGAGCTTCAAATCAGTTGCAAAATGTTAACAATTACTTAGATTATTTTCACGCAGTAGACTAATTTTATGTACATCATGCTTTCGTACCTTTTCTTGGTTAACCATTTCAAAAGAATGCTACAAATAATGAATAATCACATATTAATGTTATTTTAAGAATTCTACATAGAGCTGTCAACGATGTATAGAAAAATTTCCAAGGAGTCGGTTAGTAAGTCATTGTGAGAGAGTAGCAACTAATCAACCATTGTAAAGGATATCAAAGTGACAACCAATTCTGGGAGTATTATGTCATTAGGGGCAACTATCTTGATTCAAAGAAGCAACATTAAGATGCTATGCAAGCAACTCTCTAGTTTGGTTGTAAAAAAAGAGCGACGTAACAGATTATCTAGCGATCACTCAGGATTTACTCAGCAACCTTCATGTCTAGAAAAGGCCACTGCTCATCAATGATATATGCCACTCCATGTAAGGTAGTCAGAGTGGGCCATGCTTTAAACTAGTTAACAAAGAGGCGTATTATAGATACATTTAGCTATGATTCTGGGGAAAAGGGTGACCTGATTATTAATCAATCTTCGCATACAATTTGAGAGACAAATTTCATCTCTAACAAAAAGAAAAGTGGGTGCAGAAAGGCACATTCAAACACCATTAAAAAAGCAGAGAAACAAGGGACATAGGCGACAAAGATTCAAGGACACAGAAGAAAATAACTAACCAGATCGCGAAACTTCAAAATGTAGAACATCTCAAGATAACGTCGAGTCTCTCTTCTCTCCAGTTTAGAGACATATTTCCAAAACCCATACACCCCCGCTAATGTCATTAACCTTTCAGAATACTTTTGCCAGGTATACCTGCAATTTCAAAAGTCAAAACACAAACAAAGTAAGCAACACCGGCCGCTATGCATACATTTTGAACGTATCAACATTGACACTAACCTTTCTATGATCCTTTGCAAACTTCCATCAGATATTTTACTCCAGTAGCTTGGATCCTCTCTGCTCTTTGTAAAGAATTCAACCATCTTCTCTGAAGCGTGATCAGCATGATATGGATCAATATGAAATCCTGAGACACCGTCTTCTATAATCTCAGCAGGACCACCATGGCATGTAGCAAATGTCGGAAGACCACAAGTCATAGCTTCAACAACTGTAAGCCCAAATGCTTCATAATATGCAGGCTGCAATTCATAAACAACAAATTCTATGATATTAGGGTGATCAGGACTCTAGCTACGACTTTGATTAGTGAAATAGACATTTATAGTCTACAAGGCATATAAACCTATCTGCCAAAGTCTCCAACAAATTCGTATAATCATTTGCATACAAATCCTTCTATAACGATGAACTGTACCCTAATAGGATTGCTTTTGATCCAATTTTTTGACAAGAACATTTTATACTTGTAATTAGTCAAAAGACATCTAGACTCTACAGTCCAATTGCAGGAAGGATGGTAAAATGGACAGAGTAGAACATACCTGCACAAATATACCTCCTTTGTCACAAATGTAGCGATACAGTTCTCCATTTCTTACTCTATTTGTTTGAGAAGCTATCCACCGGAACTGTCCTTTCAAATTGTAATCCTTGATAAGGTTGTGCATCTTTAAAATTTCCGCAATCTCTTCCCTGTCATTTGATTTTTTCACATCATTGTACCCGGCAACAACAACTAGGTTTGCCAATTCCCTGAGCTTGGCATTCTTCGCATAGCACTCCACCAGTCCTGTTATGTTCTTCACACGGTCTAGCCTTGCCATGGAAAATATGATAGGTTTCGACGGATCATCTAGTAAACCACTGCAATGATAAAAATGCACATCATGCTGAAGGATATGCTAAGCACTATGGTGCCAAAAAACTTCTTGAGAATTTATTTGTGGTTAACAACAAGTTTAAAGGAGTACCCAGAAAAACAACTACCTATATTCCAAGAGATGAACCAAAACAACGGCCATTAACTTTCAATTTGCTAGTTGTTTACATTACAGGTTATGTGTGAACGAAGCTAGATTAAAAGAGCAAGAGGTTACATATGTTCTTCATTCTGCTCAGGATTAAATAAGAGATTCTCTATGAAGCCATGAAGTGCAGAGAGCCGCTTCTCCTTCTCTGAAAATGCGAAATAGATGGACATATCGGCCCCTGGCGAGACAATATTGAACTTGGGGTCAAAGACATCAATCCCATGCACTACCCGATACAGTCCTGGCAAAGTGAAGGCCGTATGGCTCTCATATTGGCCAACAGTATTCTTCCTGAAACACATTTATTGTTATCCAGGTAAATCATGAAGTATAGTAGACCTAAAACCATAAGTGAAGGTTGGCAACAAGTCAGGAAAACCTGCAAGAGGTTTAGATCACTGAACATAATAACAACTAATATGCTTTAATCCAGGAATAAGATAATGCCTTCATGCCAAAATAAATAATTAAATAGTGAATATCTGTAACCATCTTTAACTTGAGAACTTGCAAACTTGCAAACTTTTTTCTTTTGGTACATGGAAGGGCAAGACAAAGAAATACATAAAAAAGGAATGAGCATTAGGACTTGGGACCTAATATCTCTACATATTTATTTAAACTAACCTAAGATCTCTACTCTAAATAATTGCTACTCAAATACCTTTATGATAAAGAGAATGCAAAGATTTTCTTCAGCACATTGGTACACTTAATTGGCAAGTTGAAGGCATTGAGAGATCAAACTATCAGTTTTTAGAGAAAAAATGAAGTTACTGATTCATACAATATATTTGGAAACTGTATATTTGAATCACCATAGAGTTAACAAGTATTAAAAGACATTACAGCCTAAGTGACTTCTTTCTACAGACGAACAATATGTATTATGTACTTGACAGCTCACTAAGAATAGCAGATCATGATAGCATGAACCCTGAACTCATTTAATCAATAGACAATCATATGTTGATCAAGCTTTATGTAAACGTAGAATAGTTCTCTATAACCACACAATATGAAATAAATTACACTGAACTTTGTGGTACTCAATTTCTATAATTCGTATTTTTAGCCCCCATAACTCCTTAGAAACTGTGAGCACAAAATAGAGCATATGAAATCAATGTATCTAATTTAATCTCACAATAATTTGATCAAGTAGATGGACTAACGTCATTGCACTGGACTGCTAAAAGCAAGCAATCATATACTTACGTCCCAGCTATCTCTTGGTAAGTGCTTGTTATGATGAAATCAGCATGATTCATTGCCATCAAGTCAGCTGTAAACTGACACGAGAAATGGTATTTATCGTCAAACTTTTTCCAATAAATATCAGAATCTGGATACTTGGTCTTCTCCAATGCATGGGCTATATTGCACTGAAAACCACATTACATAAGCAATAAATATGCAGAGGAAATATAGAAAATAAAGCTTCACAGATACTTTTTATCAAAAGAATGAAAAGCTTTGCTGTTGCAAAGATATCATAATCTCATGAAGAAAAACATCACAAGAAGCCCTTTGAAACATAAAAACACTGAAGCATAGCAAGACTTTACCTGGGTGACACCCATTTTGTAGGACAACAAAGAAGAAACAAGATTCCCGTCACTGTAGTTGCCAATTATAAGATCTGGGCGACCCTGCAACTCACCAATAATTTCACCAGCTGCATCCTGACAAAGGCGAATCACACAGCTTATATTTGGTAGCATGCAAACATACAATATAACATCAGCAATATGCGAACTAGATAAATAAATCTGAAAGAGAAATCATGTTTAGGATGTAATTCTGGACATTGTCATAGATTGTATTTCATCATAACATACTTATGCCTTATGGTCTAGGAACCCCCAGGTAGAACCATAAGAATATAAGTTACATGGAGCAATAAAAAATTATGTATAGAAATTCATGGCAAAATCAGATCCACTTCAAAGGAGTGCATATTGTAATACTCAAGTGTAAATCACTTATTCCATAGAGAAAAATAAGAGCTGTTAAAAATACACTAAAGAGAGAGGATCTCCTTTACCAGTCCCAAAAGGTTACAAGACCAAATATATAAAGTTCACGATGAAAACATGCTGGAATCATTTGAAACTTCCTAAATGTATCAGTTAAATTTCTGAGAGGTTGAAGTATCTTTGGGCACATAATCTTAGGGAACAGCCTATGCCTCTCATCTCCAGTCTAAATTTAATACACATTTAAACTGTCTGAACTTTTGATGTTTAACTAAATACTTAAAAGACTTCACTAAAAGTGACTCACAGAACAGTTTATAGGTGAAAACAAGAGTTTTCAGATTAACAAGGCTAAAATATCCATAGTACGAAAACCTGTCCATTCAATATCAGCAATTTAACAGTGAATCAGAAGCATGCATTCCCAGGAATTAGAACAAATCCAGTCAGAAGCAAACGGTTGGAGACATTGTACTCATCTGGTCATAACAACATCAAGCTCCACTTTATAATTTGAAAATAAAATATCTCTAAAGCTACAATAAAATTTTAATCTGATTTCAGGCTATTGTTCTCACAAGATCAAGCACAACATGCCAAATAAGCAACCTACAACCAGAAGTGTCCCCATGGGGCACTTACCATCTTCCAAATTCTAACTCCCATCACCTTCAGGCTCTAAGTCATTGAAAATTTAGAAAGGAAATCTTGACATATTAAATTTTTTGAATATTCAAGATGCAAGGATCGGATCTAGGTAAGTGAGGATACAATTTTTTATTTCTTTTTTATAACAATGAGGTTCTCAATCTAATCCATTGCATTGAGAGTCTTTAAACAAAAACCACGTATGACATTTTCTATTTACTCAACAATAAAATGTCCATAAGCCAAATAAATAATGAACGATCAAGGCATTGTTACGTGCACATTACGATGCATGGAAATGAATGGGAACCAGTATTCTTGCATGTTTTGAACAGTGGCACAGAAATGGTGACGAATTTAAGTTTGGTTTCCATGAGAAGTTCTTGGCCATCAGGCCATCCAACAAGTATCCAGACACAACAAGCGGGCAAAATAACACTTTTCACCACACTAGATAGAAAAGAACTTTTTTTTCCAAACATTATCACAAACAAGTGAGGTAGAGCTGCCAACAATATGACTAAATTACCACACATCCATATACAGATTTAACAGTAAAGGATCTATTGACAGTAAGCAATTACCTCAGTAAAAGTTTCTAGATAAGGCCAGACATCAAATCTAGATATCCATTTCCGAAGGATTCCTTTATCTGATCGGAAAGGAACTCTGAGGATACTAGCATATTCTGTTCCACTGACTTTTTCCACACGCTGGTTGCATGAGGTCCCTTTGGCATCAGGAATCAACCGAGTCACCTACAGATAGCAAGACACCAGAATTATTGACTACAACTGGTCAACCATGGTCTGTTGTCCCCCGTCATGCAAAAAGACAATGGACATTGAAAATAAAGTAATCCTAGGGAGTGTTGTACGGACAGTCCCGTTCGACATTCCCTGCCTTAAAATTACAGAGCTTGAAAGATTCTTACAATAAGAATTCTAGGAGTCACATCAAGCCCTTGCTTCTTTATTCGTTGGAGCATTTCATGTTCCAAAGCTCGCACTTGATCAAGTATATAAACAATCTATAACTCGAGGAAAAGAGCAGGCAGGTTAGTATTAATTCATGTATTACCGAGGTGTCTATAATAAAGAATACAAAGACTGCAGCAATATCCAACCTCTGAACAATACCAACAATTGAAACTTCATGGCCTCATGGGTGAAATGCAGACCAGAAAAAGAATATGCATAAAATGATAAAAATACATGAACTGACGAAAGTATAATCTGGTACCTGGCCACCAGTGTCAGGCAAGCCCAGCACATGTGCCTGGCCAAAGTATCCATGTACAGACAGAATGACCACATTAAACACCATGGGAAGTCTTCCAAGAAATGTCTCTAATGTGGAGGGATCAGGAGCCTGAAGGATGTCTAGTAGTAGATGCATCATCTCTAAAACCCTTTCTGCAGTGTCACCCCAACCTCTCTCAAAACCCAAACCTTGGAGTCTGCAAACATGGGGCAAACAGTGAATATCTTAACACTCCAATCAAATAATAATCAATTCTAAATTCGTGGACAGTCAAACTCAACTTCAGATAAGTGTGAAAGAAGACACAGTAAATGGAAGGCATATGCATGTATTAAAGTATAAGCATACACAAATTCAAACTCAGAGTAAGGGGTATCTGGTGGAAACTTGGATAGATGATCCTCAGCTTTTGACAATGCAGACTGAAGGCGAGACATAGTTTGTATCCGATCATTCAACATCATGACCTGCACAATCACTAGCACATTACCTAGAGCATCCTAGCACCAAGCCAAGCATACAGGCAGAGGCAAATGCTCATTATTCCCTTCATCTGGCGGGTGGAAATAACCTCAAAGTTTTGAACTTTGAAGCATTCCCATTTTCACAGTAGAGGAAAGTAACTGCATGACTTACAACTCCTTTATGTTTGTGCACTCGAAGGAAATGAAGTAACGGCTCCAAGCAGTCTTTGTTGCGAAACATGATGGATGACAGGTGTCGGTTGAGAAACTGAACCCCATTACCAATAGAAGAAGAGCGTGTTGGACGCGGAAGTGATTCATTAAAAGGCTCGAAGTCAAGCTCAAGAACATAGTGATCGTCAGCCCTACTATACAACAATATATTCGTGAACAATACGTTAGAGGACTTGAATTAAACAGATTTTAAGAAATCATACTCACTTTCCATCCTCAAGCTCCTCCTTGAAGCGGAGATACTCAGAAACAGTTAACTGCTCCACATTAAGTTCGTAGACATTAACACGAACATATTCCCAAACTCCGGGTCTTGGACGGATTGCTATTGCAACAAAGGGAGGAATAACTATTGCTTCCTACCATAAAACAAAGTAACACACATCTTAGAAAGCATAACAGATACTGTACATGTCTTGCATATTCTAAAACTACAAAACTTTATGAAGAAAATTTACCTGAGCAGACCTAAGAACTTCGCTAAACGGACCATCACTAAGATTATGCGTTCCTTTATCATCGCCGATCACAGTTTCCAGTCCATCAATCAAATGATGCGGTTGTAACAAACATTTTCCTTGCGCCACGTACCTGCATATAAATAAATAAACTCGCATTCACCGTACGGTTGAAAAAGGACACCCATAAAGTAGCCCTGACTCAACAGTGAATTTAATCTTTTTAATATTCCATCGTCCCGCCCAAAGATCGCGCAATTAATCTAAATTTTTAAAATATCAACTTACAAATTTTGATATAAAATCGAGGGAGTATTAGCTTTTATATTGATTAATTCTAATCATATTCTAGTAAACTCTCAACGTAACTTTTTATAATATCAATTTTTTACATTTTTTATTTTATAAATTTAGAGGTAAAATATTTAATGTCGTATATAGAAACTAAAATTAGATAAATTAGAAAAATTGAAATAAAAAAGAAAAAGGAACCTGGAAAGGAGAGACACAAGCTCGTTACGATGAACAGAGAGAGTATCTTCAACTCTCTCACGCATGCTGGGACTCTTACTAAGATTGGGCGCCATTAGATCATATAGCAGAGGAACGAGGGATGAATACAGCGTAATAAAAGTAGAGAGGAAGATGGAATTGAGAGAGAGATGGCGGAATTAAATAGTAACAAGTGCCACTCTTATACGTGTCTTCGGGAATTAAGTACGGAGTACTTGCTGTTTACTTGATAACTGTGGGCTGCGTGTCGTGCTTTGGGCCTGCTTTTCTCACCTTGCCCATTTAGCCCTCCTTTTCTCAATATTGCTTTCATTTTTTCTGTAATTTCTTTATAGTGATGCTCATGGATGAAATGGTTACTAACTTTGGATAAGTTTAAATAAACGTCAAACACACATAAACAATTAAATAATAAAAGATCTTACAAATCATGTCAAGCATATACCCCCAACTCTATTTTTACATTCCTAGAAATCAATCGATAACACCGTTAGTAAACGATAAAGAGGTTAATTAATTAAGGATCTTTAGAGATTATTACCCTTGATTGTTTGGGTCTAATAAGAATTAGAGAAATCGCCTTAAGATTAGGATTAGCATTGCTTCGAGATCTTTAATGGTGTTTTGAGGTAAATTGGTAATGATACTTGATAAATTGTGGATGATTGCTAGTTTTTAGTTTAATAAGATGTAGAGCGGTTTATATAGGATTTAAGGGAAGAATCCGGATAGAATAGGGCGAGTAAGAAGCAAAGACATTGCGTGACATATTATTGCCAAAGGGAGAAGGACTAGATTTAGTACGTCTGTATTATTTGCCAAACCACTACCACATTATTTTCAAGTTTCACTAACATATTCTAGTTCTATTACTTTCTTAATTTAATTTATTCCACCAAAAAAAGTAATCTTAATCTTATTTCTTCAACTTTAAACGCATGATATTTACAAAAGACGAGTGTATTATATTCAATATATTGATTTTAACTAAATAAATTCTTTCATAGTTTTCTTGTTAATTTTAAACAGGCTCTTAAATTGGTTTCGTTTACAAAATGCACAATTAACCACAACACAACTTACTTCTTTCCTTCTCCAATAAATAATTACCAAAATGCTAAAATAATGATGGCTACAATTAAAAACAGAAATAGATAATCACTTATTTTAGATTACAAATTTTATGCTAATATTAGTTGAGAATATGAACATTATATCAAAATCTAGCTACTCCTATAATCTGTTAACTTTTCTTTTTGTTTATTGACAAACTGTATGTGTTTCAAAACCCTGGGAAAAGTTGATACGTAGCAAGGTAAAACATGAAGACAGTTTTTCTTCTATTATGCTTTATGATTTCGTCGGTATACAGAGGTGTTGAAGGCAAACCTCAAGTAAAAGGTGTCCCTGAAACTGGTCCTCCAATCGCCTCTGGGCCGGATCATGATGTCACCAAATATGGTGCTACGTTAGGTACCTCTGATGACACCACTGAAGATGGAGACTCTGCTAATGCTTTGGTATAGTTTCACCATTTTTGGTCTTAATTTTAGGGCAATGTTATGATTTTTGTTACATTGTATAGGGGTTACTCTTAGGGGCCGATTTAGAAAATGTATTTCCATAGGTGGTATTAATGCAGATATATTCTTTGTTAGGTTTCAGATGATAAATTACGTACATGATGAAAAATCCCTAATTCAAGAAATGTCAATTGTTGAACCCGGCCGCAAGCTGCATATATTGTAGTAGCCCCGCCAATGACACACATGACACACCCCAAACTAGATGTATACGTATTGGATGCAATTCTGCTCTATTTGTTGGAGTTCAGGAAAATTTATATAAGTTGAAGTTTATAGTACTAAAAAAAGAAAAACCAGCCTAAGATAAGACTGAATGTCATAAGTCGTATTTTTTTTAATACAAAGCGGAGTTGTAGTATTATTTATATACAATTTGGCATAAGGGTGTATTCTCTATACCAACCTGACTAATTGGGCAGTTTGCAATACAAAAAACTCTGAGGAAATCAATAAAGTGAAGGTACGTAACTTATTGCAGGCATTTATTCGGGCATGGAGGGCTGCATGCGACAGCGTGGGAGCAACAAGATTAGTAATCCCAAAAGGGAGTTTTGTGACAGGTCCAGTCTTATTTGCTGGCCCATGCAAAGCAAAAGTTACAGTCGAGATCATAGGTACTGTGTTGGCTAACACTGATATTACTCTCTACGCCGAACCTCATGTCATCTTGTTTGAGAATGTCGATGGTGTCACCTTTACTGGTACCGGTGTCGTCGACGGCCAAGGTGCTAAACACTGGCAGAACAATGATTGCGCTAAGAACCACAATTGTTCCCCTCTGCCTACTGTAAGTAGGTTGTTCGATCTTGTCAATTTTTACATGAGATAACTAAAAGAAAAGGTACTGCGTACATGTTAGAAGTAACATGTTTCTTGAAAAATAATAAGGGATCATTAAGGTTTAGGAAGAGATCACAACCAACCATATGTGATATGTCTGTACCACCATAATGTCTCCAAATTAAACCTAGCTTCCCCCTAAATACACTCACTAGTTCACATATACTAGCATGAAATCTTACCCTTTTTCAGCTAGCTAGAGTATATTATGTTTATTTCTTATTTTGTGAACATAAATCAGCATTTTGCTTTTGTTTGCAGTCCATCAAATTCCACAGGGTGACCAATGGTGTGATTGAAGGAGTTCAATCTGTTAATTCCATGTTTTTCCATATGTTTATTACCAACTGCCACAATGTGACGATTCGTAATGTTAAGATAGCAGCTCCATTTAACAGCCCTAACACTGATGGCATTCACGTCGGTGAATCGGATCTTGTTACAATCACAAATAGCTTGATTGGCACTGGTGATGATTGTATATCTGTCGGCCATGGATCCAAGCAAATTTTAATTACAGGTGTCACATGTGGCCCAGGACATGGTATCAGGTGAAACACTCGATTTCTTTCTAGAAAAATAAATTTCCTGTTTAAACATAGCAAACTAGAATTTAAAAATAATCTACGTCTAAAATCAATTGCCATTAAGTTGATTATATATTTTGACCGCAAACGTCAATTGCATAATGATACTAAGTATTTTCTAATGTATAAATGGGTATGTGATGATTTATTTGATAGTATTGGAAGCCTTGGGAAGTATGATAAGGAGCAAGAAGTAGCAGGGGTGCATGTTATGAACTGCACACTTAGTGGAACCACAAATGGTGCAAGAATCAAGTCATGGCCTGGAAATAAGCCAAACAAAGCTTCAGCAATAATATTTGAAGATTTGGTCATGGATCACGTAAAGAATCCAATTATCATTGACCAACAATATGGCAAGAAAGATAGCACTCAGGTAACAGAAACATTACACGTACATGACTTAATTTGTTTTATGTGTTCATTTGAAAAACACAAACATTTTCTCAGCTTGACAGTATAAAACAACTCACAGAGGATTTGTTCGAGCTCCTTACCTTATTATTATAATTTCCAACAAAAATAAGATAAGGGTAGTAGAAAGATGTTTTCCTAATTCATATCTGACATTAATTATATCAGGATATTGAGATCTCGTATATATGTATTGTTATATTAGATATAAATATTATTAAATCAGATATAAAAATACAGAAAAACAAATATCATGTATAGACACTATGATATCAGGTATAGAAATGGAATTATAAAAATGCGTGCTCTTGATATATTTATCTTAGATATAAATTAGAAATTTCTCTTAGCATAAATAAGTAGACATGTGCATTGGGTGAGGTCAGGGCCGAGATGAGTCACGTACAAAACGGCCGAGTCAGGTCGAGATAAAAAAGATGCAAAACGGGTCTGGTAAAAAAAGACACAAAATGGGTTGAGTTAGGCCAGACCGGTCCAATGAGAGTATAACTATATCTATGGATCGGAGGATGATGGTCTATCTATATCACCTCCAATTTTTAACATTGATTGAACCATTGGCGAACAAGTGGAAAGTATTCATTACCTGATAGTATTTAAAAGACTTGAAACTATTGAGCCATTATTGATCTGACTTGACCCTTTAAAGATCCATTAAAACACGACCTTTTAAAAGACTGACTCAATTAAGGTCATAATTGATTAGATCATTCTATAAAACAGCCGATAAAGGACCCTCCCATTTGAACAACTCTAGAAATAAGTTAAAGTAAAAATAAAAAAGATTCAGTAAAAATATAAGTTGGAGAACATAGTTTAATCCTCAATCTCTAAAACTAATTTACATAATTATTTTATATATATACATACATATGTATATAAATTTGTAACTATATATATAGTAACACTAAAATTGAATTGATATAATACTGTAGGGATCTCATGTGAAGATTAGTGATGTGCACTTCAAGAACATAAGGGGAACCTCAGCCACAGTTGAGTTGGTAACGTTTGCATGCAGTCCAGCAATGCCTTGTGAAGGTATTGAGGTAGCCGATGTTAGCCTTACCTTTGATGGGAAAGCAGTTATGCATAAACAGCGTACTCAAGTTGGTGGTAAGCCAACAACCTGCTTGAATGCCAAAGTGATCTTCACTGGCAAACATGAGGGTCTTGCTTGCATATGATTCATTTTTATTTTGACGCTCACCTTTTATCTTTAACGGACAGTGATAGAGGGAAAGTGAACAGTTTTTTTTTTTTTTTTTTAACCGATCAAAGTGGCTTCGATTAAGTTTTTGTTATTGAAATCTTTTGTTCAGGCTGCCGATTCCTTTATTTTGAGATTGGGGCTCTGATATTATTACTATTGTATTTTTAAGAGAAGTATTTTTTTAGGATGATGTAAATTAGTTGACATTTCTTCTTGACAAAAAATCTTGTTCCTATCATAAAAAAATACTGGTCCAATATGCAAGGTAATGAATTTACTACTTATGACTAATGTGTGAATTCTGGTCACACAATTAAGCACATGTTTTTTGTTGGAGTAAGTTTGCTCTATTCTTAAAATTTATAGTACTTTTATTTTTATTTTTTCTATTTAAATGTTTTAGATTTATAACCAAACTTTAATCATGAATTCTATATTCGTTTCATTATATATTTTTCAAATTTTTCATAATATTTGAATAAAACACACTATTGAAGATTAAAGTTTGAAAAATTGCCTTGCAATCTATGAAAAAAAAAAAAAAAACTAGGTGAATAAAAATGTAATGAATAGAGTCTATATTTTACATTGATCGATAAAATTATAAGGTTTAATATACACCCAAGTGTACCTAGTTTTAAGGAGCACTCCTCACAACTATTGTTTAACTAATAACGCATGATATGGCTAAATGAAATATACAAATTATCTTCTATAATAATAAGCCATATCAAATACTCCTCTTATCCTCTCAAAAAAAGACTGATTTGATAAAATGTACATCATCAGTTCTTATATGTTGTTCCTACTTCCTCTTTTTTATCTCACAAAAAGTCTGATTAAATAATAACAATAAAAAGGAATGAAAGAGTAATAATTTTAAGAAGCTTTGATTCAGACATTCTAATTGAAGGGCTGGGACAAATAAATTGATAAAGCTTACTTTGATCATCCAAACAAGCAAGAGTAGTGCCTGCTTATTTTTAAGAAGCTTACTATGTAACTGGCTGCAGCCTCGAAAATCAGATCTCCATTTCATTTCTTTCGTGCTTGCTTGCTGCCTCCCTTCTTCCTCACTCACTCTCTCGCGCACACTCAGTCACCGACGGAGCTTTAATTTGGTTGGATTTCGAGAGCAAGGTAATTTTTTTAAAAAAAAAAAGATTCTACCCTAAATCTCTACCCTGAACTTTTCTCATGCACTCAGTCCACGTGGTTGCTCTATTCCAGCACATCTCGATCTCCAGCGCATCGCATGTTCGGCAATCAAGTTTTTTTTTTTTTTTTTTTTTTGGCCATACATGAGAATTGAGTGCATTGTTGATTTTAGTTGCTTTTATTTAATTTGTCAAGTATAATTTAGGGATGTTGATGTTTTATCTTGGTAATTGAGTTAGGTGTAGTTTATTGGCATGAAGTGTGTAATTAGTTTAGTGTAATAGGTGGATGTTGATACATTATGTTGATAATTGGAGTTAGATGTAGAATTTTCATGCATGAGATATTTGTAATATTGATGTAGTATTTCATGTTCTTTATTTGGTAATTTATTGTTATATTATATTTATGTACCTAATTGAGTTACTTTTTCAATTAGATTTTATTATAGTGATGTTATAATGATTGTTAGATTTATTATAATGATGTTATACTTATTATAATTGAGTTAGTTTATTTAGTTTTTCATGTTCTCTAAGTGAAGTGATTGATAGATTTTATTTAACATTAGTGAAATGTTAAAGTTAGTGAGATGTTGAAGTTGACATTAGTGACATTAGTGAGATATTGAAGTTCCTACTTCCTCGTAAAAAGCTTTTCAATTGTCGTTGAGGTGGACGATTTAGAACTAAGCGTGCACTATCTTTCACAAAAAATTCTTAAAAGTCATTATTTGACGATTTAGAACTATTCAAATATTGAATCATCACGTAACACTTTATCCTATTGAACATCTCAAGCAACTGTTAAAATTCATGTATATAATGACTCTATTCAAAACAACCACCTGAATTAAACATCTACAAACCTAAAATGCATTCAAACTGATGTAATCTTAATCTAGTATAATAAAGTAATAATTTATATCCAAGTAAACATAGAATATTCATGACTAGATCCATATTTTGAATTCAAAACTATTCATATTCAAATGTTTTTATGTCATCTTCTTTACATCTCTAATTAAAATAATTTGACTTGAAGATTCAGTGAATATATTTTCTCACCTCGAATTTTCTTTTTAAAGTTCAAATCATACTAAAGAAATATGAAAGATATATCTAGCAAAATTAATATTATATCAATTTTTTGGGGTTTTGATAAAATGATGGTGATCATAGAAAATGTTACGACGATGTACAACAGATTATGAATTCCTCTATTGCCATGCCGCCATAGTCAGAGAGTCAGAGTGAGTGAGAGTGGGGAGGCAAGTGAAATTGGGGAGGCAAAAGTAGGGTTTTAGGCCATTGAAAATAAATGTTTTGAACAATGACTTTTAGCCTAGTCTAGATTCCACCCTTAGCCCTAACCTTGGCCTGGTCCACTCCAGAGTCGCTGACCTAGATAATGACTTTTATAGGGTCATATTTTCGAATTATTTTCAAAAAAGGTTAAAAAAAATTACGCCATTTCAATTGATAGGCTTATAAAAGGAATTATAATCTAAGTCGAATCATTGTATTTTTTTCTTATATGTATAATTTTCTTACTTATCATCCTATTTGGTGTGGCATGTGTCATGTAAGGGTGATACCAAGTGGAGCGTTTACAGGTAGAGAAAAAAACTCTCCTTTAAATTAAATTTAATATAGGGAAATACACCACACATTCCCTAAACAAAGAAGAAATACTATAAATTAGCAAACTAATCCTAAACATGATACTAGTTACTAGTTAGGTGTACAATAAAAATGAAAACAAAACTCAATAGTTGATGCTAGTATCAAAACTAAGATAATACATAGCCTTGCTTTAGTTTCATCAAAATAGATAAGTTAGGTTATGCCTAAAACAAAAATAGGCTAAACATGAATTTCTGGACTGTGTACGTGCAAATGTTTATTAGATTTTCCTTATCCTCTTTACCGCTTGAAATGAGAGAACAACAAGTAAATCTCATTTTGATCAGGGAATGTTTAACATAGCCAACTAACTAAACTGAAATTATTTTTACTGAACTCATATTTTTTTTAACAGTAAAAAGTCATTTTTCCTAATGTTAGAATATAAAGTAGCCTAATATATATATATATATATATATATATATATATATATATATATATATATATATATAATATGTTGTAATAACTTGATAATACACATAATAATAATCTTTTAATTCTCCTCACACATTCTCTCTGATCTTCTTGGTCTCTCTTACCCACTGCCTTCTACTCTACTATCAAACACTTCAATCATCTTCTACATTCTGATTTCTATCATGGTATCAGACGCAGAAAGATCGATCACTTGCTTTACGCTGTTCTCCTCTTCCATTTGATACACAATTCTTGATATTTGGTGAAAATGGGTTTTGAAACCCATTTCTGATTTTTTTTCTCTAAAATTGTTTTGATTTTGTTCATCTGTAATCTATTAGATTGTTCTTTCTTGATTTGCATCAATTATTTTCTCTAAAAATAGGTTCTCATTATTTTGATTGATTGCATTCATTTGGCATATTATTTCTTTTTTTTCTTCTATCTGAAATCATTGCGCGATGGCAACTTCATCATTACCATTGAATCAAGATCCTTCTAGCATATATTACATTCATCCATCAAATGCTAACAACATACAACTTGTTTCTCACAAGTTCAATGGCGATGGTTTTACTGGTTGGAAGAGATCTATGCTCTTGACTCTTTCCGCAAAGAATAAAGTAGGCTTTGTTGATGGATCAATCGATAAACCAGACGAGACGGATTTAATAGAATACAAAGCTTGGGAGACATGCAGTGATCTGGTATGCTCTTTACTATTATTCAATTTAGATGATGTGATTGCAAAAAGTGTAATGTTCTTGAAAAGTGCTAGAGCTATATGGATTGATCTAGTAGAAAGGTTTGGATTCGCTTCCTTGGCACAAATATATTCTCTTGAACAGAAATTGGTTGACATCAGTCAAGATGAGAAGACTGTATCTGAATTCTTTATTGACATCAAGTCACTCTGGGATGCGGTAGAGGAGGCCCATCCTCTTCCTTTATGCACATGTAATGGCTGTACATGTAGCTTATCTAAGAAAATTCTTCAACGAGAACAAGAGATAATGTTTATGCAGTTCATGATGAAACTCACTGAGCAATACTCTACCATTCGTGGAAATATATTGATGTTGCAAGCTCTACCAAAAGTAACAGAGGTCTACAGAATTTTTGCGCAAGAGGAAAGACACAGAGAAATATCACATTTGACGAATTAATCTGATTCCATGGCACTTGCTGCTGTCAGAAGACGAAATCAGGAGCATAAAAGAGGATATTATCAATCTCATCCAAATAATCAAAGCAACAATTCATTTGGTCCTAATTCCTATAGGCCAAATGCAAGAAGTAATGTGGCTCTCAAGAAAAAATATAAGCCTGGCTCTCATTATTTTTGTACTCATTGTCAAATACCTGGACATAGTGCTGACAGGTCTTTCAAGTTAAATGGGTTTCCTCCTGGTTTTAAAGCTTCCAGAGACAAAAAATTTGCTGCTCTATCTCATGCTGAGGAGTCAAGATCAGAAAAAACGTAATTTTCCATGGAGCAGTACAAGCAATTCTTGGAACTTATGGCTCATCAACAACACGATGATTCTGTTGGAACTGATCAAACACCTTGCTCAACACTAATGGCAGGTAATCTCTGTCTATTGTCTCAATCAAACTCACGGTGGATCCTTGATAGTGGTGCCTCAGACCATTTCGGTTATGATTTAGATCGATTCACAGCATACAAGACAATAGAAAATGAGCATAAATGCATAACCATCCCTGATGGTAGCAAGTTTCTTGTTATGCATATAGGCTCCGTTACTCTGAACAAAGATATTGTTCTCACTAATGTCTTGCATGTTCCTGCATTCAAGTACAATTTGATTTCTATTCACAAGCTTTGTCAAGATATGAGTTGTGAGCTCTAGTTTACTCATGACAAATGTTTTGCTAAATGTCAGAAAGGGAATTTAATTCCTCTTGGTAGTAGGAAATCTGGATTATACAATGTGGGAGATCAGATTGTCACTCATGAACAACATCAGTCTCAAAAGGGATGCAATTCAGTTTGTTTCTCAGCTCTTGATGATGCCAAGCTGTGGCACCTCAGACTTGGCCATCTTCCATTTTCTCAGATTCCTTTAGTGAATTCATCTTGTGAAATAAAGGGTTTTATGAAAGACATAATTTTTTAAGTATGTCCTAGAGCCAAGCAAGCTAGATCTTCTTATCCTATAAGTAGAATAAAGTCTTCTTCTTTTTAATTGATTCATCTGGATGTTTGGGGGCCTCACTCTGTCCAGACACCTTCAGGTTGTAATCAATTCTTGACTATAGTAGATATCCTTCGATTCATTTTATAAAACACAAGAGTGATGTTTCCTTGGTCATGTGTGATTTCTTTGCTATGGTTCAAAACCAATATGGTTGTTCAGTAAAATGCATTAGATCTGATAATGCAAGGGATTTATGTGGAGGAGATATGAAAAAGTTGTGTTCTAAGCTAGGAATCTAAATACAAACAAGTTGAAGCAATACCCCACAATAAAATGGTGTTGTAAAGCGCAAACACAGACACTTGATGGAAACTGCTAGAGCTTTAAGTATTCAGTCTAAGGTTCTTGCTAAATATTGGGGTGAATGTGTACTATGTGCTGCATTCTTAATCAACTGAATGCCTCTAAAAGCAATATAGAATACTACTCCTTATTCAAGACTTTATAACAAATCTCCTGATCTTAGTTTCCTGAGGACATTTGGTTGTCTATGTTATGCTTCCACATCAAAGACTCAGAGAACTAAGCTTGACAAGAGAGCAGTAGCATGTATTTTTCTCGGCTATTCGCCCTGTCAAAAAGGGTACAAAGTATTGAACATAGACACAAAGCATATGTTTGTATCTAGAGATGTTCATTTTCATGAAAAATATTTTCCTTTTCATCATCACAACAAAACTGATACTTCAAATTCCATCTTCTCCAATGCTATATATCTTCCTGCGTCATCTACTCCTGGTTTTTGTGATGATTCAAATGTGTCTCATTCTGCTCCAGACTTATTTCCTCCTGACACTACAACTTCTAAACCTGAGTCATCTTCTTTAGATACAAATGTTTCTGATTAAGGGCACACAAGTTCGTCTAAACAGATCAATATTGGTGAATTATCACAAGATCCAATAGATATTTCTGTTAGAAAGTCTGTGCGATCTCATAAAAAACCTTTATACTTAGAAGATTACCACTGTTATCAGGCTTATCTTGATGAGGTAGTGTTTCATTGGTGCAGTCTCATCAATTTTGACGCATTTCCTCTTTCTCACAAGGCTTTCTTATTACATGCACCTGATATTCATGAACTTGTGTCATATAAAGAAGCTATTAAGCATGAAGTATGGATTGAAGCCATGAATAAGGAGATAGTAGCTTTGGAGCAAAATTATACTTGGTCACTAGTTGATCTCCCTGCAGGAAAGAAACCAATCGGTTGTAAATGGGTCTATAAGATTAAACTCAAGGCAAATGGTGAATTAGAGAGATGTAAAGCCAGATTAGTGGCTAAGGGCTTCAATCAGAAATATGGAGTGGACTATTTGGAAACATTTAGTCCAGTAGTAAAGATGACTACTGTGCATTGTCTGTTGGCAATAGCAGCTAGTCATAATTGGCCTTTATATCAACTGGATGTCAATAATGCGTTTTTATATGGAGACTTAGTAGAGAAAGTTTATATGACAGTCCCTGAAGGCATTCATAATCCTCTTAAAAAGGTTTGTAAGTTACACAAATCTTTATATGGCCTAAAGCAAGCCTCAAGGCAGTGGCATTCCAAGTTATTACATTTTTTAGAGGCACAGAATTTTGTTTAATCAAAGAATGACTATAGCCTATTTATAAATAAGTCTGATAAACATCTGTGTCTTGCTGCTGTATATGTTGACGATGTGATTCTGACTGGTGATGATCCTAATATTCTTGAAGCATTAAAACAGTCTCTTCATAATGAATTCAGTATCAAGGACTTAGGCCTCCTCAATTATTTCCTTGGCATCGAAATTGGCTACTCCTTTGCTAGGATAATTCTTAGCCAGAGGAAATTTACCAGAGAGCTACTTGACAGTTGTGGCTTTGACACCTCTAGAAAAGCAGTCACTCCATTGCCTTTACATATTAAGATGACTACTACAGATGGAGATACATATCAAGACCCAGAAAGATATAGATCTTTGGTTGAAAAGTTAAATTTTTTGACGTAGACAAGACCTAATCTTTCATTTGCTGTTCAATCCTTGAGTCAATTCATGCAATCTCCTCGAACATCTCATGTTGATGCGTTGCAACATACTTTGAGATATGTAGCTCACACTGAAGGCCAAGGCATCCTACTCAAAGAATCTTCAAAGCTATGCTTACAAGCTTTTTCTGACTCTGATTGGGCAGCATGTACAGATACTAGAAGGTCTATCAGTGGCTATATTCTGATGTTGGGAGGCTCACCCATTTCCTGGAAATCTAAGAAACAAAGCACAGTTTCTAGATCATCTGCTGAAGGTGAGTATAGGGCAATGGCTTCTACAGCATCTGAGATTATTTGGGTGATCAGGTTACTAGCAGACATGGGTATTACTGATTTATTACCTGTTACCCTCCATTGTGACAATCAGTCCGCATTACACATTGCTAGAAATCCCGTATTTCATGAGCGGACAAAGCATATTGATATAGATTGTCATTTTACTAGAGATAAAGTACTTGAAGGTCTGCTTAGTCCTGCATATTTACCCACTGCTTCCCAAATGGCTGATGTCTTCACCAAGCCTTTAGCATCCCATCAATTCAAGACACTTTTATCCAAGTTGGGACTTCAAGACACACTTGTATTCCCATCTTGAGGGGGGATGTTAGAATATAAAGTAGCCTAATATATATATATATATATATATATATATATATATATATATATATATATATATATATATATATATATATATATATATAGGGGTGGGTTCTGGTGAGAACCCCTTCTTATATAAGAACCATGCATATATAAGAACTCATCTATAATCGTTAATTAAGTGTACTTTGATGGCTGTGATTAATTCTTCAATAATGGTAAAATTGTAAATATAGAAAAATTTGAAATTAATTGGCAGTTGAGAAAATTTCACACCCCTTAATTAGTGGGTAGTTTCCCAAAACGTCTCTTTATATTATTAATGAATCAGGCTTTTTATGTCAACTTGCACAATTTTTTAATAGTTTCCAAATTATTTCTATTACTTTATATTTGATTTTCACTATTTTTTTAGTAGTAATTTGAACACCAATATTTAAATTTGGAATATCAATATTAGACCTTAAGATTTAAAATAACAGTACTCAACTTTAGAACATCAATATCAGGCCTTAGAATAATATAATAAACATTTAAAACATATGTGTTAAGCTTTAAAACACAAGTACTCAAATTTAGAACATCAGTATTACACATTAGAACACTAGTACTCAACTTTAGAACATCAATATCAGATCTTAGAATAATAGAATAAACATTTAAAGCATATGTATTAAACTTTAAAACATCAATACTCAAATTTAGAACATCAGTATTACACATTAGAATAATAAAATAAAATTTTAAAACATAGGTGTTAAGTTTTAGAACATTAGTATTGCATTTTAGAACAACAGTAAACAATGAAATAAATATTAACACTAGTGTCCTAAAAAGTTAGACTATTGTTTGAAATATTAAGTCTATTGCTCGTATTGTATTAACACTAGTGTTCTAAAAAGTTAGACTATTGCTCGAAATAAAAAGTTAGACTATTGTTCGAAACATCAGTAAACGTATATTAATGTTCTACAAATCTATACTATTGTTCTGAAATACATACTATTGCTCGTATTGTACTTTATTGTCTTATAGCCTGAATCTAATGTTCAAACAATCTATACTAATGTTCTAAATATAATTATAGTATACTTATAATTCTAAAATAACTATTTTTTATATTGTAATTCTAGTGTTCTTAAAATATATACTAATGTTCTAAAATAACTATTATTCTACATTGTAATTCTAGTGTTCTTAAAATGAAAAATATTGTTCTAAAGATTTATATGAATGTTCTAAAATTCTATAATTTTGCTCGTAAAATACCTATTCTTCTATATTCTAATTCTAATGTTCTAAAAAACTAAACTAATGTTCTACAAAACTATACTAATATTCTAAAATACATAATATTGCTCGAATTGTACTTTATTGTCTTATAGCCTGAATCTAATGTTCAAATAATCTATACTAATGTTCTAAATATAATTATAATATACTTATAATTCTAAAATAACTATTTTTATATTGTAATTCTAGTGTTCTTAAAATGTATATTATTGTTCTAAAATAACTATTGTTCTACATTATAATTCTAGTGTTCTTAAAATGAAAAATATTGTTCTAAATATTTATATTAATGTTCTAAAAATTCTATAATTTTGCTCATATAATAACTATTGTTCTATATTCTAATTCTAATGTTCTAAAAAACTATACTAATGCTCTATGCATACTATTGTTCTATAATTACAATTCTAAAATTGTCATTGTTCCATATTCTAATTCTAGTGTTCTAAAAATGTTCTGGTGTTCTATAATTACAATTCTAGTGTTATAATTACAGCTATCAAAGTACACTTAATCATGCACTATATAAATAATGAATCAATTACGAAAAAAATGAATCATTTACCTTATTTTCCAATGCAAAAACATCAAATCTATACTTTGAATATGATATATAGAGACACTACTGATTTTAAAACCTATATTGACATTTTTAAATGGATTAAAATAGAAAACTGATTATGGAGTAAAAATGATTTCTCAATTATGTGAATTTTAGTGAAAACTACCCATTAATCACGGAAACTTCCTTAACTAACAAATCCGACTTTATTCTATTTACCAATTTGCCATTAATGTTGATTGAATCATAACCATCAATCTCAACTAAATCAATGGTATTAGATGAGTTCTTATATAACAAAGGTTCTTATCTCTTACCCACTGCTTTCTACTCTACTATCAAACACTTCAATCATCTTCTACATTCTGATTTCTATCACCTAATTATGTTACAAAAATTATAATTTTGTCATGAGTTATGCATATGCAGTCTAACACCAACAACTAATTTTAAAAGTTGAATAAACTTAGTTTTTTTTTTAAAATGCAAGTAAAATAAAATTTGTGTCTATGTGCGTATTTGTTGTTAATTATGGAATCATATAAAAGAAGCCCTTAAAATTCTCTTTACCAACGGTCAAGAGAGAATTCTAATTAAAAAAAAGTAAATAACATTGAATTGTCGTGCTAAACACAGTGCATATGCCTAAGTATAGGAGATTAATGAACAATGCTTAATCAATTGCAATGTCAATCTAAAATCTATAGTATGATTATGATTATATATATAACCTTTCATATACCTTATAGTTTCTAAAGTTTCCTTGAAATTCATTAGAAGTTGCAAGGTCACACTAATAAAAATGGCTATTACAAGAGGATACAGGTTTGCAGCCCTCCTCGTGTTAGCCCTTTCATGTTTCCTGAGTATGACAGAAGGTCATCGTGGCCTTGCAACGCCCCCTGCTGCTGTCGAAGAAGTTTTTGATGTCACCAAGTTTGGTGCCAATGGAAACGGCAAAGCTGTCTATGATGTCAATGGCGAATCTATCAATGGAATAGTGAGTTACTGCAAATCAAACCACCCTCTTTTTATTTTGTCGAGTTATAAGATTATATGTCCACATGCTACAACTAAGTTTGGTGTATGAATTCAGGCGATGATGAAAGCATGGCAAAAGGCATGCCATTGCAGCAAAGGGCCATCAAAGGTTGTGATACCTGATGGAATATTTGCAGTAGCACAAGTTGTATTTGACGGTCCATGTACCAATCATGTGACTGTTGAGCTCCATGGAAAACTGATAGCCGACCCTGATGTTTCCCAGTTCCCAAACAAAGAATTTCTCGTTTTCCAAAATGTGGATGGTGTTACCTTCACCGGACAAGGAACCCTTGATGTTAGTAACCAGGCGCAGATGAAGTTCTCAAGTCCTATTAACGAGGATGTTGATTTCTCTATGCTCATGCCTGTAAGTATCTCATTATAACCTTCATTTTTGCCTGGCAAACATATACTCCGTAGTTTCTTGTTGAAGTGATCAATGAGTTCAAAGAATTTCCGATGTCTTTATTTGCTACGTATAGTCTATGGGCAAGGCTTCCTAGTCATAGAAAAGGGTAATAAACTTATGTGTAGAGGTACCTTTGTTTTAATTTTGTTTCCATTAGGTTCTGTATAATATGAAATTCAATAAGCAATGCGGGAAAAAAATTATAGAAAAACGGTTTATTTAGGTTGGTGCAACTCCATCAAATAAAATTCAATTCCAACAAAATCACAATAGTTACATGCATCTTCCACATTGTTTTTTGATACAACTTCAACGAGCGGGGCTATTGATGCGGTGAAACTTGGTTGGAAAATAGAATGCGATTTTGACGCAATTATTGAAGCCCCTAAATTCAATATATGAGGGTAGATATAACCTAAATAATAGATAGGAAAACTCACTAATTGATAATGAATGAAATTTATTGTGAGCATAAACTATAAAATTAGTAGAATTTTAGATACATAGGGCTTACCGATGCCCAAAAGGATGATGGTAGCCCCTAGGTTGACAATGAAAAACTAGGTTTTGACTAATTAATTGGATGATAGAATAGGTGGATACAACTCTAATTTGGTCAATGGAATTGGAGTACGTCACATAAAAGGTTTGGTAAATTGAAAAAAATCAATTTCTTTTCGTAATGCATGGTTTGTATCACGTTTGTTCAATTTTGATTCAAACTATTTATGTCAAGTCTAAGTCTTATACTAATTTTCTAATTATTAGGAGGGTCAATTACAATTTAAGTCGAAGTCAAGTTATCGAGTTTGGTTCGGACCCTATTCAGATTTGTACTAGGTAATCAAATAAGGTGCCAATCATACAATAATTGCCTTTAACATTTTCATTTTACAGACAATTAAGTGCTTCAAGGCGAAAAACTTAGTGGTGGAAGGAATTATATCTGTGAATCCAGCTGCATACCATGCTTTGATTGTGGAGTCTCAAAGCATAGCTATCCGTAATGTGAAATTTGACACAAAAGTTGTGGCACCCAACACCAACTCAAATGGTATTTACATAAGTGCCTCTAGTCAGGTTAGTGTCTCCAACAGCTATATCAGAACCGGAGATGACTGTGTCACAGTCGCCCCCGGTTCCACAGGTGTTTCTCTCATTGGACTCACCTGCGAAGCCGGCCTAGGCATTAGGTAATTTCTTCTTATGCACATACTATTTTGTTGTCAGACTATGCTTGTTTCATATATGTGGAAGTAATACTCCTTTTGTTCTTAGTGTAAATACTCCTTTTGTTCTTAGTGTAACAGTATAGATCTCACTTGAGAGAGTAACCTACCTTACTTTGAAATCCAGAATCGGATCGCAGGCATATACTAATGCAGTGGACGTGAAAGGCGTTACAGTTAAGGGTTGCACGTTTAAGGGAACTGCATTTGGTGTACGGATCAATCCTCGTCTAGAGTTAAAAGCAAGCCTCATTTCAGGCATCAAAGTTGAAGATTTGATAATGGTTGGAGTGCAAAACCCTGTTGTCATTGACCAGCCACAAATACTAAGCAAAGTACGTCAAATCTTAAGCCAAATTAAACAAGTTGGTCGAAGTCAATTATTTTTGAACTTCTAGTGGTCGTATTGCAAGAACATTTGTTGGCAACGATATGATGCTTTCTCATATTTTTAACTTAAAAAACTAGTAAAATTACGGAAAGTAACACAACAGACTGATCAAATCACGGTTAATGCTTTTTGAAAAGTTCTCATTCTTGATATACTCCTTCCGTCTCTTTGTTCTTTTCATTTGTTTTTGCGTAAATCCCAAAACAAATTTAAATTTAAAAATATTTTCAATTGTTTTGTCTGTAGAAATTATAAAAGTTTGATATTTTAAAAAAAATACATTTAAACAAATCTTTAAAAACCTCAAATAATTATGTTTTTCCTAATAGATAAGGAAGAATTCATGGTAAATATTTGGTTCTAAAATCTATGGATTTCAAACAAGAAGAATAAAAAGAAAATGGAGTAACTAGGATTAGTCCCCAACTTTTTTCATGCGTTCTGCCAATGATTTTAATCATTATTTTTTGGTTGCAAAACATGCAGTTAATCCAAGCAAAGATTTCGGGTGTCTCCGTCTTGAACATAAAGGGTACAACAACCACCAAGAAACCACTATCTTTCTCATGTTGCCCATTGAATCCGTGCGATGGCATTAAAGTTGCAGGTATTGACCTTAGCTTCGTTGGCAAAGCCTTGGGTGAAGTTGATGTTGGCGGCATACTTGGCAGAACCTTGCATGGAAAAATAGCTGGTTCATTGGTTAGTTGTTTGAATGCAAAAGTACTCTTTAACGGTCATGATGGGTTGAGTTGTGGCCTTCTTCGCCAGTAAGAAGCTTGATTTGTAATTAAGGGTGGCATATAGCGGGTTGTATTAAGGAAACTTCATTAAATTAAGGTGCAGTGCATAAATGAAATGATATTTCTGCACTTCATATTACTATACGATTATTGTTTTCGTTGTTGTGGTTGCTTGTTGTTGTTAGGTTGTTATTAGAATTTGCAAAAATAATTCCACATATAGGGAATCTTGGAAACGTAATCCCATCTTGAAAACGTATTATTCCACAAGGATTTTCGAAACTTGGGAGTTGTTTGGTCGAAAATAATCAAATTCCTTCAAGCATTTGGCTTTTCAACCTTGTGTTTATCATTTCCTAGTTTCATAGTTGTCAAATTCATAAAAATATTTAGTTCAAGTTTAGTCTCTTGAGTATAGCAGGTTAGCACAGATTAGTTGTTTCAATAAAAGAATTATACGGGATCAAACCAGAATATTTTAAATACAAACAAATAATAAAGCTAAAATCATTTTCACGGCTATAACAGAGATAAACACAATGACATTGAAAAGGGTCATGAAGAATGTCGATATAAAATGATCATAACTTTTGAAAAAAAAAAAGATTTTTAGTTGATTCAATTATTATG
The DNA here is from genome assembly GCA_026401315.1 of Dysphania ambrosioides. Taxonomy (NCBI): domain Eukaryota; kingdom Viridiplantae; phylum Streptophyta; class Magnoliopsida; order Caryophyllales; family Amaranthaceae; genus Dysphania; species Dysphania ambrosioides. The sequence goes on from CM048661.1 coordinate 12,814,674, forward strand.
TATTTATTAGATTTCAATCGATCTCTTTTGTAAATGTCATATGTCTGTTAATTACTAAATTAATTTGGTTATTTTTAAGAAAAAACCTTTTCACATAAACTTCAATGCTGCAATATTTTTCTCCATCAACCCTTTTCTATCAAAAAAATTATAACAACTATCCAGAAAACGCAATATTTTCAACATTTATATATAGTGCAATCCGCACAAACTGTGTTAAAAAGAAAAAAAAAATTCAAACTTTCGAAAAACCATAGTCTATAGTTTTGCAAGTTTGACCTAAGAAATATATCACGTTCCAATTATTTGCCGAGCAAATTAATGAAGATTGAACACTTATTTCATGCATAAAATCATTTTTGTAGTGCTAGTGTTTAAAGTATGAACCTACAAATATTAACGACTTCTTAATTTAATGTTGAAAATTAACGAAAATTAAAATTTGATTTTTGCCTAAATTTATGTCTCAATTTTAATGTCCACATAGGCTTGATGAATTATAACTTATTATTATTATTATTATTATTTTAATTATATTTCACTCTTCCATACCTCATATATAAAGCCAAAAAAAAAAAAGTAAATTCACTCTATTCTCTTAGGACAATAATGGCAATAAGAAAAACACACAGAACCCCATTTAATGGGGATCACCGATGCCAACATTACTACACTTTCGTGGTGTCTATCCTTTGAAGTTTGAAGTATAGATTCAGTTAGTAGGATGTACTTCCTTTTTATTTGATGGATCCAATCTGAAGATTGAATTCTTATGCTTAGTTCATAGTCTATAATTCTTGATTTTCGAGGGTTTAGTTTTCTAATTTGAGAGAATTAATATTTAAATATTTTTATTTTTGTTTGATAATTATCTTTAGACTTAGAATTGTACACACATTAGAAGTATGAATAATAATAGTTACCCTTTAAAATTGTATTATCTTTACTCTATATTAATAATAGTTACCCTTTAAAATAATCAATAGTATGAATAATAATAGTTACCTTTTAAAATAGTAATTACACACTAGAATTGTACACTATAATAATAATAGTTATCCTTTAAAATTAATTATGAATAATAATAATAATAATAATAATAAGTATAACAATATCGTTATTATCTTTACTCTATATTATTATTATTTGCTACTATTTAGAATTATTGTTATTAATTATTATTCTTATAATTATCGTTGTTGTTTCAGAGGCAGACCCAGGATTTTTCACCTGGTGAGTCACAATCGATAATCAAATATGTTCAAAGAGTACAAAATATAGCCAAATACTTAATTTTTAAAAAAAAATACTTAAAAAATACATAAAATTTTTTTGGCCTTGGTGAATCACTTGACTCACCATGCTCTTAGGTAGGTCCGCCCTGGTTGCCATTGCTACTCCTAATAATTACCATCACCACTGCCACCACTGCTATCCATGCTATAGTTTCCATTTAATTCTTGTTTTTAACATATTCAAATTAGAACAAAGAAAATAAGTTCACATCAAATTTCAAATAAAAAAGGGTTCAAATCAAAGTAAAATGGATCATATCGTACAAGTACTTTCAGATAATTAAACAAGGCCCAAGACCGTCATTCGGATATAGACTCTTTAATGAGTACACATATAATATTATTTTTTTTGCAAATGAGTACTCATATAATGATTCTCAATGGATTGGAACTATGTAAACACTTTTATCGGTGGTAAGGGATTAAATTCTTAATTTATTAGAATAATCATCACACAGTACATCTCTTGAAATATTAATGAAAGCCCGTCAATATGCAGAGCTAGTACTCCCTCCGACCTTATTTTTTGTCATATTTCTATATATAGAGTAAAAGTTCGAAAAATTTGATCATAAATTTTCATTCTTTTATAAGAAATAATGTATTCAAGTGAGATTTTATTGGATACATATCAATGTAATTTTTAAAATATCAAGTTTTCATAATTTTTTGCCATACGGATTTAGAGACAAAAATATTTAAAGTCGTATCTTAGAGACCGTGAAAAGTAAGTGAGGCAAACAATTAGGGAGAGAGGGATTATTCATAAAAAAAAATGAAGTGCATCAATATAGACAAGTTTGTACCCCGTACTTAAATTATGATATAAGCATAAAGGTGGCAAAATCCAAAATTAGAATGGACCTAGGAAATCTCATAACATTTGGATAAGAATAATCAAGAGAAACTAAGGTGGTAATCGATTACAAGTGAAAGGTCAATACATAACGCTAATCGATATTTATGGAATGATAAAACAATATTAACCAATGCTCAATAAATTGCTAAAATAGCAAATACTAGGCTTCTTATTCCCATATTATTATGTCTCTCGCTCTTGTTATTTGGTACTAAGATTAGAAAATGGCCGTTAGAAGAGAATTTCCTCGTACAAGAATTTTGGCCGTTATAGGATTGGTTTTCTTCTTGAACGAGGTTGCAATAGCCGCCGCCCATGAAGCCGTTTTCGACGTCACCAACTTCAAAGCCAAAGGAAATGGAAAACCTCAATACACCGAGGATGGAGAAAATGCCAATTCTCTGGTAAGCCCTCCTCTCTTCGTGTTTTAGTATGTAATTTACGCTGTAATAATTTATATTTTCTTAAGCTTTATATGAATTCTGTTTAGTTTCTTTAAATTTATGGGATGTAAAAAAAAAATTGTTGTAAGTTATAACATTTAGTAATTGGTTACACTAAACTACCAAAGTATATATGTATCACAATTTTGATGTAGGGAGTACCTTATTCACATATCGCATTAGATTCTACCGAATCCTGCAATTTTTTTTTTTTGGAGATTATTGGAATGGGGTTTGGAGGAGGAGTTGGTGGATAGGGTCTTGAAGGTGGGCTATGCTATTGGAGCTACCTAACAATATAGAATGTACTTAACCTAATTTATCTCATATTAGCCCATTGTTCTGTAATCTAATCTTAGTTTGTGGTTATGATAATCTTTTGTGATGACTATAAAAGAGTTTATCATCCATTTTATGAACCACATTTTAGTCAAATTTTGGTTTTGGGGACTTGTGTTTGAATTTTGAAAGATAATAAGGTCTAGGGGTCTCGATTTGGAGTTTTAATTTTGGATTGCTAATATCTTATTTTACAGATTTGTAAGCCTAAAGTATATATTCTAATATTTTTTATAAATTTTAAAATATTTTGACAATTTCATAAATTATTTTTGACAAACCCAAATTTATATTAAAAATAATTTAAAGTCATATGTAACACTAAGGAATACATTTTCTTTAATTAGATTGTAAAAGAATTTTTTTTATCTTTTGTAAAATTCAATAATGATTTATGCTACTTGCTGTTATAAGATTCTAACTCAATTTTATTTACGCTTGTAAATTAGCTGAATAATAAAATGATGGAAGAAAAAAGAGAATATAAGAGTTTATTTTAAAATAAAAATGAACTCCTTATGAGATAATCTATAAATACTAAACAGATTATAATTACTTTTTAGCTCGAATTGGAAAACAAGGAACAATTACTCATAAAAAAAATTTAATTTAAGCTGTAAAAGTATAATAAAAATAGATTTGGGTGTGATAAAAAAGTTATGGTTAATCTATGACCTATTATTGTTTAAAAAATAATTTTTAAATAAGATTATACTCCTATATTTTAAAATTAGTTAAAATATTAGTAAACCACATATATATATATATATATATATATATATATATATATATATATATATATATATATATATATATAAAGTTAAAATAAGAAGGGTAGTTAAAATTAGAAGGATAAGAAGACATCTTGGCTCTTCATCTCTTAAATCCAACATAATGACCATTTTTTAACTCATAGTGACCAAATAATTTTTTTTCACTTATAATGTCTCTTTTTATTATTATAGTGACCATTTTTATTGTTATAGTAACAATTTTTTTTATGTGAAATCTCTAGTGTTACCATTTGAATGGCCAAGATCTCTTCTTATTATTCTTATTTTAAGGACTCTTCTTACACCATAAACTAAAACTTCTAAAATTGGATCTCAAAATTTAAAGTTTAGACCCCAAAAGCAAATACACCTACTTTAGACCCTAACCTGTGTGATATCTCCAAAAATAACTATATGTTATATTTTAAAAAAAAAAACAGACATTAATAATAGGGACTTATTAGGGAGGTTAGACATTGTCCCTCAAATAAAATAAAGGTAGGACATTTAATTTAATTTCTTCACAAGTATCAATTGATGTGCTTAGATTTCAAATGTTATACCAAAAATATGTTTAATTTTAAGAAGGATTAATTAGGGATCTATCAATTATGATTCTCTCTCCATTAATTTATGATTGCATACTCAATTATAACATATACAAAAATATAGAGAAGTACTCACAAAAATCAAAAAAGTACTCACAAAAATCAAAAAGTACTCACAAAAATCAAAAAGTACTTTGCCATATGTATCTCAAAGTGGTAGTGTATCTGGTAATTATGTTGTATAATGTCAAATAGAGGCTTTTCTAATTTACACTTGATATAAATTATATCAAGATATTAAAATCTCATATATATGTATTGTTATATCAGATATATAAATACATAAGCTATAAAAATACAGAAAACGTATATCAAGAATAGACATTATGATATCAGATATAGAAATAAAATTATAAAAATATCCCATGATATATATATATATATATATATATATATATATATATATATATATATATATATATATATATATATATATATCAGGTATAAATTAGAAATTTCTCATGTTAAATATTATAAAATAAGAAAATTTATGATGTACATATTCAATAATATAGTATCTCAAATAGGCAATGTATCTGGCCAAGATGGGAAACGGTTCCATAATTCATGTATTTGTGTTGGCTTTTGAATGTAGGCATTTATTCAAGCATGGCAAAAGGCTTGCAATAGCATAGGACCATCAAAGTTGGTGATTCCTCAAGGAACATTTGTAGTGGCACAAGTCTTATTTGCTGGACCTTGCCAATCTCAAGTAACAGTTGAACTTCAAGGGAATATCTTAGCTGACTCTGATCCTAGTGTTTTCCCTAATCAAGAATTAATTGTCTTTCAACAAGTAGAGGGTGCCAAATTTACAGGTACTGGAAGTATAAACGTTAATCAACCACCAACAGCAGCTGACCCCGACAAAGAATTTGTGTTTATGGAAGTCATGCCAGTAAGTTAATACTCCTTCCCGTTTTTTACTCTTTGATTGTTGCTCGGTAAATTATCATTATCTAATGCTCACCCTTTGTCTTTTTATTCTTCTTCTTTGAAATTCATTGATTTTAACCATGAGTTTTTACTCATCTACAAGAAAAAAATATAATCATTGGGATCTTAACTAAAAGATTTAACTCAATGTATATTTTTCAATTATCAACTTTGTATAATTTTTACAAATACAGGAAGTACACCGTTTCGACTTTATAAAACTAACATACTCGTATTTAGCAAATTAATTATCACGCTGTACGTGGAAAGTTATAACTATCTTTATAGATCACGTAGAGCATCTAAATACATAAGTGTATTGTGTATATAGATAGTAATCATAATACTACATGAATACACTCAGAAGATTACCTTGTCAACTAAACTGTAATTTTTAGTTACAACTTTTTTTATTACAGAAAGTGGTTATCTTAATACTGTTCCCCACACTTTTTCCACTGCTATGTAAATATATAGTCTAACATATACCTTGTTTATTTAATTTCTTGCAGAGTATTAAGTTTAGCAATGCTACTAGCTGCGTGGTTGATGGGATACACTCTATGAATCCGTCTGCATTCCATGTGTTGGTCGAAAACAGCCATGCTGTATCTATAACCAACGCCAAATTTGAGGCCACTACCGTTAAGCCTAACACTCGATCTAATGGCATCTATATTAGTGGATCCAGTATGGTGACAGTTACCAACAGTCTAATAAAAACTGGTGATGATTGCATCACAGTTTCAGGAGGTTCTAGTGGGATATCTGTCACAGGAGTTACTTGTATTGCTGGACAAGGGATCAGGTAATCACAATATACTATACAACTAGCATACTCGTTGCTTCTAACATAATACTTCTAGAGGTGATCTCCTTTGAAATACAAAGTAGAAAAGGCACGTATTTGCATTAAATTTATCCATAATTAGTTGAATATTTATTAATTTTTTTTTATATAATATCATATACTCTATAAGTTTGTATTGATGGGTTCGTATTCTATATGAATTATTAACTTTTTAGTGTTGGAGCCCAACTCGATGGTTATCATCCTAATTATGACGTGAAAGGGGTGACCGTTAAGGGTTGTATTTTCAAAGAAACATCAATTGGTGCAAGGATCAACCCTCGCCCCACAGACATACCTGGAATAATATCAAACATCATTTTTGAAGATTTGACGATGGATCGAGTTCTACATCCAATCGTAGTTAACACAGACTATCCACCTATCACAGATAAGGTCGTTCTTTTACTCTCTTAAGCTACTTTTTATCATATAGTTGTATCATAATTATACGCAAAACACCCCCTATTTTCCCTGATGTTTGACCATTTTTTGTTAGTTTTTTTTTTTGTCAAAATGGATCAAACATTAAAGGACAAAGGGAGTAATAAATTTCCCGACCCCACTTACACAAACACGAGTACATATGACTGAAATTGGATACTCCGTATTAAACTAAATCGCTAATGGGATAGCATCTATAATTGTTTAGTGATAGTGTACGTAAGATTATGAATGTTGATATACATCTAAAGTTTTTTTTTTCCTTATCTGTGTAGTCAAATTATGCGAAGATCACAAATGTCCAGTTCAAGAACATTAGGGGTACCACGACAACAAATTCAGCTGTCTCTGTTGCATGCCACAAGGCGTCTCCTTGTGATGGAATTGAAGTGGCCGATGTGTTTCTCAAATTCGCAGGCTCCTTAGTCGGAAAAGCGACCAATAGCATTCTTTCAGCTGCATGTGTAAATGCAAAAGTTATATTTAGCGGAAATCATGATGGATTAAGTTGCGCATAATATGTTATTTTCTAACTTTTATTTATGTATGATTAATCATGATGAGAAGTAGAAGTGTGAAAAAGTTTACTAAAAGAAGGAAAAAAAAAAATTGGTCAAAGCTTGTATTTATGGGAACACTTCAAAATGATTTATTTTATATACGATGGTTTTTAGGCATATAGAGTTGGAGTTCATTCTTGTAAACGTTTCTATTCAGGCATTATAAACAAAGGACAAGTGCCCAATCTAAGTTATATTCCATATATATCAAAGTAACTATGACAATAAATAAGAAATAATATTTATTACTTTCTTTGATATTAAGAAATTAAATTACTTTCCCTTTGATTATTCATCATTTGCTTGTTTTAACTAGAGCATTTTTTTTTGGCATTCCTGAAAATGTACAACACAAAATATTCTAATTAAAGTGATAAAGAATTAGCTATAATCCTAGCTGTCACCGCTCTACAATTAGCCTTATCTACCTGATCCCTTACAACTTTAAAGATACAACATTCTTGAAATAGAAGTCCCATTTTTTAAGCGACGGATGGTATTCCCAATTTCCAAAGGTACCTCTGTTTTCCCCGAAAAGAATAGATTAAAACACTCGAATCAGTTAGGATTTAAATCGAGTGCCAGTTAAAAGAGGTACACCATTCTAAAGTTTGTAAACTAGAGCTTTTTATTAATTTACAGACGTGCAATTAGAAATAAATTGTACTTCGTATTTGGAGTTTAAGAATGCCATCACAAAATTTGCTCTAATTAATTTTTTAGTATTTTTTTGTTCCATAAAAAGTTTTCGGTAACTATACCTACACAAATCAAAGAACACTTTCTAACTAATGGAATCCTTTTGAATTTTTTATTAGGAAAAGGTAAATTGGTAATATACATGAGTATTTATGAGTAGATCCATGAAAGAAGCAGGTTAATTGACCAAATTGTGTAGAGCTTTACGCCCTTTGGACACATCACATATGTATATAAAAGTTAGCAATGACAACGTTTGAGTTATATAGTTTAATACATGATAATATTTTGGCCCTTTTTTCATAAGAGCTTCTGCATAGTAAATACAATATCATCATTTTTTTTTCCATCTTATTATTAATTCAAACCATTTTTTCCCAATAAGCTTGTAATTATTTCGTAAATCTTAATCAGTGGAAAGGAAAGAAAATCTTAGGGGTTTGAATTGAAGGAGGGTACAATAGGAATCAGAAATTGGTCATTATATATTAACAAAATCTTAATTATTGTAAAGGAAAGCAAATATTAGGGATTTGAATGAAGGAGAGTACAATAGGAATCAGAAGTTGGTCATTATATATTAACAAAATCTTAATTATTGTAAAGAAAAGAAATATTAGGGATTTGAATGAAGGAGAGTACAATATGAATCAGAAGTTGGTCATTATATATTAACAAAATCTTAATTATTGTAAAGGAAAGAAATATTAGGGATTTGAATGAAGGAGAGTACAATATGAATCAGAAGTTGGTCATTATATATTAACAAAACCTTAATTATTATAAGGGAAAGAAAATCTTAGGGTATCTTAGGGTCACTACATGTCTACATGTAATAAAAAACTTGGTCATTATATATTTAGTTGGTATTATGTGTAACTTATCTCATCATCTCGCTAGTGAGACAACTACCCACGACACTACTATACTATCTCTTTCTCGTTCTCCTCCTACACCACTATCGCCACCACCCTCCTCACCACAATCACGCTCTCACTGCCTTACCGTAGCTTGTTTGGGAATTTTGATGAGTGAAGGAGTAAGGATGGGGAGTACGGAAAGATTGACAAAGATGTTTGGAGTAACGAATCATATTTCAATGGCAGGCCTTACTTCTGCTGATTTGCTAAGGACTCGTGAATTGGAGAAGTATATGGTTGATTCTGGTCTTTACGAAAGTGAAGACGAAGCGGCGAAAAGGGAAGTCGTTTTAGGTCGCTTGAGAGAGCTTGTCAAAAATTGGGTGAAACAACTTACTTGCTTAAGAGAGTATACTAATCAAATGGTTGAGGATGCTAATGCACTTAGTCATAGTTCTTGATGACTTGGAGATTTCCCATGTTTCGGTGCTATATAATGTTGATGAAGCTCGTGGGTATACTAGTTATGATCTCAGTTATAGTTATTAACATATTAGATATAGAAATTAATATCTAAGTTATAGATATTATGATCTTAGGAATAACTAAGTTATAGAAATTAATATCTAAGTTATAGATGTTCTGATCTCAGTTATAGTAATTGACATTCTTAGATATAGAAATTAATATATAAGATATAAATGTTCTGATCTCAATTATAGTAATTAGGATCTTAAATATAGAATTAATATCTCAGTTATAGATTTTCTGATCTTAGGTATACCAGTTATGATCCCAGTTATTGTAATTAACATCTTATATATAGAAATTAATATCTAGGATATAGATGTTATGATTTCAGTTATAGTAATTAAGATCTTAAATATAGAATCAATATCTCAATTATAGATTTTCTGATTTTAGGTATACCAGTTAAGATATCAGTTTTAGTAATTACCATATAAGATTTAAAAAATAATATCTCAGTTTTTGAAGTTCTTATCTTAGGGATACAAGTTATGATCTCAGTTATATTCTTATGTAAAGTATTTATTATCTAAAGATAAGAAGATATTATTTTAGGTATATCTGTGATTCCTGCGATATTTATTTGTATAATTGAGATAATAAATGCAATACCTGATATTTTTATTTGTATAACTGAGATAATATATTCAATATATGAGACCTCTAATTCTATAACTAACATCATAACTTGTATACGAAGGATCAGAACATAATTTAATACCTGAGATCTTTATTTGTATATCTGAAATAATAAATTCAATACCTGAGACATTTATTTGTATATTTGAGATAATAAATACAATAACTTAGATCTTTATTTGTATATTTGAAATAATAAATTCAATATTTAAGACATTTATTTGTATATTTGAGATAATGAATTCAATACCTAAAACCTTTATTCTATAACCAAGATATATCTAATTTGAAATGAGCGCATGATCACTCGGGTACTGTGAAGGTTTCGAACAATATTTTCATTTATATATTAACAAAAGAGTAATTATGTATACGTGAAATGTCAAGCATTGAACCTAAAAGATGGGTCAATATTTTTTTTCATCCTTCTCATCCAAACTTCTACTTGTGTGTAGCTTAAGTAGTGTGAGATGTTGTATTTCGGTGCAAGATTGGCGTAAGAATGTTGGAAGGTGAACCATCATTCATGTAACTCTTAAACTGATGATGAGATATAACTAATGTAATTAAGTTATTTTAAATGGTAATGCTAGTTGAACATCTTTGTATTCAATAAGACAAATCATAATAAAGATTACTAAGTGATTACTAATTTACACGATCCAGCATACAAAAGGCCTTAGTGGTATCGGTGAGGAATTGACCAACAACTCTCCAAGATTAACACTTTCTCCTCACAACATCCATATATTGATATTTCCACAATTCCACCCCCCTTTAGTTGAGTAATATCTATCTCTATCTGCCTCCTCCCTAAGCCTACACCAAACACTCACCTTATCAATTCAAAATTACACCAAACCTCACACCGCACCACATTCTATGCTCGGTCCAATTCCCGATGCCCCGTTCTAGAGCATGGCGTCTGCTCCTTCCATGTCAGGTACTCCTCTGCCTCCCCTATCCCGCTCCCTCATCCTTTCTATTTTGTGCCAATTGATTTCTGATTTTTTATGCTTGATGTTTGCAGTGTCAGTTGAATGTGTGAGCGTTTGTAAGTTGAAGTTATGGCGAGGAGAAGCGATTAGTGGTAGTAATCATGGGAGGTATGATTGTAGTGTTGTGTCTTGTGCTTGGAAGGCGCCTAGGGCTCTTACTGGTTCCTTAGCTACTACTACTCATAGCTCTTCCACCTCTTGTCCGAGCCCTAATCGCCATTTCTATGTGAGTTCTTTTAATCTTATTTGCCTTTGTTTCATCTTTGTGCTTGGCTTTAATTACTCATCAATTTGGAATTACAATAGTCGGCATATGCTTTGTTATTATGATTGATCATGATCGATTGATCATTGTTTAGTACCGTGTGGTGGTTTATCCAAGTGCGCTACTGATTGAAAAGAGAGACAGTTATTGAGAGAATTGAATTGGGGCCTGCAAATATAAAGCTTATAAATGCCATGATGAGCGAGAGTTTCAGGGAGAGCCTACTAATATACCTTGTCGGGAAATGCTATGCAGATACTATATCTGACTCACAGGGAAGTAATTGCCATCATAACCAACTCTAGTTTGCTTTTGCAGGTATAGCCCGATGTTTTAGCCATTGTTTGGTGTCGGTTTCTAGGTTGAAGGTTATGGTTTTTATGTAATGGATGAAAAACATGTGAGATTATCATTATCTTTACGTTGAATTGGAAAGGACCAAACTACTTTTTTTTTTAAATATATGTATATATATGCTTGGCGAGGTGATTTTCATTAGGCACACCCAAGTGTACATTTACGCCTAGCAAAACGTCACCTTGTTGCACCTTGTGCTTCTTTAAAAATTTAAAATGAATGTGAAAGTTCATGGTATGACGTTGCTGCTATAAAGTACATATGTCCTTTTTTTTTCTTTTCTTTTTTTGACCTCTTGGTACTTGCCTGGTAAAAAAGAATTTATTCAACATAATGGATGGTTAAGATGTTCTGAAAACTCTCTATACTGGAAACCTTGTGAAAAGAAATCTATATGGGTGTTGAATGACTATTATTTATTATCTCTTGATTTTAACAGAGATGTGGGGCTTGTGATATTGTCAATAATTGGTCTGAGACTTCATGTTTTATTGCTTCTGGATGGAACTTCAAAGCAATCTTGTGTCGTCCAACTTCTAGAAGATGGAGATGGCATTGTCTTTCATCATGTAGTTCTGATTCTTTTGATAACATTTCCGCTGAAAGTTTGTGGGAGGTATGCATGTCCTTTAATAGTAATAGTGCAACTTCTTTTTGGTGGTGTTGGAGATTGACATTAGTAAACTTCCATTGTTTCATGCTGTGCTCTCTAGTATGAGTATTCTTTTGTGTTCATTTTTTTGGCAAAAATTGTGCAATTAATTTCTCTGAAGGATTGCTAGTCCTTTATGCTGAACAACATATTTTACTTTTAGAAAAATATCTGTGAAAACATACACGTGATGAAAGATTATATAGATTGATTGAGATATCTAATGTTGCAACTTATTGGTTCTTACAAATAAGTGCTTGTTGTACTTCCTTTGTTCTCTTGTAGTTATTTCGATTGCTTTTCAAGGTTTAAGTTTGTTAACTTTGGCTATAACTTTTACTACTATTTCTGAAAATATAATATCATATAGATCTTGTTAGATTTATTTGGATATGTTTATGTAAATTATATGTAATACATAGCTAATACTTATAGTTAAAGGTGTAGGCATTGGAGCCCGTGAAAAAATAAAATAATTGAAACACCTATTAGAGAATGGATATAGAGGGTATAAAATGGAGAAAAGTTAAAGATGTTCAACATACTTTTATTTGTTGGTTAATTATAGAATTTATAGTATATCAATAGGTGTGATATGACTTATTTTATTACTTGATGAATATGTGTTCTACAATTTATGAGATATATTTTTTTAACAACAACAACAACAACAACAAAAACAAAAACAAATTACAACAAAACTAAACTAGGCCTTAATCCAAAAAAGATGGGTTCGGCTATATGAACCAAGAGTCTATCTCATGTGATCATTCACAAAGATCCTCCTCCTCCATTGCCTCGTATTTAGAGCCACGTCTTTTTGTGAACCCATTTTTCTCCATATCATTTTTAACTACCCGTCCTAGTCATATTTGAAACAATTTTCTTACATGTTAGTAAAATTTAAAATAAAAACTTTGCTATCTATCAAGTAATTGAATCAGTAGATATGTGTGGATTTATTTTCAAATTGATGAAACAATACGTGGTACAATAATTCTTTAGCAGCTGCAATATCTACTGGAAACTAAAAAAATGAAAACCTGAAAGCTGAAGTAATCAGTGTGATAATGTCATTTGGATGCAATGGAAATGAGAAACCCTGAATTGATGTCAGGTAATTTGTTTGGAATTCATCGGATATGTAAGTTGGAAAGTTAAGGAGAAAAGTATGGCAGTTATTGCAGTAGTGGTGAACCTAGTGGCTAGTGCTATGGATGTTTGTGCATTATGAGTCTGGCTTACACTATATTTGTGTATTCTGGGCTTTACTAATTTATTGAATGTAAATTCTTATTCAGGGAAATTTTACAAGTAAATCCTAGATTCTTTGTACCAAGATATATGTTGATGAGTCATAAGATGATCTGGCGCACGTTATTCTCACTCTTATTCTTGATTTAAGCATAATTTCCAAACAACCTTGTAGAAGAGAAGGCTCTTTTTTTTACTTCATTCTTATTGAAAAGCTCCTCCAAAAGAAATTTGTCATCCTAACTTTTTTTTTTGGGTACAAAAGGGCAAAGTGCGTAAATTAACTTGTCCTCCTAACCCTGTAGAAGGAAGCCTTTTTTATTTATTATTTATTTTTTTATTGTAAAAACATGAATCTTGTATTTTCAGACGATCTAACTTGGTTGGATAATCTCAGCGAGGCTAGCTCATTGCAAATAGGTATATGCAAATAGGTATATCGAAATTCAAAAGATAAAGTGCATGATTTATTGCAACTTCTAAGTACTGTCCTGCTTAATTATCACTGTATATTATTCAACCTTGTATATATCTAAAGATTCAGTGCACATCTTTTAAGATTTTAGGGGTAGTACCATGTTTCTATCCTTCTATCTGAAATTATCAAGAGTTTTTAATGTTGTCTTCTTGCTGCTCTCAGAATCTGAAACCCTGCATTTCATACCTCCCTCTTGATGAACTTGAATTGATTCAGAAAGCCCTAAAGGTATTTCTTGTAAAACATTTATGTTCTCATTGGGGAATTCTATAGTTTTGGGTTAGTGGTTCATGTCAATTATCTGGTTGGCACAGCTTGCTTTTGATGCTCATGATGGTCAAAAAAGGCGAAGTGGAGAGCCCTTCATCATTCATCCTGTTGAAGTTGCACGTATTTTAGGAGAACTTGTAAGTTGTAGTGATTTTAATCTATATCTTAATCCTACTTAGTGGTGCTATTTTATGGATTGTAATCATGATTTTAGGAATTGGATTGGGAGTCTATTGCAGCTGGGTTGTTGCATGATACTGTTGAGGATACAAATCTTGTTACTTTTGGTCAGATTGAAAAAGATTTTGGTTCTACTGTTCGTCGCATCGTGGAAGGGGAAACCAAGGTTCTACTACTGACAGTTCTTGCTGATTTGCAATAGAGTTCACTTTTCTGATTTCACTTTTTCCTTTTTTGCTTTTTCTTTTGTTAGGTATCAAAGCTAGGAAAACTTAAGTGTAAAGATGAAAATAGTTGTGTACAAGAAGTAAAAGCGGAAGACCTGCGACAGATGTTTCTAGCAATGACAGAAGAGGTGCTTTGGCACATTTAGCTTGAATTTTGCTTTTTTTGTGAATTTTTTTCACCAGTTTGATGATTAAAATTCTGATTCAGGTCCGTGTGATTATTGTAAAATTAGCTGATAGATTGCACAATATGCGTACGCTTTCACACATGCCATCTCATAAGCAGGTAATTTTGTATTTCAGTTGTGTTATTCATTGCAGTGACTTGACTAATCTACATATATGTTTCATATTTTTTACATCCAGACAAGTATAGCCCTTGAGACACTGCAAGTGTTTGCCCCTCTGGCAAAGCTGCTGGGAATGTACCAAATTAAGGTACTTTTGTTCACTTTTTTGCCAAAACCTCTTTTGTTCCACAATTGCCTTGCCAGCTGTTGTTTTCTTATATGTACATGACATTAGCTCTGCTGGCCTCTGCAAGAAATTGAGTACTTACATCATGCCTTTGATAGTAATCACCAAGACTCAGTTTTGGCTATTGGTTTAAAAAATGAATGGCTGACTTGTTGTGGTCCAAAAATTTAAACATTGGACACTTCTTGATAATCAGACTTGAAGGTTTTAACTTTTGAGAAGTACAGTACTTATTTGTGGCCTATGGAATGCAAAGACTTGGATCAAGGTGTTGGACCAGGGTATTGTACAAGGCCAAACTTTGATGGCATATAAGTCTTTCCCTACATCTAATTTGGGAATAAGTTCACTTGGGGATGAATGTTGGGCTCAATCAGTGGCCATAGAATTACAAGTATTCAAATTTGAGCAGTTGAGCTGTCCAGGCAATATTCACTGTTATGCAGATCTGCACTGTTGTGCTAAAAGTCAGAAGCCATCAGTTTTCAGCGTACTTCTCCCTCATGATTTTGTCAGGTTTCATGTGGTTTTCTTGGTCATACTGGAGTCCTTTGTGTGCTCAAGTTATCGGAATGAAATCTGAAGATTCTTAACTGTTTAACTTAGTGTTCACTTTAATTTAGTGTTATCTATAATAAAATTATTATTCTTGAGATGTTTACACATATATACTCCATATAAGGGAAGATGTCTTAAGCTTGATATAATTTGATGAAAAGTTTGAGTTTGTACTTTGTGAGTGTGTGTCAAGATTTCTGTCCGAATTTTGTTTGTTCGTCCGTTGTGGCATTATTTTTAGTGTTTTTGGCTTCATTAGTCTCTGATTTGTGCTGGATTATTGAGGTAGCACTTAGAATGTAATTGCTTTGTGATTATTGTTTAATGTTGTAATTTCGAGGTTTTGATTCACATTACCTCTACTTTCTTAACTAAAATAGAAAATCCATGAAATGTTACTGTTAAGTTTCATTGCATGCTACAAAATCCTAGAAACCTTCAAGGAAACCTAACATGTATCATCCTTCGTGCCAACTGCCAAATGCGCACTTTACTAGCGGACTCTAAAATTAGATCATTTTATTCTCCTTCCCCTTCAAAAAAAAAATTCTCTCAATTGTTTCTATAACTGTACTTATTAAACATCCTAAATAATGCTGATTTTTCTTAGGAAGCTATTGTTATGTGGAGGACATGTATTCTGCTGTTTTACTTTTCAAATGTCTCAAACTTTATGACTGTATAGGATTATCATGATCAGCTTACTTTCAAATACTTAAATTATATGGTGGCTCTGTTGTATGGAAGCTTTTCAAAATTGAAGAAACTATTTCTATCAAAATTTGTCTCTATACATACCATAGTGAGCTACTGCGGTATGTAACTGATTGGAAGTATCAAGATTGACCAGATGTTCCTCATATATCTCCTAATTTTGGTGCCTCCAGTGACCCATCATTTGGTCGTGTGCTGTTGCTTAAATTTTTCTGGGTGATATAGAGTTTTCTTGAGATCCTGTTCTTTCAGATACATTGCTTTATGCTTTTCTACTTGAAATCTAATTTTTGAAAATTTCTTGTCTGTGTTTCAGTCTGAACTTGAGAACCTGTCGTTCAAGTACACAAATGCTCAAGAGTATGAGAAGATCACTAAAAAAGTTGCAGAGCTTCATGAAGAACATGAAAAAGAGCTAAGTGAGGTAATATTTTCGTTGTCCTTTATGTAGACTAGTGGACTTCTCTTTTCTGCGGCATAATATTTTTTTGGGTCCTTTTATGTAGGTGTTATAGATTGCTATGACATAATAATGTGAAGGCTTTTCTTGTAGTTTCATTCAGTTTGAAACTTTAATTTACTAAGGAGTGGTTCATTGATCTACAAGATATAAGTGAAAATAATCTGCTGAGAACCATAAAAAATAATTTAGGTGAAAAATGGTAATTTTGAGAGAGATAAATTTGAGAAGACAATGAAGGATATGGCTGAATTAATTGAAATCAAGGTGATGTGCACCAATTACAGCCTCGTCAATCTTTTGAGAGGAGTGTCTCCCAAGTTACGAACTACTAGTCAGTGATTATTTCAATCCCTAAATTGCTGTGTCTCATAATTCATCCTGCCTTTCCTCTCTGATTTCAATGTTTACTAAGCTACCGCCCTAACAACTTACTAGCTTCTTCCTCAAAAATCCCTAAATTTCCCCGGCCCATAATTCTGATACTTATCTTTATTTTTGTGGTTACAAATTGTTTGTTCCTTTTACATCCTATTTATTCCATTTTTTCAGGCAAACAAAATTTTGGTGAAAAAAATTGAGGATGATCAGTTCTTGGGACTCATGACTGTGAAAACTGAAGTGCATGCTGTGCTCAAGGAGCCTTACAGGTCCAGCAGTTCTTTGTCTTTATTTCTGATTTATTTAGCTTTTAAGTTTAGGCCAGTTGGACTAGCCAAAAATTGATGTGATTTTGGCAATACCTATTAATGAGGGTGTTTGTGCCCAGATAAGGATTAGTGACCTTGCTCTTGTGTTTCCTGAAACCTGATTTTATTGTTCAAGTTTCTATAGTAGTCTTGTGATTATAACAGACTCACTGCATGTCTTGCAACTCACAAGCACTCATGGACATTTTTGTTGGATGCTTTTACAAGTACTTGTGGGGTACTTGGTCAATTAGAAATTCCATAAAAATGTGTTTCATCAGGATCCTTGGCTGTTGCATCAAATTTTGTTCCTGCCGACTCTTCACCCATCTATTTATTTGTATTACATATTCACATAAGCTGTCACTTTTCATTTTATTGTGATTATTCTTGGAATGAAAATATGGAGTTTTTTGGACTTCTTGCTTTTGGTTTTTATATAAAACTCCATAAACAAGAGTGTCTACAAGGCTGATTGCTTTTGATGGAATTACAGTATATATAAAGCAGTAACCAAAGCAAATGTTTCTATCAATGAGGTCAACCAGATTGCTCAGGTGATCTGCCTTTTCTTATTCTGTTTTAATAATTCAGAATGTTGTCTTTTAGTATGCATGGATTATTTTTTATTTAGTTGAGATAATTATTATTTGGCACCATCTGTCATTTATGTATTATTTGGCAATTGCTTTGATTTCAGCTTCGTATTGTTATTAAGCCTAAACCATGCAGTGGAATAGGGCCTCTCTGTACTGCTGAGCAGGTGAGAATATCATTTTCTGTAAACTTTTCAAATTGGTCTTAAATATTTAAGATAGTTTTGATTTTGTCTTGTGCAGATATGCTACCATGTTCTTGGGCTTGTACATGGCATATGGACTCCTATTCCTAGATCTGTGAGTTTCTTGTTTTCTTACAAAGGGTGTGTGTAATGGATTTTAACTGAGTTTAACTTTTGGAACATGTTTCTGTTCTCTCTTTCACCCTACATTTAAAGATCAATTGCCATGGGGAGGAGCATATGCTTTGAGTTTGTTCGCTGTTAATTCCTTCCTTTTGTGAACAGATGAAAGATTACATTGCGACCCCAAAACCTAATGGCTATCAAAGCTTGCATACAACGGTCATCCCATTTCTTTATGAGAGCATGTTCCGACTGGAACTTCAGGTTGCTATGGAAGTCTCTATTATACATTTCATTTTGTCCACTATATTAACTATGAGTAAACCTGTGCATTGGGTCGGGTTAGTGTCGGGATGGGTCACATGCAAAACGGGCCGGGCCGAGTCAAAGGAGATGCTAAACGGGTTGGGCTAGATAAAATGAGATACATAATGGGCCGAGTCGGGCCGGACCGTTCAAAGAGAGTATAGTTTTTATCTATAGATGGTGATAGTTTACATGTATCACCTCTAATCTTTGATAGTGAACTATTGGTTAGTATATAAAAATAATTCATTATCTAATAATGTTTAAAAGTTTTGAAAACTATAGGCCCATTATTGACCCGACTTGACCCGTTAAAGACCCAAAAAAACATTACCCTTTAAGAGACCGACCCATTAGACCCTTTAAGAGACCTACCTATTAGTCCCATTATTGATTAGGCCCTTTTTATAAACGGGCCGATCAAGGGCCCTTAACGGGGCCCCTCCCATTTGAACACCTCTAACTAGGAGGATTGGCTGATTGAATACTCCAACCCTTCACATTTTTCTCTGCCTGTTTTAAATGCTGTTAACCCAGTGCTGCCTAATCACAATAGTTGATTTTGTGTGTCTTAGCAAATACTAAACTGTTGACATGCATTTGTGTAGAGTCAGTTTCATGCTTGGTCAGTGACTTACATGCTGTTATGAATTTCATGATTCTCTGTGCCCTCTTTTTACCCTTCAAAATTTGCAATTATTGTAGGTAAGAACAGAGGAGATGGATCTAATAGCTCAAAGAGGAATTGCTGCTCCTTATTGCGGGAGAGTTTCTAGTGATGGTTCAACTGGCCATGTAATGCCGAGGAATTCAAGAGGGAAGCTAGTATGTCTTAACAACAGCAACGCAATACTCAGGGTATCATATATCTATTATGTAATTTTTGAGTTGATTACTGTTAATACCGCCTGTTTTGTTGTTTATAGTGGTCCTTTTCCTTCTTGACTATTTTTTGCTAATTATATGGATAAAGTCTTTTCATTCCCCCAGATTGGCTGGCTCAATGCAATCAAAGAATGGCAAGAGGAATTTGTTGGTAATATGAGCTCCAGAGAGTTTGTTGATGTCATCACCAGGGATCTGTTAGGCAGCCGTGTTTTTGTATTTAGTCCCCGTGGAGAGGTAAAGGGTGCTAAATACCTATACGGGTATGAGATCATATTAGGACCAAAAATAATTTTCTCATTCTTTTAATAATGAAATTGCTTCTTACTCTGAAACAGATCAAAAATTTGCCCAAGGGAGCAACAGTTGTTGACTATGCATATATGATCCATACAGAAATTGGAAACAAGTTGGTGGCTGCAAAGGTATTTCTTATTATTGTTATACAGGCATTGTTATCTTAGTAAAATTTTTGTAATCAGATGGGCACTTTTACCTCAGGTAAATGGGAACCTTGTTTCTCCAACACATGTGCTTGACAATGCTGAAGTAGTGGAGATAATAACGTATAATGTAAGCCACTTTTCTGGCTATATCCCTTCTATATTCTTATCCATATATGTTATTGGAATTGTCATTTTCTGAGGGCTCTGATCATTTTACATAGGCTTATTCTCATTTCTTTAGAATTGAAAATCTTAATTGTGGTTAGCTGATGTATGAATGGAACTTTGAATATGTGGTCAACTATAAGAACCACCTCTTTCAAGCTATCTTTGGAAGTTCATCTCATTATAGTATGGGGGGCATAAAGCTTGTATCTTGAAGAACAAGGTAAGATGGTGAAGTCAAGCCCTGTTCCATAGAAAAGAACCTTCACATAAATTGTTACAAGTCTAGACTACATTGTAGAAAAGACGGGCACTCTCGTTTTTTGGTGCAGTGGTCTACTAGAGTTTTTTCTGCACATGTTTTCATCATATAGAATAAAGGTGCTAAGTATGTCGTTATCTTCTCCATCATTATGCAGTGCTAGTGTTACATGGCATAGGGTTTTTGTTTAGAAAGTGAGATTTAGTGTTATGCTACTTAGAGGGGACATTCGCAGGTGCTTTTGATTGGTTTTTGGAGAAGAAAACAGTTTCAGTTCCTATGGAGGTGCACACTTAAGGCAGTGATTGGGTGCTTAGTTTGAAGACTTGAAGCTTAATGACGTTATCCTTCGTAGCTAGATTAATAGAGTGGTGGAGTTGTGGGATTATGTGTTGTTTTAGCTCGATCCTGGGGTGTCCAGTGTCTAGTGTGACTTGCCTCTTTCTTTGTAATCTTTGGCAAAATGATGCCTTGTCCTCTGGTTTGTTTTAATTTGGATTCCCTTGTGTTGTCAATGAAATTATTGTACTTATACATAACAAATTAAGTAAAAGTACTAACCGTAGATAGATACCCATATTCTGTATTCACAGTTTTTTTTGGTTTGAAATTCTGTTCTTCAGGCTCTCTCAAGTAAATCTGCTTTCCAGAAGCACAAACAGTGGTTGGAACATGCTAAAACACGCAGTGCTCGTCATAAGATAATGAAAGTGAGTTTGCATTAGTTCTTAGACTACTAAGATGATTGACTGCTGTCTTATGCTAGCTCCATATTGTTCCAATTTTTCCATAGTTTTTGAGGGAGCAAGCTGCTTTGTCTGCTGAAGAAATCACTACAAATTCTAGTAATGACTTTTTTACTGATTCTGAAATGGAAGACATGCCAGAGGAGCTCTTGGAATTTTCCAGGGTGGGCAGGCCGGTTTCAGATACGGTATTTGAGACTTTGTTGCCTGCTGAATATCCTAAAGGTCCTCAGCTGTCAAATGGTGCTCTTGGTGCTCCAAAGATCAATGGGAAACATAATAAGCATGTCAATCATTCAATTTTGGATAAGGGGCAACTACTTTCACAAAATGAAGATATTGCCAAGTTGATATATGCTAATGCCTCAAGGCCTAGGGTTATCCTTCCAGAGTTGGAAAGTTGGCTAACCAGCAAGATCGTTGCTTGGCACAGCATTGAAGGGAGCTCTGTCCAATGGCTGTGTATAGTTTGCATTGATCGCCAGGGTAAATTTTCTATTTATAGTTATTGCTTTTCTTTGGCTTTTGGATCTTAAATTCATTAATCTTTTAGTTAATGGGTCAATAAATGGTCTGTGCCCTGTATTTGTGTGAAATGGATTTAGAAGTGGCAATCGGGTCATATGAATTGGATTCGGGTCGGATTCTGATGCATTTCAGGTACAGATTGGTTTCTTTGGGTCATATGTGGTTTTATTGTCATTTATCAATTAGCAGAAAAGTAGACATATCGTTTGTTGGGTTAAGTTGGGTTGGATTGGGCTACCTTCAGTTTGGGTCAGATGATTTCAGATAGATTTTGGGTTCTTGGTCGGGTATCATATGGGTCAGTTTGCCAGGTGTAGTAGGATTTCATTTATTTGCAAGTGCAACTACTACCTTCCTTACTGGGCCTTTCCTGTTGAGGTAAGAGCCTCATATGGGGCTTGAAGGTAGTGTTGATAATTTGATATTGATGTTGTTTTTTTTAGATGTTGATGTAGTTATTGCTAGTTTGTGAAAAAAGCTGAAAATTAATTGGGTGATTATTTCCAATTACTTGCAAAGTACACTAGATTTTTTTCCAAACAAGAATAGAACTACTCCCCAAATTGCTTTTGCATTTTGTCACTTTATAAATCTGAGGCTTGATTGTAATCATTTTTTTGCAATGATGTACAAATGACGTTATAAGAAGATTTGAAGGCATTTTGTATGATGAATATATTTATTTAATTTTGTACATAACTGTGTTATTTAATAAATTAGAGCTGAAGTTTACAAACTTTGACCTCCAAAGTGAAACCTAAGTATAAGAAGAGGAAGAATGATTAGTACTTTTTCATTAATAAAGACTGCCCTGAACTTCTGATTTGAACTTCTATGTGAAATTTGCTCTATTGGAGGTTATGTATAATTTGCTTAATAGTAATTTAGTCTCAAAGTGTTGTCCATTGTGGTGAGTTGGTGACTCCACTAGGCCTATTTTGTTGAGAACAGGATCCCGTGGTACAATACATGTCACGAGGGAGTTTGCCTGCAGCAAATAATGTAGAGAGCACGTTGAGTATGGGTAGCCAATCGAAGGAAACTCTACTTAATTAATGTACTCTCTTCTTCGTAATTAAAGAGAGAAAAAAAAAACACCTTTAGCCCTTCCCAGTTATATTCGTTTCTTAAAACCTTTAGCCCTTCCCAGTTAATAGTATGATCCATTCTAGTATGAGAACTCATTTTGGGATTAAATAAGTGAAGTAATTTGACTAGTGACTCTTTGCTAACAGTTTAAATAATGTACCTATTTTCATGCTCTCGTTTTTGAAATTTCGTGCAAACTGTCAGGTATAATAGGCGAAGTCACAAAAGTCTTGGCTTCTCTGGAGATATCAGTGTGTTCATGTGTGGTGAGCTGAAGCAATCAATGCGCTTTGTATTATATGGAACTGTTGAATAAGAGTGATTCTGACTGATTCGTTTTTGAATATTTACCCAATTAGGCTGAACTTGATACAGGGAAGGGTATGGGAGTTATGCTATTTCAAGTTGAAGATGCTTCAGATAATTTGGTATGTTTGGTTTGTTTATGAATTTGATAACTTATTTTGGCTAGTACCAAGCAACAATTGACAAGAGTTACTCTTCCCTCTCCAGAATGATGCTTGCGCAAGGATTGATATCATACTTGGTGTTCTGGGATGGTCCGCTGGTTGCAGTTGGTTGGGGTCCCTGAATTATAGAAAATGATATCATTTAGTAGGTATATGGATAATTCTGGCGTGGAAGCCTGGCAGGTTGTGGGCATCGCATATATTACCATTGCTGCAACCCACTATTTTTACTCTCCAAGCAATTGCTGCCTTGCAGCCAGTACAGGCTTGTGAGATGGATGTTGTGTCGAGACAGATGATTTCTGACGATGTGATTTGTTGTTGAATCAGAATCCTGGATTTTTTTGGTTGGACATGGTGAAGTAAATAGCATCAGCAAATTTAGCTCGTATACTAAGTCAGGGCAGTGTATATACAGAAGAGTTATAGTAGTTAGGACTACAGGTGTAAAGGGGGAATACAAGCTTCATCCGCAGGGGAAAGACCAAAGGAGAAGCCAAATATAGTCGTGTTAATTACCAGAGTTCATATATGTAATTACTTCTACATTCATTGTGGTTAGCTTCTGTGTTTTGATAAGTACATTTATTTGTACTTTTCGGTGTTGATTCAAACTCCTTTTAGACGAGTTTTAGGTAATTTTTGATTTATTTAACTGAATTTATGCTAAAAGTCCATAATTATAATTTAGCTCTAATCATATTGATTATTGCTAATTGTTAATACTTTTTTAGCATAAATGCATATTAATGGATTTAGCATAGTGTAGTATTGATTTAATGGTGGAAATTAGATCAAGAAAAGAGAAAGAAGAAAATTAGTCCAAAAAGTTCCCTTAAAAAAAATAATAAATAAAGAAAAAAAAAAGAGAGTGGGGATTTGGGGGAATATTTATCATGGCACAATCAATACTCATCATGACTCAATTTAAGGATTTTTTTTTTTATTTTGTTTTTCTATTTTTTTTTTTTTTGTTTATTTTTTTGAATTAGTAGGGAGTTTTTCTAATTTTTAGGCTAGGGTTTGGAGGGGGTTATTCTAGTTTTTACTATTCATTCTCTATTCTAGGTTTTCTTCCTCTCCTCTCTTTTTTCTTTTTCTAGGTTTAGTTTTATGATTTTGTTTATGTAATTCTCTCTCAAAAATATTGTTACTCTTGAATAATCAAATTTTATTCCTAATTCATCATTAATTTAAATCTCGAGTAAGTTTTCTTTATTTTTTTCTTTAGTTTATTATATTTTTGTTATTTAATTTAATTTTCTTATAGTTTTATGATTTCTATATTTATGCTTGGTTTTATTATTGTTCATATGGCTTTAATTATGATTAGTGAGTAATTTCTTTTCTAGGATGTTAATATATGAACCCTAGCATGTGTTAGTATCAACTCAATGACAAATTAAGGTTGGTTTATTAGGTTGTTAAAATTGATCATTAGGTTAAATTCATTGGTTTAATTAGTCAAGAAGCGACGACTGAGATTAATTATTTCCTCTGTCTTAATGATATTTGCTAATAAATCAATAAGCGAGAGTTGAGATTAAGAGGGCTACACCTAATACAATTAGATTAATCACAAAGTGAAAGCTGAAGTTAGGATAATTAAATGGTTGTTCGATGTTGTTGTATTTGATGGTAAATGGTTAATGCACGTTAGTGAGGATGTATTAATATCCTAGGCTTTTCTCTTATTGATATCACATTTTAATCTTTAAAATTTTAGTTATTAGTTCCATTAAACAATTCATTTCTAGCGTAATCTAAGAAAATTGAGCTAAATTGATCCTATATTAGCTTCCTAGAGGACGACTCGTGATTGTACTGCAATAGCCGTGTACTTGCGGTTATAATTAGTGACTAAAAAGTAGTCATCATGTTCCAGCTATGTTGCATTCATCCCGGTTTGTGTTGATCTCGGATTTGACAACTTGTTGACTGTAATTCTTTATTGACATTAATTAAGGGACATTGATAGTTTACATTGACTGAAAGGGTTAACGACCCTCATGCTGCCATTATTTTGACCGTATTTCTTGTCGCCTCTCAAAAATATTGGTGACCTTTAGACCATTGCATTAACAACATACGGAGTTTGTTGCACAAAATGGAACTAAATTTCCTCCCACATAATTGATTACCGCACTCTATTTTGTGGGGAGTGCATAACTGCATACATCATTTAGTTGAAAGCCAACAATCAAGTTCTTTTTGGTTTCTCTAATTACTGCCTTGGTTTTATTTTGTGGTCACTCCCTTCATTCTCTTCTAACCTTTTTTTTTTTTTGAAAGATATTTCTTTTTAACTTTGATATTCTGCTGTACGGCCTACACTACTCAAAATGGTTGGCTTTCAAAATAAATTAGTGTTTATAACTGTATTCTATGTGATACCACTTTCTCTTTGGAAAATTTCACGACCTTTGCCTTTCAATTTACCCCCTTGAATATAATTCATTACATTGTTGTATGTTAACATTTATGAGGAGTTTGAGATCATAAGAAATAGATGGCGTAATTAGTAAGATGACTTGCGATAATCTAATTGGTCCTAGTTCGAATATATTTATGAGTAAAGGTAGTTTGGCAATTTACGGGTAAGAGTAAGGTAGTTTAATAAATCGGTATTAGAGTTAGGCATATGGTTAGGTTTAGGCAACTTATGAACATTAAATTTTAAAGGAAAAAAACAGATATATAAATGTTATATTTGAAGAACAGAAGATAAGCGTAATAGAATCTTAGCATAACTCAACCTATAATGAAGGAATTTGATATTAGTCAAGGACTTAAAAGCGATCGACAGTGTATTTTAAGTATGTAGTGTGTGTGTATGTGTGTGTGTGTCTATATATATATATATATATATATATATATATATATATATATATATATATATATATATATATATATATATATATATATATATATGTATATGTATGTATATATTACTTTGAAAAACCGAAAATAATCTTATTTGGCACAATTAGATTCTAGCACTTTGAAGCTGAATCTTTACATAGTTTTACAAATGAAGATTTAAAAAGGATCCTTCATCAAAATGCAGAGCGTGGATTTCCATGCATGATTGGTAGTATTGATCCATGTATTTAGAATAAAAGAATCGCCCTCATGCATGGAAAGCTCAATATGCAGGATGGAGCGGTAAGGCAAGCCTCATTCTTGAAGTTGTCGCTGATCAAGATCTATGGATACGACATGTTTTTTTTGGAATTTCAGGTTTGTGTAATGACCTTAATGTTCTTTACCGTTTTTCTTGTGTTTAATAGTGTGTTGTAAGGTCGAGGATCTCTTATAAGCTTCATTGTTAATGGACGTCAATATGAGATGGGGGTATTACCTAACCGATGAAAGTTATCCAAATTAGACTACTTTCATCCAAGGAATTACTTATTCCCTAACTGATAAGAAAAACTAGTTTCTACTAAGTAATCAACAGTCTGTAAGGATGTTGAATATGCATTCAGAGTGTTGCAAGCAAGTTTTGCAATATTACGACTATTGTCTTTTACTTTAGATGAAGACATGTTAGGAAACATCTTGAAGATTTGTAATTATACAAAATATGATTGTCGAGGATGAATGACATACATATGTTCGATACGAAGAATTAGAAAGCGAAAGGAACACACATAAATAAACTCAGAGATTTTTTAACGTGAAAACCTTTGTGTCTATCTCAAAAAAAACCTACAAATTCCTACTCCAGAGTTTTTGCAACTTTTGACTATAAGGTAATCCCTAATACACTCTATTAGGATCTCTCTTTCTCTACTCTCTACTCGAGTTTCACTTAGAACCTAAAGTTCCTTTAGCACTCATTGCCTTTTCTCTCTTTCCTCCCCAGACTTAACTCAAAGTCCTATGCAAACTCTCAAACCCTTTCTCTTTAGTATAACTCAGTATTAAACTATAAAATATTACAAATCAAGATGATGTATAAAGAAGTTTATAAATCGATACAAGGCTTAAGCATAAGTAAGAGGACAATTGTCTTGAAGATTGAATAACTCTTTGAAGTACTTGGGCAATGTGTGTGATTTAAGTGTGAAATAAACTCTTTTATACTAGTTTATGGTATGACTCGCTGTACTTGAGTAGCCTATGGTAGCTTAGTACTTTGTACTTAAGTACGTATTACAACTTGATACAGTTTATATATACCATTAAACTAAGCTAAAACTTCTTGCTACAAAATCACTTGTTAGAAGCATGCTTGTGTAGAAGCTTTGCCGTGTGGAAATATAAAGAAGCAACTCTTAAGAAAACTTGATTTAATGAACAAGCATATCTTTGGAAGAGATTTTTCTATCTAAAAGGTGCAATCATTAGGTAAGTGTCACTACTTGCAAAAGCTTTTATCATAAAATCAATTTTCCAATAAAAACACTCAAGTAACTCCCAATTAAGGTGTAGTTTCCATTTTACTCATTTTTAAGCCTTGTTGTATCAAATATGTTGACTCACTTTATACGTACACAAAGCCTTAAAAATACTCCTTCTAAGACTTGCTCAAACGCTTCTACTCAGAAGCTTCAAGGTGTGTTCCTGTTCTAGAACTTTATGACGCCACAACTGGAACTCAACACCACAACAATTGAAACATTGACCTCTAAGTTCCAATGACGACTTGATTTCAACTTTGCTTTGCTTCATATTTTTGTACACTTGACATCTTCATGGCTAAGTATGATCACCTCATGGATAGAACTGATCAAATGAGAGGGGCCCCATTAAGGGCACTTG
Organism: Dysphania ambrosioides; assembly: GCA_026401315.1. NCBI lineage: Eukaryota > Viridiplantae > Streptophyta > Magnoliopsida > Caryophyllales > Amaranthaceae > Dysphania > Dysphania ambrosioides. The sequence continues at coordinate 12,842,654 of CM048661.1, forward strand.
ACCGACCCATTTATAAAAGGGTATAATCAATTGTGGCCTTGTGGGCTTAATTGAGTCAGTATTTTAAGGGATCGTGTTTTATTAGATCTTTAAAGGGTCAAGTTGGGTTAATAATAGGTCAATCATTTCCAAGAATTTTAAACACTATCAGGTGATGAATGCTTCTTGTTTGCTTGGCATTGGTCTATTGTCAAAGATTGGAAGTGATATGTAGATGCTATCACTCTTCATAAATAGAACTATTCTTTTTTTGGTTCGGCCTGGCCCGACTCAGCCTATTTGTATCTTTTGACCTGATACGACTCGTTTTCTATCTTCTTTGACTCGACACAATTCATCTCGTTTTGCACATGACCCATCCCTATCCTAACCCAACCCAATGTACAGGTCTACTCATTGACACCCTTGCTTATACTCTGAAACTTGTCTTTAGACCTTCATAAAAGATAGAACAACAAATATATCAAATGTCTTTGTAATGTCATTACAAAAACATTAAGTGGTACAACAAATTCAAAACCATATCACCAACTGACATGAATAACCATTTGAAAAGGAGAATATCCATGCGTGATAGACAAACTCATAATATCTCAAACGTGATTTAATGGAACACCTTTGGAAAAAATACTACCATAATAATCAATAGATGTATGGGTTGGGTTTAATTCATGTCTGTATAAGCCATGTTTGTCATTATCTTCCTTAAATTAGTTTCAAGTATTTGTTACACTTTGTATTGTAATGCTATTTGAATCCATTTGGTTGAGTTATAATTTCAAATTATTGTTGTCTACTTTAATTAATTAGTTCAATACAAGATAATGAAGTTGAATTAACCATTTTGTTAAGTCCTTTAGTTAGTTTGCAATATGTTATATTAGGTAATAAGTTTCTAATAAAGTTTTTCTAAAAAATTAACAATTAAAAATTTATACATATTAGTGTAACTATTAATTAATAAAACCATTAATATAAATTATACATTAAATATAATTAATATTGATAATAATATAGTACGCACCAATTATATAAAAACTACTCCCTCTTTTTTTTATTTACTACATTTCCATTTTGAGAGTCAAATTTTATAAACTTTGACCATAAATTCTAATTATGTTATAATAAATAATATATTCAAATGAGATCTTGTTGGACGTGTATATATGAAAATTTTTAGAATATCAACTTCTTATAATTTTTTATCTTACGAATTTAGAGAAAAAATGTTTTAAATTGTAATATAACAACTAAAAAGAGACAGAGAGAGTAAATACAATTATGTTAAAGTTGAAAAGTAAAAGAGTGGATAATGAGTAGGATTTTTTTTAACCGAAAGAGTTTTGGATAAAAATCTTACACAGGAAAAATACGATGTACTTGTGTAAGAAAATGGTATAGAGAAATGAATTTGGAGATTTTTTCTACATCGACGTGTATCGATGCAAGAGCACAAATAATGGTGATATTTGTGTTCTTAACGGTGAAAAAGAGAGAATTCATGTTTGAGTATTTGTGGGATAACTCATACAAACGAGTAGTTCATGCAACAAAATGTGTGCTAAGGTGGATGTGGGCTCCATGTATTTTTTGGCTGAAAACATATCAAAACACAGTGTTTTGATAAAAAAAACATATCAAAATGTTGTGTTTTGATATGTTTTCATCCTAAAAAAATATATTTAGGTGGCTAGAGCGCGACACTTGGCCCAGTCGCGGAGTGACACGTATACTAACCGTTGGGGGTTTAACGTTACAATTTTCTAACAGCTATAACTTAAAAAATACAATATATATATATATATATATATATATATATATATATATATATATATATATATATATATATATATATATATATATATAACGGTCTTAATTTTTTTCTCTCTATAAATAGAGGCCCACTTTGATATATTTTATCCATCTTCAAAAAACTACCATTTTTTCTTCCTAAATTCTTAATCTCCCCTTTCAAATTACTGTATTTTTTTAATTCCAAATTAGCCTAAATTTTTTTAGCTAATATGGATGCTAGTACTAGTCACAACACCAAACAAAAACAAAAAAATTGACTCAAAATATTATCCCGAATCCAACTACTTTTTTCCCTAGACCCCGATAAGTTTTTCACAAATCCTCTCAAATTTTCCTCAAAAACTTTCCAGAATTTTTTCCCAAAATTTTTAGCCGAACTACCCATATTATTCCTATGATTTTCCACCAAACTTTAATTTCAGTCAAAGTAGCTCAAATTTTTCACATTCTTCCATGTCGAAATGGGTTTTGGTGAATCTGGTTCTGGAATTGGTTTCAATGCGTTCCAACAATCAAATCTCGATGCTTGGGAGGTAAACAATTTTTTTTTTCTGAATAAGACGATGAGAATGACGAAGACAAAGGTGATGAGGGTTTTGGGACTCCTCCCCCCCATCAAAACTTCACCGAACTGTTGACGCAACAAACACTCCCACCAATGCACGAACCACATAGTAGTGGTTGTGAGAAGAGGACTTGGTCGAGACCAGAGACAATTGCTCTGATTTTAGCCTTTATGAACACGAGCACTGATATAATTGTCGGAATAAATCAAAAGAATGGCGTTTTCTAGAAGAGAGCCGTGGAGTCATACAATGCTGATAGGGAAGCAAATCCAAATGAAATATCCTTTAGAACTCCTAGTAGTTTGAAGAGACGTAGGCTGTGAATTTCTTAGGCTGTGTTGAAGTGATGTGAAAGCATAGATAAGGCTAAGGACAAGAAGATAAGTGGCCATAACGACGATGATGTCGTCCGAGAGGCCCATCAGATCCATGAGAACTCGTTGGGATGGTTATGTTTCTACGAGGAATGGGTCCTAATAAAGAAATGGGACAAATATTGCTCCATCTTGGACCAACAATAGTTTAGGCCAACGTGTGGACGTCCGTCGACAACTCCTACGATAGTTGAGTCCTTAAGGAGCGGGAGCAGGGGAAAGAGGGCACAGGATGAGGGTGACGGTTCCTCACCAAACACCCCAACCAGTGGAGGTATTGGTGATGATTTTGTACCTCGTCTAGAAGGAGTGAAAATAGCAAAGTCAAGGCTAAAGGGCAAAGGTTCAACAAGTGATGTCTATGAAGATTTTGAGACATTCAACGAGCGACATTGCCCAGCTAAGGCCTTAGTTGTAATACATTTATGTATAATACAGTGTCCATGCATAGGATTTTTTTCAACATACATCTATTCAATTTGGCAGTGCCCATGTGATACCTTTTTAGTATTCACTAACTTACTTTGCAGAGCCCATGAGATGCCTTCTCAGCATCCACATAATTAGTTTGCAATGTCCATATGATGTCTTAGCTGTAACTTATTTTCTGTATTTGCATTGCCCAGCTAAGGCCTTAGTTGTAATCCATTATATACCATATAATGCGCACGGAATTCCTTTATGTCCCTTTATGTCTTACCTGTAACTTGTTTTCTATATTTGCATTGTCTAGCTAAGGCCTTAGCTATAGTCCATTTATGTACAATTTAATGCGCGTGGGATTCTTTTATGTCCATTTGACTCTTTTTGGTCCATTTCAGTACAATACAATACATTTATGTACAATACAGTCCATTTATACATGTGATGTCTTTTTCATCATATATCTATTCAATTTGGCAAAACCTATGTGATGTCTTTTCAACATCTATTCACTTACTTTAAAAAGCCAATGTGATGTTCATATATTTCAAATTCCAACACTAAAGCCCTTCTTAGTTCCACCTAACAAACCTCCATTTGAAATTTCTCACATCGAAGATGAACTCATACAAAATTAACATAAGATCAACTGATAGCTCTTCTTCACACTTAGATGAAGAGCGAAGGCAAAAAAGAGCTCAGTAAGACAACAACGTCGAAGATATGATAGAGAACATATCCTTCAAGTACCTTCCACACCTTGTCCGTGGGACCACTCAGTGACCGCGACGCTGTTTCGGTCCTCGAGTCGTCAGAGGACGGGAAGAAGGTCATGCACAGTTGTACAATGACTATTTTGCGGAGAAGGTCATGCAACGAGTCATCTTGGGCTATCTCCACTGTGACAATTCGCTTATGGGTTAGTTGTAGATGCCTATGATGAGTACGTTCGTATTAGTGAAATTACTGCACGATTGGCACTGCAAAATTTTACGGAAGGTGTCATCAATCAGTTCGGTGAGCAGTACTTGAGATGTCCAAATACTACTGACATAGAAAGGTTGATGCAGATTGGGGAAGAATGTGGATTTCTTGGCATGATTGGCATCATTGATTGTATACACTAGGAGTGGAAGAACTGCCCACACGCGTGGAAGGGGCAATATCAAGGAAGAGTTGGAGTTGCAACTCTCGTATTGAAGGCAATTGCCGACAAAGATTTGTGGGTATGACACTCGTTCTTTGGGATGTCATGGAGCTGCAACGATATCAATGTGCTTCATCGATCTCCTGTGTTCGAGGACGTCTTAGAGGGTTGAGCTCCCGTTGTGAACTTCGCTGTCAATGGACATTAATATTACAAAGGGTATTATCTTACCGATGGTATCTACCACAATGGGCTACTCTTGTGAAATCCATTACAAAATCACAAACTGTAAGGATAGCTTATTCGCACAACATCAAGAAGCAGCAAGGAAAGACGTTGAAAGCGCTCCACAAGCTCCCACAAGCTCGTTTTGCCATTATTAGGAAGCCGTCCTCTAGTGCGGATGTCAATATACTTCGCAAGATCATGTTAGCGTGCATCATATATAATGCATAATATGATCGTTGAAGATGAATGAGAAATGTATCAGAATTATGATTATACCGCATGGACGACCATCACAACGCTAATGAGGATAATCCCGAGTATCGTAATGATCGTATTTTGGACATCGGCATATACTTGCGATGTAGAACGGAGATTGAGCTTCAACAAACTCATTTGCATTTGAAAATCGATTTGGTTGAGCATATTTGGAATAAATTTGGACGTTACGAGAACTAAAACAATTACGTTCACATCAATTGATTTTGCTTAAATGAAGTTAATGATATGATGTCTAATTGGTTTCATTTATATTATGGTAATCACGGTTTGTAATTGAGTTCGATCAAATTACGTTATTCTAAAAAAAATAGGTTGTCTTAATTAATTGCGATCAATGTAATTAATTACGATAATTATATTCAATTAAATCTTGTATCCCACAATTAATTACGATAATTAAAATAAAATAATTAATCACGATAATTAAAATTAATTATGTTAATTATAAATAATTAGGTGTTACATGAGATTAATAATTTCTAATTATGAATGAATTAAATTATATTTAAAAAGATAAAATAAGGTGAGGTAGGGGTATTAATGATGTAACTTTCTTATTTGATTTATTGTTAAGAGTGAAATTAAAAAATAATTTATTATCGCGATGTAGATGAGAAAAAATGAGTGATAGTAACCCATAAACCATTTTTTTTTCCATAAATAATGGTGTTCTAGGCTCTAAGTATGATATTCCCTCCAAATAATTTTAATTGCTTGTTTACTTTATCTATCTTCGTTCTCAAAAAGCAACTCATATAAAGGTTGGTAACCACTAAAGCTATAAAGCATCACAAGTTGACAACAATCAGTGAGTCATCCATCCTTACAACCTCGAAAGTACGCTCCACTCCCAAATCCAGAATTATGAGGCTATTCCGCGGCAAAGACGCCGGCGATTCCTCCCCGTCTCTGTCAATGCCGTCACCCTCTTCTGCGCCGGTGAAGTCGTTTACGGGACCTGCGCGACCGATTAGGTTTGTGTATAGCGACGAGCATGGAAAGTTGCAGATTGATCCAGAAGCTTTGGCGGTTCTTCAACTTGTTAAGGAACCGATTGGCGTCGTCGCCGTCTGCGGCCGCGCTCGCCAAGGCAAGAGCTTCATCCTCAATCAGGTTCCTGTCTATCTCCTTCTTTGCTTTTGGAAGTGGAACTTTGCAAGGGTTTTCAATTGTGGTTGGTTGAATTTGTCAATTGCGGTTGTTTTTACACAATGATGTCGTAGATTCCCAATCTATATTTGTCAATTTTGATGTGAATTTTGATTATCAATGTCATGTATAGGTTAGTAATAGGTTCAATGAATTCGAATTCTCGTTTATATAAAAACTTGTAGCAACTATCACTTTCCAAAAGCTTGCTGTTTTTACTTTGGTGGATCTATAAGTAGATTGCTAGTGATAGCATGCCTACTGTGAAACTTTCTATAGCATCCAGTTAATTCATTGATTCTTTTAAGCTCCTCAACAGAGTTAGGGATTGGTTGTTAAGTCATAGTTCCAAAACCACATTAGCAATGAGTTTGTGATATGACACCTCATTTCAGATTGCTATCGTCGTCCCAAAGGATTTCTGGGTCTGAAAAATGTCGTGAAAGAACTAAAAAGCCAGTTGCGTGAAATGGAGCCATAATAATGGTTTACAATGCTCTGAAACATACATTTGGCATTAATGTGAAATTGCAAGACCCTCATTGAAAGAGTACAATCTGTGTGGTTGATTTAGAGTTAATGTAACATTCTAGCCTTCTGGGCTCCTTTCTAAGCAACATTATCCACCCTTTTTGAATTTTAGTGGCTCCTTCAAAGGACAAAGTGGAGCACATCCCACCTTTATTGATGTTGAGATGGAATTTCTTAATATACCTCAAGTTTGACTTATGGTTATAACAAGAATTAAGATGTGTTTATTAATGTTGTAGTAGCAAGAAGGCCTACTTTTAGAGTTAAGAGGTCTTCAATATGGTCCCAAATTAAGGATTTCTACCAAAGTAGGCTATGTTTGGAGTTTTTGGATTGGATTAATTAGCACGAGAGTCTATCCTTGGTGTTCTCTCACTTAGGTATGAATCCATGCATTCATCACATTGATGTCAAATTCTTATTTGGGGAAATATTTAACTCCTAAAGTTACATGCTTGAGATTAATTATTGAAGTTGTCATTACTTGTAAGTAATACAATATCCTTACCAAGGTAACAAAGATTTCCCAGTTTTGAGTTTAAGTGGTACTTTATGTACCCCACCTAGGGATTTTTCTCTAAGTTGGCCATGACAATGAAGTGTTGGACTGCGTAGAGTGTTTTAGCACCACATTGTGATCAGGTAGTTAACATTTTTGAGTTTATTGAGACTGTCATATTAGGCTGTAATTGCCACAAATGCCCACAAACCATTTGCATCACCATGTTTCTTATTATTGTTTTGCAACAGTTATTGCTACCATGTCTGCATATGAGATTTAAAATCCAGGATTGTTCCAGTTTGTCAATTCTGAAGGGTGTAACTACGAATTCATGGTGTTCACTTAGATTTAAAACCAAACATTGTAAAAGTTAGTCAACCTAAAAGGCCTGATATTGTAATACAAGTATGAAGTATGCAATCATTCTCTTTATTCTAAAAGCATATTTAGGCACTTGGCTTTATAGTTATATACTAACCAATATTCAGCTCTCAAAAATATTTTATAAAAGACACCTCGATAATGCAATTGATCAAGGTAATTGTGTTTTACAAAACCAGGCAATTCATTTGCAATAGTGTGTTTGTTCTACTTATATTTTTGTCATTCAATCTTTAATTTGACAAGCTCAATAGGGAAGAGAAGGGGCTCTACTGTTTTATTACTCCAGATCTATCATCCCTGTAGTGGGTTGCACTAGTATGAGCAGCATCCAGACTGGTAGCCTTTCATTGTACCTTGTTCCTCTGGCAGATTTGTGTACTGGTCATGACTGGGAGTTCGAGAAAGTAATCTTCTCGCTATATACCCTGTAGCTCTCTCTTTCTCAACCCAGCTCTCAGAAGGGTCTAGGATGTAGATACTTCTTGGGAGTTGAGTTGTAAAATCCTTTTTTTCTATGTTTTTTCTCATCTTTTTAACTTCTACATCTAATTTTATTGGGAGGTCCAAAATGGATCTCTTTATCAAATCCTAGAATTGGACGACAGTTTTGGATTCTATAATAAATATTATTTTTTCTTAGATATATTATGTCCGGTTACCACTTTATTATGTTGGTTCTTACTTCTTTAATTTCTTAGAGTAGGATGTTGTGGGTGCTTGATTACTATATGAATTACTTGCTAGGGAAGCTTCTTTTACTGTATGTGTTAGACACTGTGCACATGTGTGTCTGTCTGTCTGTCTGTCTGTGTGTGCACGTATTTTTTTAACTTGGCTTCTCTTCTTGGGTGATTTTCCTTTCTTTCAGGGGTTGTATTTTAAAATAAATGGTGAAATTTATTTATTCAGGGAACCCTTGTGTTTCTCATCCTTTTACCTTTTACCTTTTACTTCCTCTGTCTCATTATACTTGCTTTATTCACTCCCCCTGTCTCACTAAATTTGACTGTATTTTGCCACTAATGTAGAAGAAACATACTGTTGCAAATTGGATCTTAAATTGGATCTTGTTGTGTATTTCTCAAAATACCACTTTTTATACATCTTTTGAATACATAATTAGAGATACTTATGGTCAAAGGCTTGTTTAGAAGATTGTGAAAAACCATGGGGTAACTAATTTGATACGGAGGATTTATAATGTTTTGCTCTCCACAAACTTTGTTTTGCATAAATGTGATGCTGTTTCATCATGAAACCGAAGCTTACATTTCTTATAACTGGTTTCTAGCTTCTTGGGAGGAGCAATGGGTTTCAAGTTGCATCAACTCATCGACCATGTACAAAAGGGCTATGGTTGTGGAGTGCACCCTTGAAGAAGACTGCTCTTGATGGATCAGAATACAATCTTATACTGTTGGATACTGAAGGAATTGATGCTTACGATCAGACAGTCAGTGTTTCCTCTGTTTGTGATTCTCTCAATTTCATTTTACTTGAATCATTATTCCCATGCGTGTTCCATACCTTACAGCAAGAATACTCATAATCTATCCTGCCTTACGCCCTTACAGCAAGGATGCTCATAATCTATCCTCTATGAGTGGTTGTGCCTAGTCACTTCCAGGCATTTGACTTGCATAATATGTTTGCAGGGAACATACAGCACACAAATATTTTCTCTGGCTCTTCTCTTATCCAGCTTGTTCATCTTCAACCAGGTATGAGAATTTGTTAAGGATTGACCATTGTTGATGGATTGCATATTCAATGTTTATGCTGTTGTATTTGTTTCTTGAGTGATGTGCTGGCTGATTTGTAGTTTGTACTCAGATAACACCTATATAGTTCACTTTTTTGTTTTATTGCATAGCTAGTAATGTTTCTCTCACCACAGATGGGTGGAATTGATGAGCCTGCATTGGATCAACTTTCCCTTGTGACCGAAATGACTAAACATATACGTGTCAGGGCCTCTGGAGGAAGGGCTACAGCTTCTGACCTTGGGCAATTTTCGCCGATCTTTGTTTGGCTTTTGAGGGTAAGTTGCATATTATCCCTAACACAATCTTCCATTTTTTTCTATTTACCTGTAAACTATTATGCAGGACTTCTATTTGGATTTGATTGAAGATAACCAAAAGATAACACCTCGTGATTATTTAGAGCTTGCTCTGAGGCCTGTTCAAGGTAGTGGAAAGGATATAGCTGCAAAAAATGAGGTATATTTTCTGAAATTCTTGTTGTCTCCTATCAAATATAATAGGATGATGTGAGAGCCACAAGGCCTAAACCTGTTCAAATGGATGGGGCCCGTTAAGGGCCCTTGACCGACCCGTTTGTAAAAGGGTCTAATCAATAAGGGGCCTAATGGGTCGGTCACTTAATGGGTCATGTTTTATTGGGTTTTTAATGGGTCAAGTTGAGTCAATAATGGGCCTATAGTTTCCAAGACTTTTAAACACTATCAAATAATGAATTATTTCCACTATCAAATAATACCTAAAATTGGAGGTGATACATGTAAACTATCATCCTTTATAGATAAAAACTATACTCTCTTTGGACGGCCCGGCCCGACTCGGCCCGTTGTATATCTCCTTTGGCCCACCCGACCCGACCCGTTTTGGTTCTTCTTTGACCCAACCCGGCTTGACCTGTTTTGCTTGTGACCCATCTCAGCCCTGACCCGACCCAATGCACAGGTCTAACAAGGCCTATAAACTTGGGTTTTTTTATTTTATTTTTGAGAAAAACAACTGGTATGTAATAATTTTAAAATTTTAGGACCTGTTTTTGTTTTTTTGGGCAAATAAAATTTTTTTACTCACAAAAAAAAAGGTTTTTGATACAAATCATTAAACCTCCAAAACAAGCAGAACCAACATTACTAGTGCATAAGACATTACTTCCTATATCTGCCCAACTTCTAGCAAGGTTTGAGCAACTGTGCTTCGTCTGTCAGCACTAGTCTACAAAATCAGCAACTTTTTGCATTTCAGAATTATGTTTGAAACTTTTAAACAATAGATTTAAACAAATAAGTACAATCAATCAAGTTGTGCTTGTAGACTTTCTAGTTCCTTTGTGGCCAAATGCTGTAAATGGCTTTAGAGAATAGCGTGCCATGAAGCTTGGCCATCAACTTCTTCTGTTTGCATGCTTTGGCAGCCATCTCAATTTCCTCCTGAAAAGAGTACACACACTTGCCTATATATACATAGCAAGTGTAAAGTTCCCTGCCGCACATCTCTGGAATAGCTGCACATAAAGAATAAGTGTCGATCAGATTCTGGGGATGAAGAACACGATACACAACGAGGATCAACTTTCAACTTCCAATGAATCAGTTTATCTTTTGAAGTTAACCTCTGTAAAATAATAATTCAAGTAATGAAGATTTATTTAAACTAGCCATGTTACTTACCATTCTATCAAAAATCCTCGCAAATGATAGTAAAGTTTATTACCTGCAAAATTACCTCAGTATTTTGGTCATCTACACCCTCCTGCACTCCAAGTTTGTCTTCAACAACCAGCAAATATTATTGGCAATAGGCATTGTTAACACATATATGTTTATAATACATATGCAACTCTAAATCCCAATCATATTTTCTGTAGAGAAATATGTCAGAATAGCTTAGAAATTGGTGTTTTGTTCCATTCCTTCTAGACCCATAAATCCTTGAGGTTCCACCTACCGGCAGCTTTAGGTATACCAAAAATGTTTTCTGGCCAAATAAATTTTTTCCTATGCTTCTAAACCTCTTTTATAAGCTTCTTAATAGTAAGGGGTGGAAAAGATGTCCATTCGATAATTTTAGTCGTAGTTGTCTCTCTTCTGCTATTCCTGCATATCACTGTTTCCCTCTCTGGTTGTCTTAGTATGGCCTTTTTTTACAGTAAATTATATTGCATTTCATAGGGTGAAGTATATAATGATCATTGTATTTCATCTGGGGATTATTGGAAACAATCTTTTTGTCGAGGGAATAAAATTGCATGCATATGCTGGACACCCCCTTCCCACATTGCCTCACAAGGAGCCTCTTTAAATTGGGTTCATATTTATGTTTATGTATACAAATTGGCAAATGTGGTTTTGTGGTTTCCTTCTTTGCTTCCCTTGCAAATATAGCCTTCATTTTCAGCTCTAATTTCTTTATGTGGAGATAACTGTTATCCCTTGGCTTCATGGTAACTCCCTTAATACATGTGTACTTTTTCTTTGGTTACTCTACTGTCACTAGGGAAGGTAGAAGCCTGCCCTCTTGCTTCTTTGAGAACTTCCTTAAAGTTCGGCACCATCCTTTTTGTGCCAACATCATCCTTTTCGTACGTTTATTTGTACTTTTGGTGTTAATTCAAACTCCTTTATGGGTGAATTTTTGATAATTTCGGGTTTATTTGGTCTCATTTATGCTAAAAGCCCATAATCCTAGTTTAGCCGTAATCATTTTCTCTAATCCTATAATCCCTATTGCACTTTGAAGCTTTACTATCATAATTCCTTGATTTGATTACAATATTTTTTTCATTACTTTGGTGATTTGATGTTGTAAAGATAAGGTGTTTTGTGTGTTGTAGGAAATTTATGTTTTGGTGATTTGAATTAATATTTAATGATTTGAAATAGGTGAATTGGTGTTGTGGGTTGATTTTTGTGATAATTTGATGTTTGGTGTTCTGGTGATTTGATAATTTGGTGATCATAATTGGCATTTTTGGTGATTTGAATTGGTGGAATGGTTTTGTTGAGTTAGTGTTGTGATAATTTGGTGTTTTGGGTGGATTGGTGTTGTGGTGATTTACTACATTGGTGATTTGGATTGTTATATTGGAGAGTTCGAGTGGTGATATTTCATTGTTTTGGTGGATTGGTGTCGAAGAAATTCTTTGTTTCGGTGATTCCTTGTCCTGGTGATTGGAATTGTGAATTGTTCGGGCTTGAAATTGAAAGCATACTTGTTGACACTCATCCTTGGTTGCACCAATGGCTCGTGCTAAGGGCAAGAGTACTCATAGCACGAAGAAGACTTCTTCCTCTAAGACCAAAGCGAAACCGGCATCTAGGCTTGTGAAGAAACCTAGGGTAACAATCGATTATTATGATATAGTCTTTCGAGACTCAACCCATAAAGATAAATATGATCGATTGTTTGTGCGTGGTGTTGTGCCTACTCGGTTTTGTGAAGATGATGCCTTGAAAACTTTGAATATTGAAAGGGAAGTTGCTTGGCTCTTCTCCAATGTAGGTTTGGGTCCTCTCTTCACTCAAAAGAGCCCTACTTGTAAAAGAGCTGCACTAGAATTTTTTAGTACCCTTACGACAAATACTTATATCGATGTGGGCTGTGAGCACGGGTTGTTTCCTTTTAACTATATAATGTGGAGTATAGATGAGATCTAACAACATTTAATACTGCATTTGGTTTACCGACTGGTGGCCCAAGACACACTTCTGCATAATGGTTCGGTGATCTTGTTTGGTAGTCTTTAACTAGAAGTAGGATGTGAAGTTGGACATCTTTTACCATCTGCAAGAACTTTCCATATCTTTTTTCAAGCCTTGCCGAGGAAAAGGAGCAGGTTGAATATAAGGTTAGGAGGTGATGATTGCTTGCTAGCATCTTCAGCATCTTCCTCGGGATTCTCAACTGTTACACTCTTATCTTTCTCAGCATTCTCCTCTCTCACTTTAACCACAGGAATAAGATCCTCCAAAGTCTTACCACTCTTAGTGGTAATTGCATTCATTTGACTAGGACCCTTGTCATTAGGCTCAGGTTGAGATGATGACAACTGATTTGGACCCCTTTGTTGGGATGACATCTACTGTCCCAATTAGACTTGTTGATTCTCCAACATCTTGAATTGGGTCTGCATTTGAGTTATGAATGACTCAAGCTTTGAGATACTATTCCTCATATCAGCATTTGCTTGAGATTGAGTAGCCACAAATTGCTCTATCATCAACTCTAAAGATGATTTTTGGGGAGGAGCTTATTGTTGCATTAGAGGTCTGAACATATGTTGCTGGTATTGAGGTGGTCTAGGATTGAAGCTAGGAGGATTGAGTTGTGGTTGTGGAGGAAGATGTGGATTTAACATATTTTGGCTCGTGTATGAGAGGTTTGGATGCTTATGACTAGGATTATAAGCATTACCATACAAAGCATTATCCTTCTCTGGTTGTTGGGCTACCATGGAACATATCTCAGATACATTCCCATTATCTCCACATATCTCACAAACTTGTACCATGCGAGAAAGAGAAGCAAAAGTAGGTGAAACAACAGAGAGCTTCTTAACCTTTGAAGCAAGCACTATAATCGGTTGTGTGAGAGCTCTTATCATATCCTTATCCGCTCCTACACATGACTTAGTTAGTGCTTCCCTTTCATTACACCAAGAGGCTACATTTTGTGCGACTGTCTCAAAAAGTTGAAGAAGTTGCACATCAGTTTTAGAAATCATATCCCCTCTACAAGTTGCATTGATTGAAGACTCATGCTCATCAAAAATGTCTGAGTAAAAGGGTTGTACTAATAGCCAGATGGGTATCCCATGATGGGGACATTGCCGTTGAAGGTCCTTGAACCTTTCCCCCGCCTCATAATAGGATTCAAATAGTTGTTAGTTGAAGGTTTGAATCTCTGTTCTAAGATGTGAAGTTTTGCGTGGTGGGAAAAGTTTTGTCAGAAAACCAGTAGCTAGATATCACAGGTGGCATACTTGTTTGGTGGTTCTGATTTCAACCAAACTTTAGCTTTGTCCCTCAAACTAAATGGGAACAATCTCATCCTGATTGCATCTTCTGACACAGTACCAATAGAAACTGTATCACACTTTTTCAAAAAATCTGATAAATGATCATGAGGACTTTCAGTAGCATTTCCTCTAAACTGATTTCTCTCTTTGAGTTGGATCAAGTGTATTTCAACTTAAAATTGTCAGCTTCTATCACAGGTTTTACAATGTAGGATGTGGAAGAGTGCATTGGAGAAGGCCTCTCCATTTCACCAAAAGGTCTAGCCATTGGAGGTGGTTCAGGTTGCTCCCTTGCATGCTCTTCTTGTGCTTTTCTCCTTCTTTCTACGTTTAGTCTACGCGCAGTTGCTTCTATCTCAGGATCAAACTGAACAATATCAAGATGTCTAAGTGTGATGGATCTTCTGTGCTTCAAAAACAAAGATAACCCAAGTGCAAACTACGAAAAATAAAGAAGTATAGAACAAAAGAAACTAAAATTAAATAACGTAATCAACTAAACTAAACTAACTCTGTAACTTCCCAGACAACGACGCCAAAAACTTGATGACTGATTTTTAGTCACTAATTATAACCGCAAGTACAATCACGAGTTGTCCTCAAGGAAGCTAATAAAGGGTCAACTTAGCTCAATTTAACTAGATTACGCTAGAAAAGAATTGTTTAATGAACCTAATAGCTCAAATTGCAAGAATTAAAATGTGATACCAATAATAAAAAGACCTAGGATATTAATAAATCCTCACTAACATGTATTAACCTTCATCAATTACACCAACACCAATGATCAAATCAAACATCCCTTCAATTATCCTAATCTTAACTTTCTCTTCTTGATTAATCTAATTGTATTAGGTGTAGCCCTCTTAATCTCAACTATCGCTTCTTGATTAATTAGCTAATATCATTAAGACAAAGGAATTAACTAATCTCAGCTATCGCTTCTTGACTAATTAAACCAATGAATTTAACCTAATGATCAAAGTTAACAACCTAATAGACCAACCTTAATTTGACATTGGGTTGATACTAAAATCAAATTAACACATGCTAGGGTTCATATATTAACATCCTAGAAATGGAACTACTCACTACTCAGAATTAAAGCCATAGAAATAACAATAAAATTAAGCATAAACATGGAAATCATAAAACTATAGTGAAATTAAATTAAATAATAAAGAAGCATGAATAAATAAGCAAAAATAAATAAGCAAAAATATAATCAACTAAAGAAAATAGAGAAACTTACTTGAAATTTAGATTGATGATAAACTAGGAAAAAAAAATTGTGTATTCAAGAGTACACCATAATTTTAAGAGAGAAAGATCTAAAAAAGCAAAAAACCCTATAGAAAAAGAAAAGAGAGGAATAGAATAGAGAATCCCAAAAAAAAAAAACCGCTTAAGAAGAAAACCTAGCATAAACTAACCTAGTTTTTGTAGAGACTAATTCCTAATTTCAGAAAAATCAAAATAAAGAAAACAAATAAAAACCAATAAAACTTCCAAATTTTTTTTTTGATGATCTTCCGTGGAGATTCCTTGTAGTCTTTGGACTCTTTTCCAATTCCCTTGCTTTGCCTCCCTTTTGTGCCGTGAGTTCTCCACTTCCTTTTTTTTTCTTTCTTTCTTTGATAATCTTTTGAGCTAATTTTCTTTTCCACTTGCCTTGGCCCAAACTTCACCTACAAACCAGTACTAGCTTCATCATATCTTTGCCACCAAACATGCATTTATACTAAAAGCCTTGAAAATTAGCAATAATCGAAATGATTACGGTTAAACTAGGATTATGGGTTTTTAGCATGAATGAGACCAAATAAACCCGAAATTATCAAAAATTCACCCATAAAGGAGTTCAAATTAACACCAAAAAGTACAAATAAATAAACGTATCATTGTCCAACATGGGTTAAGGAAATGGTTGAATGGGTGATGAGATGTCCGGGAGTTGATTTCTATATCTAACATGGAGAGTTCGGTTGCTGGATTTGACATATTAACCATAATTTCTTTACCTAAATTGCTACTCACCTTCAACCATTATGCCACTAGATAGAGGATTTATTTTTACTTTAAAAGGGGGAGAGGGGTTCTGAAACAAGAATGGGGTTTTTTTTAATTGGAATTAACTGCAACCTAAATGGGGATGTGAGGTGGGTACTGTGGAAAATCTCAGACCGATTAAAATATGTAAGTCATTATTCCCGTTGGTGTGGGCATTGAGTTGGGAGTTCATACTCATATTTAGTATAGGTGGATGGGAAATTGAAGGTACAGGGGGAGTCTTCTCCTATGTCTGCTACATTGTCATTGATTTATCCTTTGTCTGGACTTGTCAACGTGTTACAAAATTTACCAATAACAAGACTTATGAATTGATTAATATGATGCAAGAAATACAAATGTATTTTCAGAACTGATGGAATACTTTATTTGTGCTAGATTCGGGAATCCATCCGCGCTCTCTTCCCTGATCGCGAATGCTTCACCCTTGTTCGGCCATTGAACAGTGAGACTGAACTTCAGCAGCTTGATCAAACATCAGTTAGTATACCTATCCTCCACAATATTTTTGAGTCGACTACTCTATCTTTCTACTAACTTATTCACTTTATTCTCATGATTTGCAGTTGCACAAGTTTAGACCAGAATTTAGATCTGGTTTGGATGCCTTAACAAGGTTTGTGTTTGAGAGAACTAGGCCCAAGCAAATTGGGGCAACCGTAATGAATGGACCTATGCTTGCTGGTTTAACACAATCGTTTCTAGATGCATTGAATAATGGTGCTGTTCCTACAATAAGTTCCTCTTGGCAGGTTAGTGACCTCTCTGCATCCCTAAAAATAAAGGCAGAAAAGTACTTGTTCTTCTAGATTGTACACATGCAAGATTTTTAGTAGCTTCATCGATATTCAAAACTGATAGATATTTTAATGTGAGAAGTTATTTGTTTATGTTTTTCTTTTCTTAAAATGAACTTTTTAACTTATAATATGGAATTAGAAAAGTTGGCGAAGTTGAAAAACTATGAGGATATTGAGGAATGGTGGAACTGACAACAAGAAACTGAATTAAAATCCAACTCCTTTTATGTTGATAAAATGATAATGCCCTTGTCTTCTGATGGATAAATATTTAATTGAGCCTAATATGTATTTTGTGTATGTCTATCAGAGCTCAGATAAGTTCTCAGTCATGAGCGCAGTTAATGCAGATTTTTTTGTATTTTGATTTCATAAAATACATTCAGTCATATATCGATGTCCTGAAGACCTGTACAATCTCTCTTGCTGCTGAGAAATGGGTAAAATTTTAAGAAATAAATGATTAAAGAAATTCCTGAATAGATGCTCATATATCTCTATGGGTCTTAGATGAGAAATCGTAGAAATGAGAAATCATGTACAAAAGAAGAAGCCCTTCTCTTTGTGAAGGAAATGAGTGAGATAAAACTGGCTATTGCGATAACAAGGTTGAGAATGCTTTTTTATATATTTTTTTATTTTTCAAGTTTCTTCACAAGCCTTAGTTTTTCTTTGTTCACATTTCTGTCCTGGTAAATTGTAATAGTTCCAATGAATCTATACTTTGCAAATTCTTTTCTTAGACTTTGTTTCATGAAAAGTATTTTTTAACATGTAGAGTGTTGAAGAAACTGAGTGCAGAAGGGCATACAACAGAGCTTCTGAAGTATATATTTCCTCTTTTGACAAATCAAAGCCACCTGAGGAAGTAAGCGCCTTTCTTCTTTGGTACTTTTTTGATACAATTTATTTCCAATCACATTCTCATGCTATGTTTTGTAGGCAGCACTTAGAGAGGCCCATGAAGAAGCAGTGCAAAATGCTTTGAGTATATATCATTCAGATGCTGTAGGAGCTGGTTCCACAAGGCAGAAATATGAGATGCTTCTGCTGAATTTCTTCAAGAAGGAATTTGAGGTGATTAAAGTTTGGTTTTATACGGATGTTTGCAGTATGCCAGTGTACCATGCTAGCTAGCTAGTTGTCCAACTTTTCGCCTCCCTTACAAATTAAAAAAAATGCTTCTTCCAGTTTGCTTCTATTACTTTCCTTTATCTAATACAGTGTAATATTTTGTGATGACATGTAGCTCGCAACCACTTAAAGGTTTAAGGATTTGAGTTTTAGTTCTTTGGTTTCTTTTTTTATTCTACTTTGAAGTTGTTAGATGTGGCATGTATTTTGGTTGCTGAATTATCTAAAGAGTGTTTAAACTGATAGTTCACTCTCTTTTTTTTCTGGGAGGGAAGACCGGAAGAGGGGGAAGGAGTGGTGCGTAAACCCACATCCTTCGTGCCTTTTCTAGAGGTGTTGGTTTTTTCCCGCATGCATGAAGAAAATTCCACTGATTAGACCAAAGCCTAATAGTTGTGACATTTTATTCATTGGTTATGCCTAGCATCCTACTTCATTGTGTTAAACTTGAAACCAAGTATGCTAGGCTCCTGCCTAGTCTAGTTTTAAAGGCTTAGAGTTCTCCAGTAGTAGCCTTTTCAAGTTCGAATGAGAGGGGGGGTGGAGGGTCAAATCTTGATGCTGATTCGCTTCAGAACAAGGCAGTTATTTGAGTTTAGGTAGGAAACAGGTTGCATTAGATGGATTGTACTGTGGTTGGTATACACGAATGCAAATCTCTCTAATTGAGAGAGAAATAGGTGTACGCTCCAGGGATATTAAATACTAGTATTATTAGGCTGTTGATTGTCTTTTACTCTTCTAATTTTTGCTATGCCCTATGTCCTTTAATTTATTAATTTGGTCATCCAGTCTCTTTGAGATTCTTTAATTAGGAGCAAAATTGCATTATCCATTATTTATGAGTCTAGACTCCTCAAGAACTTTCCCCCATATTTGGCCTCTCTAATTTTGTTGTGTGCCTCGTTTATCTTGAGCAAGTTTGGTGATGATATTGAATTTTCTAACTTATATATGAAGTATCATTTACTACGAATATATCTGGGTGATTACAATTAAATACCTCTTCAAGCAAACTGTATGAATTTCGGACTCTTCTTTACATCCATTCGTCGAATTATCCTAAAATGTCCTATATCCTAAACATTTGTTTGAATATTCATCCTAGATTTGTCCTTGTATTGTGTGCTTGTACTGAAAGGTTTACAAATGCCAGGTTCTCTTAGGCCTTATATTTAAAAAGAGCACTATGACAGACTTCTTATTGCATATTTTTTAGGTTTATATATACTAATTGCATGTTGGATGGCTATTCTTCAGGTATTGGGATTGTAGATGATTCCTTGTGATTGATTAATGAGGAGTTTATAACATACATCGGTATTATAGAATAGCAGTTTCTATTTGTTTGCTTCAGCTTTTTTTTTTTTAATGTTTTGGTACACTTTAGATGTAAAGTTTACAATGATAATGCTTTGACACAATTGTAAAACCATGATGATGAAACTTGAATCATGCTCATGGGGTTTCAATCAACTCCACCGTCATTGCTTTCCTTCACATATCTATCTGTTATTGATTTACTAATGTAGGATTATAAGAAAAATACATTCATGGAGGCAGATTTACAATGCTCTACTGCGATTCGGAACATGGAAAAACAATTAAGAACAGCTTGTCATGCCCCTAAAGCAGAACTCGTTAAAGTCCTCAAGGTTCGAAATTTTTTGCCTCAACTTTTATAATATCTCTGTTCATAAAACTTTCAGATGCTGTAATGCTGCTGTTGTTCCATGGTGTCATTGCTTAAATGTTGTCAAACTGCAAAAGGAATTATTATTCTGTCCTTGTGAAACTTTGTTTGAAGCTATCTATTTAGTTATCCTTGAGGGAATTCTGAAGAATCATTTGCTTCATTTAAAGTCTCCCTCTATTCCATCTCCCCCTCATTGGACACATTAGTAAGTTCCAGAAAGTGATGCAGGAATTTATTTTACTAATCATTAAAGGAAGTTTTGATGATCTAATGAATCAGTCTTCAAATGTTGGATTCTTTGTTTTAAAATCTCAAACAGCTGCTACCACTGTAGTGTAATTTGACGTGCAAGTTAACTTGGAGTTGACTGGAGGGATTAAGTTCATTATTGAATACTGACTGCACTTTGCCATTTGGTAGTGAAGCTATGGACATAGTAGTAAGTTCCTACAAGTGGTACAGTAGTTAATTTATTAAATAACCATTATGCCTTCACAGAGCAGTTGGTATTAAAGTTTGGAAGTTTTAATGATCTGATTAACCAATCTTCAAATGTTTAATTCCTTGTTTTAAAATCTCAAACAGTTGCTAATATAACGTGCAAGTTAACTTGGAGTGGAATGGAGGAAGGATTAATTGTTATTGACTACTGACTGTGCTTTGCCATTTGGTAGTGAAGCTAATGACTTCTTCATTGCCAATAATGCAATACAAAGTTTTCTAGGAAAGAGATTTTAGTTTTCTAGGAAAGAGATTTTATTTGAGGCTATGTTGTATCTCACTATCTTGTATGATTTACTATACCTTTTATTTAATATTTTTAGCAATATCTAATCAACAAATTTAATACTTGGAAATTGACAAATTGTTTAGTAGCACCTTTTTTCTTTTGACAGATCAATGGTGAAGGTTTTGGGTTTACTTCTTTTATGATCAATAATCATTCTTGAAAGTTTCCTTTGAAAGTTGATATATATCCATAAAACATCATTCTGTTTTCTAACCTTTTTTCATCTATCCTTTCTTTTTCTTTCTTGATATATATTTTTTGGATAGTTTTTAATGATACCACTCTACTATAGACTTTTCTCAATGGTACCTGCTCAATCTTTATGATTTCTCATCACTACCACTTTGCTTTTCTCAATTATACCTCTAAATCTTTTCAACTTCTCACTAATACCACCCTACTACTGTCTTTTCACAATGATATCACTCAATCTTTTGTACTTCTCATTGGAACCGCTATATTTAGGCTTTGTTCTCAACACCTTGCAAGAATAATATTCAGTAAAAATTGTTAGTAAAAACCAGTTGCAGTTAGCAAAAATCAGTTTAGTACAAATTATGTTCAGTAAAATGTAGTTTTAAAATATAGACAAAAAATGGTATATTTTTAGAAAAATAAAGTATATATCTGTTTTGATCAATAACAAACATTTAATGAGAAGTCAAAAAGATTGAATGGTATATTTGAGAAAAATCAATAGCAGAATGGTGCCAGATAATTCATAAGATCAAGTGGTACCATTGAGAAAAGTAAATAGCATAGTGCTACCAGTGAAAAGTCAAGACGGTGTTGTTGCAATTGAGAAAAGTCAATAATAGAGTGGTGGCATTGAATCTTACCCTTTTTTTTGTTAATAATTTGGTTGGGTGATTTATGGTAGAAGCTCTAGGACAAATTTCTTTTCATAACTGCTGGCTTTGAAACACCTGCTATACATATATGCTGTCATAATGCCCGATAACATTATATACTGGTTGTGGTGGGGTTTCCGCACACTGCCTGCTCCACTCTTTGTTAAGAATTTCTTCCTTTATAATGAAGTTGTTACTTGGTAGGGCATTGCTTGTTCTGATTAATGCCTTTTCTATTCCTTATGCAGGAATAGCTATTGCTACAACTATTGTGAGTTATGTTAGTTTGTAGTTACTATTTCTAAGTTGATAGAATTGCATGTATAATGTTTAGATTAGGGATTTATTGATTAGGGCAGTTCGCTTGGGATGGACAGCTAAAAACATTTTTTGTTGACAGGTGCTTGATGATCTTATCTCCGAGTATGATGCATCATGCTATGGCCCTGGGAAGGAAGAAAAGAAGGCTATACTTCTGCAGCAAAGGTTAGTGTTGAAATTTGTTTTTGTTTTGTTCTTCTCATTTCGTTCTGATTTATCTAATGGTTTGTAAAATTTCTTAGTTTTGAAGGTCCAATAGCTGATGTTGCTAAAAAGCAACTTGATGAGATTGGACTGGAGCGAAGTGAACTTATACTGAAGTGTCGGTCTCTTGAAGATAATATGGCTTTGCTCACCAAGAAGTTAGAAGCTAGTGAGAAGCTAAAATCTGAGTATTTGAAGCGCTATGATGATGCTATTAGTGACAAGAGGAAAATTGCTGATGATTATACGAACAGATTCTCTAATTTACAAAATAAGTATAGCTCTGCAGACGAGAGGTGTTCCAGCTTATTAAAAACATTGGATTCAGTCAAGAAGGAATCTTCTGATTGGAAAAGGAAATATGAAGAGGTCTTATTGAAGCAGAAAGCTGTAGAAGATGACGCTTCTGCTGAAATAGCTGTTCTCAAGTCTAGGGGAAGCGCTGCTGAAGCAAGTCTGGCTGCTCTTCGTGAACAAGCTCAGTCTGCAAAAGAAGAAGCAGAGGAATGGAAACGGAAGTATGATGTTGCTGCTAGGGAGGCCAAATCAGCCCTTGGAAAGACAGCTGTTGTGCAAGAAAGTACAAATAAGAATATGCAATTAAGGGAAGATATGCTAAGAGCTGAATTTGTCAAGACTTTGACTGAAAAGGTTAGAGATGCTCTGAAATTTCGAATTTGTATTTGCTAATTTCCTTTCTATCTGAGTTCTGGGTTGAGAGTTTGCCAAAGAGGTGAATTCATGGAAGTCTTTGCTCATTCTCATGAAAGACATGTTCTTAAAGATATACGGTGTAAAGGATCCTCAATATCTGTAAATGAATGTCTTTTAAAATATCATTCAGGATGAGGAGCTCAAAGACAAGGTGGAAAAGATGGACCAGGTTGAGCATCAGTTGACTAAATTGCAGCTAGGGTTGAAGGTGAGTATCTATCAACTAGAAATTTTGAGGCACAGTTTTTCAATAATATTGGAATATATCAACTATCTAGTGTTGAGATGTTACTTATCAAATGATCTTAGACAATTTTGTGCAATGATGGAATTCAGCATTAAGTAAATATGAAGTACAAGTACTATAGTTGAATCATTTGCTTCTCTCACAGTATCAATACACTCCATTGTTAAGAATTAATGATTAATATTCTTTTTCCTTTGTTCTTCATATATAGTATGTTATTGGTGAATGGTGATGGACCATGGACCAAATGATGGACGTATTATTGTTGTCCAGTACAATGAATGAGGGCATTTTAAGTTCGAATAATTATGACTTGATGAGAAGAG
Source organism: Dysphania ambrosioides (assembly GCA_026401315.1). Lineage (NCBI taxonomy): Eukaryota > Viridiplantae > Streptophyta > Magnoliopsida > Caryophyllales > Amaranthaceae > Dysphania > Dysphania ambrosioides. The sequence goes on from CM048661.1 coordinate 12,865,979, forward strand.
GACTAATGGCTGTTTGAGTTCACATCAGTGACCATCTCAAGGTGAACTGATATTGGACATAATCTGCTGTGGGGATGTTTTCCACAGACCATGGTTGTCTAAAAATCTCTTGGACAACTAAAGTTTCAGAAGAATCTAAGCAACACTTTTATGATACGACTGCCAGCTTTTTGTCAACAACACTCTAGCTTGACTTGGATTTTTGAAGAAACTTCCCAGTGAATTTATAAAGAAATTGCTCTGAAGTGTCTTGTTTTGCTAAATTATATTTGCATACAGCTTACATCTATGCCTTTTTAAATATGTTTTAATAGTTTGATTTCTTGTGCTCTCAATCATCTTAGGCTGCTGAGTCAAAGGTCATTAACTATGATATGGAAATAGTGGATTTAAAACACAAGATTAAGGTGTTGGAAGAGAAGTTGGAAGCTGCAAATTCCACTGCACAATCTTATGAGAAACAGTTGAAGATACTTGAACAGGAAAAAATCCATCTTGAGGAGAAGTATCAACCTGAGTTCATGATGATTGATGAGTTGAAAGGGAGATGTGAGGCTGCTGAAAAAGAATCCAGAAGAGCTGTTGAAATAGCTGATAAAGCACGAGCAGAAGCAGAAAATGCCCTAAAGGAAAAGAATGACATCCAGCAACTATCCATGGAAAGATTTGCTCTTATTTCAAAGGCAGAAAGGCAGATTGAGAATTTGGATAGGCGGAAAAATGACCTAGCTGATGAACTTGCCAGAATCCGGGCATCGGAAATGGATGCAAAATCTAAAGTTATTTTGCTGGAGAGTAGGGTTGAAGAAAGAGAGAAGGAGATTGAATCTCGAATGAAGTTAAACAATGCTGAGAGATCCATCACAGTTCAAGTCCTTAATGAATTACTTGAGACGGAACGTAATGCTCGAGCAGAAGCCAATCGCAGGGCTGAAGCTCTCTCTGTTCAGCTTCAGGCCACCCAGGGTAAGCTTGATCTAGTCCAACAAGAGCTGGCTTCGGTTCGTTTGAATGAATCAGCGTTGGTAGCAAAGCTCGAGGCAAGTATGTCGAATGGGAAACGTCTGAAGGTGGAGGGACTTGAGGCCATTGAAATGAGGGTAGATTCTGCTGAGGATGACAGACTTATTACTCGAGTCAAAAAGAAGCTCAAGAGCATTGGAAGCCCTTTTCGGCAAACAGCATCACCAGAAAGTGTTAATTTGGATTTTGAGAGTGGTGAAGATGGTGCTGACCTAATGAATTCAGAAGATTATACCAAGTTTACTCTTCAGAAACTTAAGCAAGAACTTGTAAAGCACAATTTTGGTGCTGAGCTGCTGAAGCTGGCAAATCCTAGCAAGAAGCAAGTCCTTGTTTTGTATGAACGTTGTATCCTTCAGAAGCATTGATTAGCTCTTACTCCTGCACTAGTAGTTTACCTAGGCGGTGGCATAATATTTTGGCCTTTAGGTTAACCCTCAGCTACACTCATCAATATGGCAACTGTATGGCTTACCTTGCACATCGACCTGCGATCTGATTACTAAGTCCTTTTGTCTCGGTGACAAGAAGTTGGATGGCTTTCTACTGAGACTGGGTTTTCTGTCCTATGTTTCTGTGCATACAAAATTATTTTTTGGTGTGAATATCAATTACAAGGTCTACCTTAGAGAATATTTGTTGATTTTTTGGCAGTTTGTTCAGTCAGAATTGGTAATTTGGCTAGAATCAAATGCCATTAAAACCTTTTTTTTCATGATTGTGGGAAAGTGGGTGAAATCAATTTATCTTTGATATGTTAAATGTATACTTCGTGCAAGCAAGTTAATCTTCTAGTAATTGTGTTGTGTATTGCATATCCTATTTATATGATTCTTAGCTCTCATGCGCTGCGCACACACACACTGATGGATAGGAACTCATCTAGCACCGTTAATCATTGATGGATCGATATAAGAACCTTTTCGATACAGAAACTCATCTAACACCGTTAATCATTGATGGATCGATGGTTGTGATTAAAGTAATAGTAATGGCAAAGTTGTAAATATCTGAAATTGCATATTTTAGTCTATTAGTCTTCCAATTCACGAATATCTAAAAATTAGTAGTTTCCAAAGTGACAGTTTATATTCCATCCCATTAAGTTGATTTTTCAGCATTCCATTTTTCTCTTTTGCTTTCTTTTCTCTCCATATTTTTCTCTTTTGCTTTCTTTTCTCTCCATATTTTTCTCTTTTGCTTTCTTTTGTTCATTATTTTCTACTCTTCGACTCCATTGCTAGAACAACAGATATTGTGTTTTTTTTTGTTTTTACAATGCTTATTCTTTTCTACTCTTCTACTCTTTGTTGTTTGTTATTTTTTTTTTTTTTGAATTGACGAAGGTTCGATTACTTGGGAATGTTTGATTATTTATAGTATCAAATTTCTAGTATTATTAGTTGATATTGAAATTTTAGTCTTTTTTTTAATCTTACAAAATTTATGTGATTGTGTTTAATAATAAAACAACAGTTTTTAATTGTTTTGAATATTAGTATAGAAGTTAAGAACAATATAACAAATATTTAGAACAATAGAACATAAGGTTAGAACATTGAAACAAAAATTTAGAACATTAAAACAGAAGTTAAAAACAATAGAACAATAGTTTAGAAGAATAGAACAGATGTTTAGAACATTAGTACAATAATTTAGAACAATAGAACAAAAGTTTATAACAATAGAACAAATATTTAAAACAATAGAGCAGAAGTTTAAAACATTAGAATAACATTAGAATAGAAGTTTAAAACAATAGAACAAAAGCTTAAATCATTTTCTTCTTGTAGTTTCCATTGTTCTAAATGCAACTCTATTCAAACTATAGAATAGAAGTGTAGAACATTAGAGCAAAAATTTAGAATATTAAAAAAATAATTTAGAACATTAGATAACTACCAAATATTAAATTGTTGTACAACATATTTAGAATTAAGGTTAGTGTATTGAATAAATATAATATAATAGAATATATGGTTAACGTAATAAATTAAAATATTGGAACATTAGAACACTAGTGATAATATTTGAAATAAAAGAACTAAACGTTGCAAAACTTTGGAATAATAAAATAAAATTTCAGAACCATAGACTTAATATTTAGAACAATAGACTTAATACTTAGAACAATAGTGTAAATTTTTAGAACACTAGTGCTAATATTTAGAACAAAAGAACTAAACATACAAACAATAGAGCTAAACTATAGAATCGAACCTTAGAATAAATAATCATTACTTAGAACAATATAATTAATATTTAGAATAATACATTAGTATTTAGAACAACGTAGCAAAAATTTAGAACAAACGGAATAAAGTTTAGAACAAGAGATAACAATGTAGAACAATAGACTTATTATTTAAGACAATAGTGTCAGTTTTTAGAACATTGGAGTTAATATTTAGAACAAGAAAAGTAAACTCACAAATAATAGAGTTGAACTATATAATTGAACCTTAGAATAAGATCGTCACTAATTATAACACTAGAGTTAATATGCTAAAACACCATTACAAAAGTTTAGAACAATAGAATTAAATTTCAGAACAGTACAATACATTCTTATAACAATAGTGTAAATCTTTTGAACACTAGAGTTAGTAATTAGAACAATGTAACTAAACATAAAAACAACATAATTAAACTATAGAGTCGAACCTTGAAATATATAATCACTACTTAGAACAATACAATTGATATTTAGAACTACGAGCAAAAGTTTAGAACAATAAAATAAAAGTTTAGAACAAGTGATAATAACCTTAGAAAAATAGCCTTATATTATTTAGAACAATAATATTATTATTTTAGAATAATAGATAACAATTTTAAAACAATAGAGTTGAACATTAAAATTTAACCTTAAAATAAAAGAGAATTACTAATTAGAACAATAGAGTTAATCTTCTGAACAACATTGCAAAAGTTTGGAACAATAGAATTAAATTTCAAAATAATAGAATATATTCTTAGAATAATAGAATTGATATTTAAAACAATAGTCTAACTTTTTAGAACACTAGTGTTAATATTCATTTTATTGTTTACTGATTTTCTACTAATGTTCTAAAACACAATACTAATGTTCTAAACCTTAACACATATGTTTTAAAAATTTACTCTATTGTTATAATGTGTATTACTAATGTTCTATATTTGATTATTGATATTCTAAAGTTTAACACATATTTTAAATGTTTATTCTATTTTTCTAAGGTCTAATACTGATGTTCTAAAGTTGAGTACTAGTGTTCAAAATCTTAACACATATGTTCTAAATGTTTATTCTACTATTCTAAGGTCTAATACTGATATTCTATAGTTTAATAATTGTGTTCTAAAGGTTAACACATATGTCCTAAACTTTTATTGGTCTAATAATGATGTTCTAAAGTTTAATACTGATGGGAAAATTGAAAAGTTGAAAATGGCGAAGTAAAAACTAGAAAAATTTTGGAAACAACCTAAACATAATATCAACAAGAGAATATAAACCGTCACGATATTGGAAACTATCAAAATTTCAAACTTAGCGCAAAAAGCTCAACTGTCTAATAATTAGCTAAAGTTCTCATATTTACATTTTTGCCATCAAATGTTGAAGCGTGTGAACTGTTGGATTGATTGAATCAACGGTTGCAGATGGGTTCTTATATAAGGAGGGGTTTTCACCTATATATATATATATATATATATATATATATATATATATATATATATATATATATATATATATATATATATATATATATAGGAGGAATCCAATAAGAAGAGTGCTTAAAATAAGAAAAAAAAATATCTTGGCCCTTCAAATGGTAAGATCCAATGCTAGAGACTTCACGTAAAAAAAATGGATACTATAACAATAATAAAATGGTCACTATAATAATAAAAAAAGTCACTATAACAATAGAGTCATTATAAGTGACCTTTTTTTAACTCATAATGACCAAACTAATTTTTTTTACTTATAATGACCCTTTTCATCGTTATATTGACACTTTTCATTGTTATAGTAACCATTTTTATTCCATAAAATCTTATGCGTTAGATCTTATCCCTTCAAGGGCCAAAATTTCTTCTTATCCTTCTCATTTTAAGCACCCTTCTCATTGGATCCATGCATTTATTTTAGAACATAAAGTTGGTGTATAAATATTTTTGGTTCCATCATTTACTTCTCTAGCTATATTGAGTTTTTTTAAAACAAAATTCTCAGACAGACTTGGTGCTTAACGAACCAAGCTATTCGAGTCGAGCCTTGTAGTTAAATATCGAGCTTGATCTTGACTTTAAAAGCTTGTCGAGCTCGAGCCAAGTCTAACAAAAGCTTAATGAGCTCGAGCTGAACTCACCCCTAATTCCCTAATTATGATACATTGATAATCCAACTATAAGATGAACAGAAGCACCAACCTAAAATCATAATCATCTTCTTCTAGGAAGGGTTTTGTACACAGTATCACATCATGTTTTTCTAGAAGTAGATTCAACCAATAAAATTAGGCTACCAATAAACCTTAGTCACATGTAATTAGGGATGGCCACAGGGCTGGTCCGGGTGGGCTAGGTCGAGCTGGGAGGAGGTGGACCGGGACCAGACCGGTCAAGGAGGGCGGGTCGGTCTAGGCTGGGGTTGGGGTCGGGGAATTGGATTCGTACCGAATCGAAAACAAAATCACGAATCGAATCGAATCGAATCGAATTCACTACGAATCGAACCGAATCAAATCGAATCAAACCGAATTTCACATAATTACATTTAGAAATTAGAAGAAATGAATTGTTTCGAAAGTAATTAAACGTTTATATTCACGAATCACATAATGACATTCGTTGTAAACTTTTATATTCGATTAATCACATTAATTTTTCATTTCTTTTGTTGATATTTTTCATTTTTCATTACATATATACATAAATTACATATATTACATATAATCACAAAAAGACATAATCGTATTCGATTCATATAAACTAAATTATATTCAACTAAACTAACATTCATTGATTCATATAAACTAAACTATATTCAACTAAACTTATATTATTTATATAAACTAAATTATATTCAACTAAACTAACATTTATTGATTTATATAATGAATAAACTAAATTATATTAAACTAAACTAACATTCATTGATTTTTATAAACCAAACTATGTTCAACTAAACTAAGATTCATTGATTTATAAATTAAACTATATTCAACTAAACTAACATTCATATAAACTAAATTATATTCAACTAAACTAATATTCATATAAACTAAACTATATTAAACTAAACTAATATTCACTAATTCATATAAACTAGACTATATTCAACGAAACTAACATTCATCGATTCATATAAACTAAACTATATACAATTTAACTAAACTAACATTCATTGATTCATATAAACTAAATTATATTAAACTAAATTAACATTTTATGTAAACTAAATTATATTTAACTAAACTAACATTCATAATTCATATAAACTAAACTATATTCAACTAAACTAACATCTATTGATTCATATAACTAAACTATATATAATTCAACAAAATTAACATTCATTGATTCATATAAATTAAACTATATTCAACTAAACTAACATTCATATAAACTAAATTATACTCAATTAAACTAACATTCATATAACTAAACTAATATTCATTGAGTCATATAAACTAAACTAAATTTAACTATACTAACATTCATTGATTCATATAAACTAAACTAACATTCTTATAAACTAAACTATATTCAACTAAACTAACATTCATTGATTCATAGGAATTAAACTAAAGTATATTCAAATAAACTAACATTCATATAAATTAAACTATATGCAAATCAACTAACAGTTATATAAACTTAACTACATTTAAATAAACTAAGTTTTACAAAATTAGAAGATTTAGGCGGCCCAAATTGGGCTGAATCAAGCCGATTTACCGGGCCGAACCGAACCGAATTGCTTTGGGACCGAATCAATTTTTTTTGTAGGCTGAATCAAATACGGTCAGGGTTGAGAAAAAGGAATTCAGAATTGGCCAACTTTTTTAGTAGGTCGGGCTGAACCGACCTAGTGGCCACCTCTACAGTGGCCATTTAGCATTACATAACACTAAGCGTTTATAATCTGCCCACATATGTAGCAAACTCATTGTAATGTTTCACTATTTTGGATCCTTAAAGAACCAACATTCGGCCCACATATCATATCTAATGAGTGGTTTGGAGCAAATTTCAGACAATAACATTTATTTACCTTCATTGGTAAAATGCCTCACAAATTACTAGAAATTAAATGAATGTTTTGAAGCAAATGACTCAGCTGGCACTTGGTAAGCACTTGTTTTAGCTGCATAATACAGAGTAACAATATATTAACGGAGACAGAAAAGTGTAATGCCTCCAAGACAGCTACATAGTAATTAGTAAGTGTATAATGTCTAACACTCTAGGTCTCTAGGGGATTGTCTACAAGACTATTGTAGTATCTTAAGCAAAATCATGAAATGACTTATAAACTCTGGAAAATTAACTTCTTTTTTGGCTCATTTTGAATAGTGGTTAGGGTTTGATGGGGACGATCTCAATTGGTGTAGGCCAATAAGCTTTTTTTTAGTTTCGTGTTGGATCGGCAATTCAAACACATAATTGCCCTTGCGATGGTTGTTAGGGAACCTCCTTCAATTATTAAGTCGGTACAACCTTACAAATTCGAGGATTTGAAAAGAGTATTAATGAGAATAATACGGAAATAATGAATGGTAGGTGTAGAATTGAATACCTTAGCATTGAGGGTTATCACTGAATTTATAAACGAATCACCTATACTTAACTGACATGTGGGTCTATCATTTGGTCAATAGTATTATGACTAGGCTATTTTTTGCATTCGATCTAAAATGACATATTTGTAGTGTTTCTTTGGGAATGGCGTTGAACCTAGTTCCAATCAAATGGTATCTTCTGATTGGAACTTGGGTACCCCATACAAATAGTATGAACTTTGAACAACATCCGAAACCTTGAAGAATGGACGAAGCTCTATTGAGTAAATAAATAGTTGGAATAAAATTAACACTCCAATTTTAATATAGAAAATAACTTATGCCAAGTATTTAGATTGCCATTGATAGAAAAAGTAGGATGACGACTAAACTTCATACATAAGAGTGATAAGACTAGTGAACTATTCCACCCATTACATATTTAGGTCTAGTTGTTGTAACTCAAATAATACATGGACCAATTAACAAGTAGGTACCAAAGAAAGAACAAGTTCAAAACAACAATAAATTCGTTATGTAAATCCTTTGCACTCCCCATTCAATTAATAAATAAATAAATATGTACAAATCATCTAGAGTCAGAAAACATTATAGCGAGGGTTGAAGACAAAAGATCCGATAGAGTAGAGATGAGACTTATCAGGTTGGGGAGTAGGGTTGGTAAGAGGGGCACCAGCGAGGCCAAGGTTGGTGTTGGTTAGGACTACAATCAGCAGCATCATCGGCAGGTCTATCAAGAAACACCCTGCAATCACTTACAAGTTGGAGTGGCAAATCAGAAGTGAAGTAAACCATTTTCATTTGTCACTGTTTACCTGTTCAAATGGGAGGGTCTTATTAAAAGCCTTTAACTATTCCATTTATAAAAGAGTTTAATCAATTATGGGTTTAATGGGTTGGTCTTTTAAAGGTTCATATTTTATTGGATCTTTAATGAGTCAAGTCAGGTTAATAATAGATCAATAGTTTTTAAGGTTTTTAAACAGTATTAGGTAATGAATGTTTTTCACTTACTTGTCAATGGTTTACTAAGAGCTGATACAAGTAGATTATCAACCTTTATAAATATAACTATACTCTCTTTAGACGGTTCAACCCGACTCGACCTTTTTTGTATCTTCTTTAGCCAGCCCAACTCGTTTTTTATGTTACCCATTCCAGTCCTAACCCAACCTAATACACAGGTCTACTTACATGTGCTCCCGAGAATATTCCACCATTTTACACTATCATTAGTTTTACTAATTGATATTTACGGATATGCAGGACCAGATAACTTAATGATTCCGTTATGAATCATATACTCCTTTTTCATTATATGAGATATTGGAATTTCAATGCATAGATAGCACGTGACAATTAATGTTTCCTTTAGTCAAGTATGTGAATGTTTCCTTCAAAAAAAAGGTCAATTTCTTAATGTTAATAGAAAGCTGATACATTGTATAATACCGACACCCGAGCATTAAAGTCCAATCTTTTATATCGAGTATACAGTGAACGTATTACTCTATTTTATTAGTTGGGTATTCAAAACTTGTGATTAAATTCTGTCTACATTATTTGTTATCCTGTCGCTTAAAGTTTTCTTTACATTAAAAAAAACTATTTGGCTTCTATAGTTAAGTGTCTTTACTTAATTTTTGTAAGGATGGTTAAAATTTAATTTTGATGTCGATATGTGGAATTATAATGTTCAATGATATACGATGGATCCCTTTATAAAGTAAAAAAAAAAAAAAGTACGATTTTTACATTTGAATTCGTATCCAAGGTTACTCTCATAAAAGTAATGAAAAAATCAGATTCATGCTTGATATTGCAAACCAGGCCAATTTAAAGCTCCAAAAGATTTGTTTCGTTCTTCCAAACCAAGGGATTACATTTTTCACGATCAAACGATCGATAGATCATGAAATAGGCGACACATATTTTCAAGGTTATTATCATTGAAAAAATAAAGATTTCCAAAGGAAGAAAAAGATGCACGAAATATGAGATGGAATCCATACCTTTCCAGTGTTTTCCGTCAAAACTTACGCAATAGATGGTGCCTTGGGATGTTGGCAGGAATAATATTATCAACCTTGTCTTTGGCTGAAGTAATAAGTCTAATAACCAGAGATGCAAGAACTACAAAGGAGGCTATCACCTTATGAGAATTAGACATTTTGTTGTTAAAAGTACAAACTTTTGCGTTTGCTTAATTAAATGGAATGTTTTCACGTTTTCCACTACTATGTGCGGTTAGTTGTTTCACGTTCACGTTGGCTGCCAAAGTAGTCAATTGCAATTTTACTTAAATTAATAGCACAGAGGCACAGAGCACAAATTATTCATGCTAGGTAATCATGATAAAAACTTTTTTATATATATAAATATAAAAAGATGATAAGAATTAAGAAAGAAGGAAAGAATACAACATATATTAATCTAATTTGATTTTTCACAATTTTTAATATACAATTTAAAATATTTTTATTTTTAAATTCGTAATACAAAAAATTATGAAAATTTGATATTGTAAACTTTAATATTAAATTATAGTAAATAAAATTCTACTTAAATATATTATTTTCTATTAAAACTTAAAAATCAAATGAAGTTAAGAATAGACTTAGCCGCAAAAAGGAAAAGATAAGACCACATAGGCACATACCAACTTGCATGAAATTGCATTGCATCTGTCACTATTGCTAAGACAATCCCTACAAAAAAATGGGTCCCCCCGTAGCTCATAAGTGAATAAACTAGTGTCTTGGGCTAACTTGGGCCGGGCTCTATTTGCTTCATTTTATAATAACTTTTATCATAAAAAGACATTCTGATTAGGTAAGTTCAGAAAATAAAAATTCTGTAAGAAAAATAACTTCTATATCAAAGTCAAAAATTATGTTTAGAAAATATTATTATAACAAAATAAGTCAAATAAGTTCAGCTTATAAAATAAGAATTACCAAAGTTCAATTAACAATTTTAATTTTTTTTTTGATAAGTTTATAAATTAAGGATCGACAAGCTGTTAAGTGAAATAAGATAATTTAGTTTATTGAGTGGAAGTTTTAGACTTGTTTGTTGAGCTCATACAATATTATGTACTTATTCCGAATTACAAGTTCTTGAATACATGGATGTAGACGGGGAACTGCAGTGACTGTGTATTTAAGACTTGTATGGATTAGTGTATTTTTTTTCTTGTTTGGATACTGTTGTATACTGCTTAATCACTAATGATCAAGAATAAATAACCACCTTCTCTCTGTCCTTTTTTTGTGCCTCAAGTACAAAAATTTACTTTTTAAAAATACAATGGAAAATCTTTAGTGAGACAAAACAAAATGAAAAGTTTATAAGTAAATGGAGCAATTTTTAGGAAACGGATTAAAATAAAAATGAGCCAAAAAAGGACAGAGGGAGATTCCGTAATTTTTGGCTCTTACGATCTTTTTGTAAATCTTTATTCGATTTTCGAAAATCAATAATAACTAGTATATGAGTAATGACGAGAAAATTTGTTGAAAATTTTCCAATTAGTGTAACTCAAATTAGTAATCAATTGACAATAATTAGTGTAAAAACAGAATTAAAAATTACTCTCCCTTTCTCCCGATCAAGTCTCAACATCAAACGACACTTGATCGAACTAAGAATCACCTCAGATATGGAGATCGATCAACCTAACATATAAGGGGAAAAAAAAAGGGTTAATGACCAAAGAGAAAGGAGCATCCTCTTAAAATCACAAAGTTCTCATTCTAAACCCCAAACACACAAATTAATTCATGTGAAATTAGAAGAAGCTAAGCAATGACTAGTAGTCTGAAGGAGTTTTGAAGGCGAAAGGTGCAACAGAGAAGAGGATAGATTTGTCCCAAAGGCGCTGGGGTTCGGAAAGAGGGGCACCATAGATGCCATTGTTGGTGTTGGTTGGGACACTGCAGTCGCTATATTGGACAGGTTCATCAAGGAACACCTTGCAGTTGCTGAAGGTGTAGCCAGGGATTTCGTACTTGGCCAGGTTGATTAGGAAGTAACCCTTCTTATCTGTGATTGGTGAATTCACTGAGAAGGGAGCTTTTTCATACCCATACTTGTCCTTCACCATGCACGTCACCCTTGCTGTTGCGCCTGTCAATTTTCAGCCATAGTATGCATCATCAGTAATATGTATAGTTATATATACTTTTATGTAGTAGTTTAATTTGTACTCCTTATTCTAAAGGCTGGAATTTTACTAAACTCAAATATATTTCTTTATACAATGCAACATCCAGCGCATAATTCATGTCACACAAAAGTCTACGACTAGAATTCTAGAAGTAACATAAAAATACTAGGAAGCAATTTGGGAATTGGACTAAATACATAAAAGCCACTTGTATTATTTTTATTATTGTTTGAAGACCTAAATTAAAAGGTCTTTATTTGGTGTAAAGAAAGTTATACGCGGCAAGACAATAATAATTGATGGAGATGCGATTCGATTCAGGTATTACCTCAAGATTAAACCAATTAAGTTGATAGGCTGTCATAAATAAAAAGAATGTAAGGGGATCGGATGACTATACTTCGTTCTACACCACATATGTTTAGTGTTTACAACTTAATATTACAGTCTCTTAAACACCAAAAATTGACGACTATAAATGGAATGATAATGGCCGGACAAAGACCTTCATGAGAAGAATTACCTTGCATGGGAACCAAATTTTTGTATCTTCTGCAATAGATCATGCCTTGAATTTTGATAGCAACACTTTTATGTAGGCTATCATCAGCCTTGTAACTTGGTTCATATTCTTCAGTTTCGTATGGCTGTAAGCTTCGCCCAACCCTGTAAGAACCATCATAATCGTATGGGTATGGCTTCAAGCTACGGCCAGACCTGTATTTTGCCGAAGCAGCACCTAAAAATGCAAGAACTACAAAAGAAGCTAAGAGGATATGAGAATGAGCCATATGTTTTTTTTCTTTTTTGGTTTATGGTTTGCAATATGCCTCCGTGATATATAATAGCTTATTCTTTCTATTTCAGATACTGTTGAAATTGGTAGAAATAGTTTGCAGTCCTTAGCTACGTGCGCTTAGTTGCGCCCATGATGGCTGTTGATGCCACTTTAAGTTTAGCACAACACCAAATTATTGAATTGGTTAAAATTTTGAAAGAAAAATTTGCTTTTGAATGGTAATTTAACTACGTTATTATATATATTAGACCTCTTCAATGGTTGAACTTGGAAGCTAAGTGTTGTAGTCCGGTTACTTATCAAATCTATTTTATGAAATGTGAAAATATATAAGCTTAATATATACGCTTTTTGTCTCCTAAAAATCATCCTATTTTTCATTTTGAAATATAATGTCTTTCCCAAATATTTTTCATTGCGTCTTAAAAAGTTACTTTTCGTAGACAATCTTTTAGGGGAACAAACGGTGTAATAGGGTAGACATTGAGCATCAATATCAATCTAGTAATGACTAATGAGGCCTTGTTTAATAATAAAAAAGGTATTTGACCTATCTTGCACAGGACTTGATTGTATGAAGTTATGAACTACTACTGACTTTCCAAACCTTCTAAGCGAGTCAAGAGTCCCTTTGTCAAAGTCAAAATTATATGTCAAACTAACCTTTTATTAAAGGGAATTGTCAAAACTGTTTAGAAAATGAGGTCAGGGAAGAACAATTGATGAATTAATTAAGAGTATAGAGATATTGCAACTTCATACCAGTGTTTTTAGTTTTTTCAATAATTACAACTTTTCTCTTAGTTTCCCTTTTTCCTCTTAACTTACATTTTTTTATTAGGGTATATGTTTTTTACAATCTCCTCTAACATTTTACTCTCATTCAAATACACGTACTTACATTATATAGTATTCTAAAATAACTTTACTAATGTAATCGTGCTAAACTGCTAATGCACGACTTTCTTATAATATTTGAAAGGTAATAAAGGAAGCATAATAATAGAAAAATACCATCTGAATACCTGTACAATTATTGATAAAAAAAAGTAGCAAACTTTAGAGAACACATCTATATTTTGACGAAATTGATCTAAATATTTGATGAAATTACGTCAAATTATAGCCAAAGAAACGTAAATAAATAATGTGTGTGTGTGTTGGGGGAAAATGGCAATTGGAGAAGACTTGTTTTTTTTTATGTAAAGGGAGTCGCAAACGACAAGGTAACAACTGATGTAGACGGAATCTGATCTCAAGTCTTGGATACCATCCTCTAATACTTTAACCAACATCCACAATTGAATAATACTAGTGAAGAAGCTAGATATATATTATACTCCATAGTTGTTGAAAAGAGACAATTATTTATTTTTCCCTTTTGAACACTATGAAATACTTATTGTTTTAATTAAATATTCTATTTTTCTAAAATATAAAGATTCAAAAAGACATGATTTACTATGCTAATTCTTAGTCTAAACTCTAAAGTAATAATATAAAAAAAAAACATGGGGACAATGATAATGGTGAATATTATACTTCCTCTATCTTTTTAATTACTACATTTTTATTTTGAGAGTCAAATTTTATAAACTTTGACTATAAATTATAATTATGTTAAAATAAATAATATATATAAATGAAATCTTATTTAATACGTCTCTATGTAAATTTTTAAAATATTACATTTGATAATTTTTTATCTTATAAACTTAGTGAAAAAATATTTTAAATTACTGTGTTAAAGCATAAAAAGTCAAAGACAGCAAAGACGCCGATCAACTCGTTTAGAATGAAACAACTATCAACAAAATCAAAGACAAACTTGGCCGCCACGAAATACCAATCTAGAAATGTTACCAAAAAAAAAGAGAAAGGGCGAAGTACTTATCGTCCTATCCTACTAGGAAACATCCTCCCTTGGGCTGTCTTCCACTCTATCTTGAATCAATTAATCTTTCACCGCCATTATAAATACACTTCTTATCCTCATTTATTCCTTCACATCCACATTTACAGTTCACAAATTTCTTCATCCAAAGAAAAAAATACAATACTCTCAAATATTAGTACACATTTCACATCAAACACCAAAACTCCAAACATTTCTTAGCTTTAGTTCATCATATACTTCCAATATTATTATTGAGAATGTGTGGAGGTGCAATTCTAGCGGATTTAATCCCGCGCAGTCAAGGCAGATGTAAAATCTCTGGCTTAGACTTTTGGCCTGATACTTTCTTCTCAACATCATCAAGTAACTTCACCAAACAAGATTTCCGTCCTCCCAAGAGATCACTTCCCCCTTCAGGTATCCTTTTATTTTTCGTAATTTCTATTGTACTACCGAGTACCGGTATCATATCGTGTACATTCAACGTACTGTTTGTAGTCTACTTTGTGCACTGTACAATCGGTTGAGACTATGGAGATCTTTTGTGTTTGGTTTTTACTGAGTCATTTTGTTGAATAGGTGGTGCGCAACAAGAAAAGCGGCAGAAGAAACAGAGGAAGACCCAATACAGAGGGATAAGACAGCGACCTTGGGGTAAATGGGCAGCGGAGATACGCGACCCAAGGAAAGGCGTTCGTGTTTGGCTTGGTACTTTCAACACTCCTGAAGAAGCTGCTCGCGCTTATGACAAAGAAGCGCGCAAAATCCGAGGCAGTAAAGCCAAAGTTAACTTCCCAAATGAAGAGGATAACTTCTCCAACAATCATCAACAGACACGCTGCATTAGTGATCACCCATTTCCAACTCAGCAGCAGCAGCAGCAGCAGCAGCAGCAGCAGCAGCAGTTCCAGTTCAACAACTTCGCAATCGAAAACCCGGGTTTTGATTACAATAATCTGAGCCAACATCTGCAAGTTTTCTCGTCTGGGTTGGGCTTAAATGTAGAGAAATCAACAGGGTATTGCGTAGAATCTGATTATAGTGCTCAAAATTTGATGAAAGTTGGCTCAACCCATGGAATGAAGGAAGAAGTGAAGGCGGCGGAGGATGTGTTTGTGGCGGCGGATGGCGGAGGGGAGGAGAGTGAAGTGCAGAAGTTGTCTGAGGAGTTAATGGCTTATGAAAATTACATGAAGTTTTACGAGATTCCGTATATGGATGGTGAGTCTGCCACCGTGGCGCCGCCGTCGACGGTGGGCTGTCAGGATGGTGGTGTTAGTTTGGAGCTTTGGAGTTTCGATGATGATGAAATTCACTTAGCTGCTGCGGCTTGAGAATAATTATGTCAATTACTTTGGTCTTGTAATTTTAATTAGTGGCTATTGGCTAACAGAAGCGATTGGCTATTACTTATTTTAGTTTTAATTGAGCAAAAAAAAAATGTAATTTTGCTCTATTGTTATTGTACTACTAAGGTAATTATCTAGGAAGGTGTTTCCGTGTTTGTAACTTGTAAACGTTTACAATAAAACTTTGAAATTTGAAGTGAGATTTAATTTATTCATGAATTTGATGAACTTAGTCATTTTTACTTCCCAATAAACGGGTAGAAAATTTGAGATATACGAAACCATTAACAATAATGATTATACGAAACTATTAACAATAATGATATACTCATTTCATTTTACAAAAGTAGTTAGTTACTTAACTTTTAGAAAAATGTTATCTGCCGTTAGATTTCTCAAATTTTCAAAGTAACGACGTTTTATAAATCTATTAATATAAACCTAGATATTATAATAGTCAAAGAGGTATAAAATAACACTAAGTTAAATGAATTGATTTTATTGCAAAATAGTTCTTGATCTTATGAAGTACTCTCTTTGCTCTTTTTTTCTCTTTATATTTAGAATCATGGAAGAAACCAAGACAGTATTAAATGTCATTAAGATTCTGTAAAATAATTAAATTAATCTAAAAATGAGAATAGATTTTATTAAAAAAATAATATAAGTGGGTTAAGCATTAAATAAGTAGTGAAATTTTTAAAGTTCATGGCATTAAACAATTAAAAAATCAACCAATATGCTATATATCACATGAATAGTGGTTCCAGCAAAACTTTTTCATCAAATCACAATATTAAACTAAAATAGAAGGATTTCAAATGAAAACAGCATTTTAAAATTTTGGGATGGAGAAAATTGAAAGAACAAAAAAAAAAAAAAAAGGGAAGGAGTAATCCATTTCAAGAAAATGAATGGTTAATACAAATGCTAAATGTTGGGTGACGGCAACAAAAAATAATAAAGGATAATCCATGGCCAAAAAAATTGCACTTCCGGAGTTGCAGTTCGGATAAAGATATAGAAAAAATAAAATGAAATGTAGTCGTTGCTATAATTTTATAATCATTCTTAACTTGCAAATTTGAACGTTGAATGCAACTTGCAAGTGTAGTTCCTACGTGCGCTCATTGTTTTGGGACAGCATCTTTGTAGATTTGTAGGCGCTAATAGTTTTTTTGGGTTTTAACTCGAGAGGTTAAAATATGCTATACATTGTTTGAATTCACTAGAATGTCTACTTAGCTGGACTTCTCTAGAATGTGAATATCTACTTTAGTACCCTATTTCGTACTCGTAGAGTAATAGGCTATCATATTAATTGGAAAATTGAACAAGTGCTCGATTTATTGCCAATAAAAATTATTGGATATGATAAATTATGAGAATTAAGGAACTGAAGAGTTGTTTGATCGCCAATGAAAAGTGAAAATTCAAGCAACGAAATTTTTATGAACATTGAAAATTTTCACAAAATATAGGAATTTAATTATCAAGTCCTTTCTCGATTATTGGAATTCTCAAATTTACATGATTTGGTGTAAGCTTTAATTATTAAACTATCCTCTGAAAAGTATTATTAAATTAAATTTTTTCAAGGCAAATAGTAAATTAATGTTAAAAATAAAATTCTGGATGATTATATCAAATTGTATGATTTGGTGTATGGATCAATTATAAAACTATCCTCTAAAAAGTATTATTAAATTAATTTTTTTGAGGTAAATAATAAATTTCAGGGTAATTATATCAATTTGTTAGTTGCTTTAGACATAAATATTTTATGGAATACTATATTCATAAGTGGGTTCATTAACTAACATATATTTTTTTTTTGAAGAATTTAATAGTTTTTATTTATTAAAGTAAGTCAATTTTCACCAAAGTTTACCTACTTTGCGAAAATTTCAATAGTGTTTAGCAAGCCAGAACATTGTCTGCTCCTTTAACATGAAAACATTGAAAGAAATTAAGAAGCTCCCTTGACAAATCTATATCATAAAAAAAAAAAGATACACGAAATACAAGGATGAAGCCTCGAGCATTTGATCTGATCTTTTGCACCACATTAAGAGCATCACCATTCTAGCACAACATTTAAAGCTCCAAGCAAATGAGCTTCTTGAACCGCAAAACATGCTGCTTATGCAGCTTCTACCACCGAACATCCAATATCTTCGAAGCCATGGCAACTATCACCTCATTCTTGTTGCGGACCCCCACTCCAAGACCCACCCCACCTCCCTCTATCAATGTAGCATATGTGGTTATCTTCATCACACCATTAGGTATTGGCAACCTTGAAGAAATTGGAGTACGCACACTTCCACCCCTTGAGAAGATACGCTCAGCATAATTTCTATTCTCTTCCACATATTTCACAAACCCAATTACATAGTTCTAGCATCAATTCAAGCAGCCTCAGTCAATGTAGAAAACGCTTGCGCTTACGTGCCATCCACAAGAATCTCTCTATGAATGACGAAGTCGGAAATAAAATGCCATTACATCACCCATGGAACACATAGCAGTGCACTAAAAAATAGCATGAATCATGTTTTCCTTTGTTGGTGATAGTATTGATGATATGATTCATGCAAATACCGGTGCTGATTGATGAGGAGCATACAAGTAGATATATATGCAATGAACTGAATATTTATTTAAGTTGTTACGGGTTGTTAAGTAGTTAGTTACAAAATGTAAGAGGGTTTAGTTTTCCCTCAAAAATTCCAAGTGTATTAATAGACATCTGTTGTACGTAAGAATTCAATACACAATATTACAATAACATAAATTCTTTCTTCCTCTCTCTGATTCTCTCTCTCTCTCTATGGGTTTTGATATGAGCATCTTCTCTAAACTCTATACTTTGTAAGCTCTTGCATGCTTCTCCAATGGAGGTAACTCAACTTCCATAACCCATTGGTTTTGTTATGGTAGGAAGTGTCTGGGGACTCTTGTTTTCAGTGTTTGTCTTTTGAGATTATATCTTGCGCTTCTTTTTTTTATCTGAAAATTCTTGATTAGTGATACATGTCACTACTGTTCTCTTTTATGATTTTGTGATTTTGTTCTTGATTAGCAATTGTTATCAATTGTTGATTTTCTTTGAGATTCTTGAACCTTAAAGGGTCTGTAATTGAAAATTGAGTGAGCGCTAATTCACATTGAAATTGTGCACACTTGAGTGCTCTGAGATTAAACATTCTTTTGTAAATGTTGATCGTTTGGTTGAAATCCTAATGGAGTTGACGCAAGATCCTATCTATGCTTATTATATTCATCCTTCCGATAATAATAGCCACAAATTCATAGATGAAGTTTTTGATGGAGATAATTACAATTCCTAGAAACGCTAAATGATTATCGGATTATCAACTAAAAATAAAATGGCCTTTTCATTGATGGATCACTGTCAAAACCACTAAGCATTTATGTGACATACACAGCTTGGACTAGATGTAATGATATAGTAATTGGTTGGATTCTGGGAGTCTTGGGTCCAATCACCAAAAATGGTGTATTCTTTTATAAAACAGCATATGAAATGTGGAGATCTAGAAGAAAGATATGGCCAGGTCTCATCAACAGAAGATAACACCATCATAGTCCCTGATGAAAGATAAGTATATATGAAATACACTAGATCACTGAGGCTAGTCAGCTCCATACTTTTGAGAGATGTGCTATATGTACCAGAGTTCCATTTTAGTATAATCTTTGTTCACAGACTATGCAAGGACTTGAAATGCAAAATTCTTTTATATGATGATTCTTGTTTCACACAGGATCATATCTCGAGCAAGGAGACGCTTCTTTGGTAAGCTTCATGCAGGACTACACTATGCAGCTTTTGGAATTTTGCTAAAATCAATTCATTCAAGTGTCTCTCATAATCAATCAACTTGTATTACAACATCTGTCTGTAATAATGGTACTTCTCTTGCTTGTTCTATCAATGAAAATGCTAGGCTATGGCACCTTAGGCTTGGTCATATGCCATTTCAGCAAATAAATTGCATCATATCTTATATAGTAAAAGTGAAGTGGACTACATTTGTTAGATATGTCCTCAAGCTACACAATGTAGGTTACCATTTCCAAGAAGTGCAATAAACACAATTATGCCTTTTGAATTGGTTCATGTTGATTTGTAGGGACCCTATAGGCATAAAACATACAATGGATACAACATGTTTTTGACCATTGTAGATGATTATACAAGGCATTTGGGTGTACATGCTCAAGTGTAAATCAATTTCTATTGCTATTCTTGAAAATTTTGCGAAATTTGTTGAGAATTAGTTTGATTGCAAGATAAAGTGCATTCATTCTGACAAATGCAAAGGAGTTATGTGAAGGGAAAATAATTGATTTTTATAATAATAGAGGAATTAAACATCAAAGTAGCTGCAGTGATACTCCACAGCAAAATGGAGTTGTGGAGAGAAAACACAAGCACCTTTTGGAAGCTGTTAGAGCACTTTTCTTCTCACCAAAACTTCCTGAAAAGTATTTGGGAGAATATGTATTGTGTGTTGTTCACATCATTAATCGTATGCCTCTATTAGTTCTTTATAATTCCTCTATATCAAAGACTATGTAATAAACCAGCATCACTTGATCACTTTAGAGTTTTTGGTTGTCTATGCTTTGTGTCAATATCTCAAGTGCATAGAGGAAAATTTGATGCAAGAGTTAATGCTTCGGTGTTCCTTGGATATTCTCCTACTTAAAAGGGCTATAAAGTCCTTAATCTTACCACACATAAAAGTCTCATTAAACAGAGATGTGGTTTATCATGAGAAGAATTTCTCATTCCACATTAAGGCTCCTTTGTCATCCACTGATAAACTATTCCAGTTTTTCCTGCAAAAACAGACTCTTGATCATGTTTTTATGGATCCTTTTGTTAAAAATTACTCATCTACAACACGTGTTACAAATCAGTATCATAATCCCCAAGTAGAATCTAATATTGTTGTTAATTTTGTTACTCATGGGGATATACTTCATTCTAATACAGTCCTGGTAGCATTGCTACTGTTATTGATGATTTTGAAGTACATGACTTATCTGATGAAGTGCAATCACCTTTTCTTCAGACTTCTTCCATAATTAAAAGACTGCCATCTTGGCTTGATCAATGTGTTTGTAAATATAGTACAAAACACAACCAGTAGCTCTCATTGGTGTAATCTAGTCAAGTATGACATTTTGCCACCAAGAAATATAGCTGCCATTGGTATTGTTTCTCATTTCAAGGAGCCTACTACTTATGAGGAGCTTGTCAAGATCCTAGATGGCTATAATCTATGGAGAAGGAGTTTGAGGCTTTATCACATAACAATACATGGGAGATTGTAACCTTACCTGCTGGGAAGAAGCCTATTTGATGCAAATGGGTATTTAAAGCTAAACTCACGGTAAATGGATCCCTAGAATGTTTTAAACCAAGGCTAGTTGCAAAAGGGTACACACAAAAGCATGGTATTGATTATGCGAAGAAGTTTTCTCCTGTAGTGAAGATGGCAACAATGAGAAGCATATTAGCCATTGCTACACACAACAAATGGGATCTTTTCCAGCTAGATGTGAATAACTCTTTTCTACATGGTGATTTGAGGGAAGAAGTATGCATGCGCATAACTGAGGGTATCACATAGTCACTAGGGAAAGTGTGCAAGCTGAGGAAGTCTTTATATGGGCTAAAACAACCATCTAGGCAATGGTTTACCAAGCTTCTTACAGAGTTGTTGTTCGTGGGATTTAAACAAAGCTTGAATGATTATTCTCTATTCTTAAAGAAGACTGATGGAAAGGTAACTATTTTGGCTGTCTATGTTGATGATATTATTGTCACAGGCAATGATATCAAGTCCATCAAGTATCTTAAAGCTCATTTAGACAAATGCTTCAACATAAAGGATTAACCTAGAAAAGCTTAGTTTTTCTCCTAGGATTAGAGGTGAGTTATCATGCACAAGGGATTGCTCTTACTCAGAAAAAATTCACCAAAGATCTCTTGTCTGAATGTGGATTAAAAACATTTAAATGTGCAATTACTCCTCTACTACTTAACTTCAAGCTATGGGCTATTGAAGGAACCCTACTTGAAGACTCTACTGTGTATAGAAGGTAGGTTGGAAAATTGAATTTTCTAACTAAAACTAGGCCTGATCTTTCCTACACAGTTCAGACCTTAAGACAGTTCATGTAAAGCCCAAGAACCTCATATCTTGCTGCTCTTCATCATACTCTATGCTATGTTGCTAACACTTCAAGGCAAAGGGATTTTACTCAAAGGTTATAATCAACTTAAGCTTCAAGATTTTTCTGACTCTGATTGGGCATCATGTCCAGACTCACGATCAATCACAGGATATGTTCTTTAGTTAGGTGGATCTTCCATCAGTTGAAAGTCAAAGAAACAACCTATAGTCTCTAGATCTTCCTCTAAATCCGAGTATCGAGCTATGACAAGTGCAACTGCAGAAATAACTTGGATGGTCATACTATTAACAGTACTAGGAGTATGTGATTTACATCCTGTCATCTTGCATTGTGATGATCAAAGCGCAATACATATAGCAAAAAACCCGATTTTCACGAGCGTACCAAGCACATTGACATTGATTGTCACTTTACAAGAGAGAAAATTATGGAGGGCTTGATACAACTTAGTATTTGCCTACTCAGTCACAGATAGCTGATGTAATTTAGAAATTTATTGTCCAAACTTGGTCTGTTTTCAATAGAGCCAAGTTTGAGGGGGGGGGGGGGGGGGGGGGGGGGGGGGGGGGGGGTTGACTGTGGTGTTGATGATAGTATTGATGATATGATTCATGCAAATACATGTGTTGATTGATGAGGAGCATATAAGTAGATAGATACGCAATGTACATAATATTTATAAAAATTGTTATGGGTTGTTAAGTACTTAGTTACATAATGTAAGAGAGTTAAGTTTTCTCTCCAGAATGCCAAGTGTATAAATAGGCATCTGTTGTACATAAGAATTCAATACACAATATTACACTAGTGGAAAAAACATCATATGCTGTGGTTTTTTTAAGGCTTTATGCTCCGGTTTTGACCCGAAGTAGATTTAATAGGAGCATATTGCAAAAGATTTTATGCTGCGGTTCAAACCGAAGCATATTGTGGACTTTATGCTACGGGCTTTGAGAAAACCGGAGCATAAAACCTAATTTTTTTTAAAAAAAATAAGGTAATGAACATCATTAAAAATTGTACAACCAAATTTTCTTTGTTAACAAAGCCAACCCAACCCACCCTACCCCCCCAAGAGTATGTTGAAGTACAAAGGAGCAAAAAAGAAGCAAGGCACACAGAAAAGTATAATAAATTCTCACAGAAGGGCACTTCCTGCCTGCCAGTTGTCATCAGGTTTAAGTAGTGTAAGCAAATAATCTCTCTTCAACTTAGTAACGATAATACACCCTACCAAATAATGAAACTTCACAAATGACAATGGAATTCAGAAACACTAGAGACATAAGAATTGACTACAATTTCCCACAACTTAGCATAGGAAATACATGATAAATCATAGGAAATCAAACCTGGTAAGTTCTGCTCCAGAATTTTCCACTCCTAAATTTTCTTTGACCACTCTTTTGAAGGCTGCAGATTCAATCAAAGAAACTCATGTAAGCACAACCACCAATAGATGAGTTAAATAATGTATATAGTTCATGGAAGGAGAAAAGTAGCAATCATAACTTCAACTATTTACCTTTTGCCCTGAATTTTCTATATCCACGTAGTGATGATCAGAACATTCAATACATGTGTTGATTGATGAGGAGCATATAAGTAGATAGATACGCAATGTACATAATATTTATAAAAATTGTTATGGGTTGTTAAGTACTTAGTTACATAGTGTAAGAGAGTTAAGTTTTCTCTCCAGAATGCCAAGTGTATAAATAGGCATCTGTTGTACATAAGAATTCAATACACAATATTACACTAGTGGAAAAAACACCATATGCTGTGGTTTTTTTAAGGCTTTATGCTCCGGTTTTGACCCGACGTAGATTTAATAGGAGCATATTGCAAAAGATTTTATGCTGCGGTTCAAACCGAAGCATATTGTGGACTTTATGCTACGGGCTTTGAGAAAACCGGAGCATAAAACCTAATTTTTTTTAAAAAAAAAATGGACTTTATGCTGCGGTCTCAAAGCTCGCAGCATAAAGTCCATTTTTTTTAAAAAAAATAAGGTAATGAACATCATTAAAAATTGTACAACCAAATTTTCTTTGTTAACAAAGCCAACCCAACCCAACCCACCCTACCCCCCCAAGAGTATGTTGAAGTACAAAGGAGCAAAAAAGAAGCAAGGCACACAGAAAAGTATAATAAATTCTCACAGAAGGGCACTTCCTGCCTGCCAGTTGTCATCAGGTTTAAGTAGTGTAAGCAAATAATCTCTCTTCAACTTAGTAACGATAATACACCCTACCAAATAATGAAACTTCACAAATGACAATGGAATTCAGAAACACTAGAGACATAAGAATTGACTACAATTTCCCACAACTTAGCATAGGAAATACATGATAAATCATAGGAAATCAAACCTGGTAAGTTCTGCTCCAGAATTTTCCACTCCTAAATTTTCTTTGACCACTCTTTTGAAGGCTGCAGATTCAATCAAAGAAACTCATGTAAGCACAACCACCAATAGATGAGTTAAATAATGTATATAGTTCATGGAAGGAGAAAAGTAGCAATCATAACTTCAACTATTTACCTTTTGCCCTGAATTTTCTATATCCACGTAGTGATGATCAGAACATTCAATACATGTGTTGATTGATGAGGAGCATATAAGTAGATAGATACGCAATGTACATAATATTTATAAAAATTGTTATGGGTTGTTAAGTACTTAGTTACATAGTGTAAGAGAGTTAAGTTTTCTCTCCAGAATGCCAAGTGTATAAATAGGCATCTGTTGTACATAAGAATTCAATACACAATATTACACTAGTGGAAAAAACACCATATGCTGTGGTTTTTTTAAGGCTTTATGCTCCGGTTTTGACCCGACGTAGATTTAATAGGAGCATATTGCAAAAGATTTTATGCTGCGGTTCAAACCGAAGCATATTGTGGACTTTATGCTACGGGCTTTGAGAAAACCGGAGCATAAAACCTAATTTTTTTTAAAAAAAAAATGGACTTTATGCTGCGGTCTCAAAGCTCGCAGCATAAAGTCCATTTTTTTTAAAAAAAATAAGGTAATGAACATCATTAAAAATTGTACAACCAAATTTTCTTTGTTAACAAAGCCAACCCAACCCAACCCACCCTACCCCCCCAAGAGTATGTTGAAGTACAAAGGAGCAAAAAAGAAGCAAGGCACACAGAAAAGTATAATAAATTCTCACAGAAGGGCACTTCCTGCCTGCCAGTTGTCATCAGGTTTAAGTAGTGTAAGCAAATAATCTCTCTTCAACTTAGTAACGATAATACACCCTACCAAATAATGAAACTTCACAAATGACAATGGAATTCAGAAACACTAGAGACATAAGAATTGACTACAATTTCCCACAACTTAGCATAGGAAATACATGATAAATCATAGGAAATCAAACCTGGTAAGTTCTGCTCCAGAATTTTCCACTCCTAAATTTTCTTTGACCACTCTTTTGAAGGCTGCAGATTCAATCAAAGAAACTCATGTAAGCACAACCACCAATAGATGAGTTAAATAATGTATATAGTTCATGGAAGGAGAAAAGTAGCAATCATAACTTCAACTATTTACCTTTTGCCCTGAATTTTCTATATCCACGTAGTGATGATCAGAACATTCAATACATGTGTTGATTGATGAGGAGCATATAAGTAGATAGATACGCAATGTACATAATATTTATAAAAATTGTTATGGGTTGTTAAGTACTTAGTTACATAGTGTAAGAGAGTTAAGTTTTCTCTCCAGAATGCCAAGTGTATAAATAGGCATCTGTTGTACATAAGAATTCAATACACAATATTACACTAGTGGAAAAAACACCATATGCTGTGGTTTTTTTAAGGCTTTATGCTCCGGTTTTGACCCGACGTAGATTTAATAGGAGCATATTGCAAAAGATTTTATGCTGCGGTTCAAACCGAAGCATATTGTGGACTTTATGCTACGGGCTTTGAGAAAACCGGAGCATAAAACCTAATTTTTTTTAAAAAAAAAATGGACTTTATGCTGCGGTCTCAAAGCTCGCAGCATAAAGTCCATTTTTTTTTAAAAAAATAAGGTAATGAACATCATTAAAAATTGTACAACCAAATTTTCTTTGTTAACAAAGCCAACCCAACCCACCCTACCCCCCCAAGAGTATGTTGAAGTACAAAGGAGCAAAAAAGAAGCAAGGCACACAGAAAAGTATAATAAATTCTCACAGAAGGGCACTTCCTGCCTGCCAGTTGTCATCAGGTTTAAGTAGTGTAAGCAAATAATCTCTCTTCAACTTAGTAACGATAATACACCCTACCAAATAATGAAACTTCACAAATGACAATGGAATTCAGAAACACTAGAGACATAAGAATTGACTACAATTTCCCACAACTTAGCATAGGAAATACATGATAAATCATAGGAAATCAAACCTGGTAAGTTCTGCTCCAGAATTTTCCACTCCTAAATTTTCTTTGACCACTCTTTTGAAGGCTGCAGATTCAATCAAAGAAACTCATGTAAGCACAACCACCAATAGATGAGTTAAATAATGTATATAGTTCATGGAAGGAGAAAAGTAGCAATCATAACTTCAACTATTTACCTTTTGCCCTGAATTTTCTATATCCACGTAGTGATGATCAGAACATTCATTGACAGTATCAAATTGCTTGAAATACATTAAATTTCTCAAAACGTCATCCATCTCTTCTTCCTTTTTAACCTTCGAACTTGACTCAGCTTTTGTGCTACTAGACTCAGAAGTTTTATCTTCCTGGGTAGAGGAAATTGAAGTTCCAGAAATAGGAGCCTTCTCACTAGGAGAAGGGTCCTGCAACCAGGGAACCGATGCCTCAACTCCAGGAGGCAAGTCTGCATTGTCGAATTGAGCTTGCAACTTCAAAAGTTCATCATCCTCATCACAATAGTATTCATCATTATCACCATAGTCGGATAAAACATCATCATCATCGGATATAGTCATCCATCTCATCAATGACATCATCCTGAAATAACAAGACAGAAGCAGAACCAATTTGATCAACCAAAGAATCTGATCCTGATGGTGTACTAAAAACTAAATGGTATAATTTGAAGAGCTAGCAGCATAATACTGCATAATCTAGCAAGCTGTTAAAATTCCAGGCAGAAACTAGCCACCTATCAAAGCTATATGGATACGAAGGAGTTGCACATGTTATCAATAAGTTGAAAGGTATGCATTACTATCCTAAGAAATTGGACAGTTTTACTATCATAAGTAAAAGGTGTATTTCATATGCAAACTCCTCATACAAACTCATTTCTTGCTATTTTGGGTACAAGGACATAGGATAAGTTGACTGAGCAACAGTAAACAAGCAACTGACCAAACAGAATTATACAGAAGTCTCCCTAATATAACAGCAACAACCTACCCAGTCCTCTAGAATTTTTGACATTAGCATGTAGCTCCCCTCAGCTTTACTAGTGTTAGGATAAAAAAGATGAAGACACCACGTAGAACTACAACCATTAACAAGAAATAAGAAAATACATAGATGGAGATTACATTGCATCTGTACAGAAGGAGACAAGTGTGCTATACATTGCCGGCTTAATATTTTTTGATGTATCTCCTAAAATTTTTTTTATGTATCTATTATGAGTGTTTTTCTTTTCATCTGTACAAAAGGAGACAAGTGTGCAGCTACTGCAATTAGGTGCTAGTCTGCTACTAGTCTGCTGCTAGTCTACTATAGCTCGATTTGCTGCTAGTCTGCTGCTACTAGGAAACTCAAGCAAGGTTTAGGAAGGAATGGATAAAGAGAAAGTTATGTATGGGGGTAATAGCTACGTATAGCATAACTTATCCCATGGTGGAGGAAGAGGTTCAATCAAGTCCCTTTTTGTGTTGTGTATCCACTCAAAAAATCTTTATAGGTTCATAGAATCAGAGTAATTACTTTATGAATATAAGGTAGAAACAAATTCAAATTGTGTATAAAGGGTACCTGCTTTGCTGTAAGGCCTACTAGTTGAATTACTGTTGCTACTGGTTAAATTCAAGTTAGGATGTTGCTGCTGCTGTTGTAAATTTTTCAAAAGAGATATTAATTTGTGCTCTAATTACTTGTGACTTCTTTAAGCTTGCAATCAGAGATGATACAGAAACAACTAAGGAAACATTTTCTGTGAATGTTAATTATAATTGTCAAGGTAATTCAGAAAACTAACCAATTATGGATATTAGCACACTTCAGGTAAGAGCATAATTTTCTTTTTTTTGGCTAGAAAAGGGTATGCCAATATCATTTCCAGTTGATTCAATGTATTAAATTGGCTAGTATTCAGGCCCGAAGAGATGGAAACAGAAAACAATTGTAACAAAACAGAAACCTGAATCCCATATATATGCATTTAGGAAACATCTACGAACAATTCTAATATGACCATATGCATTTAGGAACAATTCTGATATGACCATATGCATTTAGAAACATCTAACTAGTAACCTAAAACCGAAAACATGCAGAATCCCAACAATTTGAATCTCCTAACAGTTCAAACATAAAACTCTAAATAGAATCCCACAATTCGAACCTAAAACTGAAAACAAAATCCCAACAATTCGACCAAAACCCACAAATTATTAAGATGGGTACAAAAAATTAAGGGAATGCCATAAATTCAAACAAAAATTCACATTCACTATAAAAATGCTTCAATCCAATTTCAACAATTAAGGGAATACGTCAACTTAATTCCCGCGGGATAACACTACATACATTCACATTAACTTTAAAAGTGCTTAATCGAACTTACCTTTCAGATAACTTATTCCAATGTTCGAATGAATAATTTCGAAATTCCCAGAAAAATCACCAACATTCGAAGAGATTCCCAGATAAATCCGGGTTATTTTGCTGAGATTAATGGTGAGAGTGGGGAAGTTGAGATTTTGGGTGAGAAGCGTTTGGTAGAAGTGACGATTTGAGAGTGGGGAGTGCGCTTGAGAGATTACTGAGAATATACTGCTTGAGAGTGTGTTGGGAATGCATTTGAGAGACTGGTGAGATGACGATTTGAGAGACTGCTGCAAGACCGCGCACGGAGTACGCTTTGGAGTGGGTTTATGCTATTATTCAAAAAGCCCATAGTATAAAAGGTTTTTATGCTTCTTAAAAGCACGGAGTATATTAGTCTCTTCAATGTAATTTCAAAAGCTTTATGCTTCATTGTTTATATTAACTGGAGCATATACTTTGTAATATATGTCATTTTTTCCACTAGTGTTATAATAACAAAAATTCTTTCTTCCTCTCTCTAGGTTTTGATTTGAGCATCTTCTTTGATCTCTGTTCTTTGTAAGCTCTTGCATGCTTCATCAATGGAGGTAACTCAGCTTCCATAACTCATTGGTTTTGTCATCCTCCTCATAGCACAAATGAAGCACACTGACCCTCGAATCAAAGTTGCTTGCGAGTTGAAAGTTTCTCCTTCCCACGTAAAAGTGCACCCTTTGAAGCTAAGATCTCAAAGCTGGCAATTGTCAATCGCTTCCCTATAATATCTTCCATACACCTCTCACTTTATACATCCTATCCCAGTGAAAATGTCGGGATTCAACTCAAAAAGTTGCCAAATGCTTAAGGTCACTAAAAGTAACTTTGTTTGATATAGCATGATATGTCTATTTTAAAATATCAAGTTTCAATCGCTCATTTGTCAAACTCATTACACAATCCACAACTTCACATATTGTACGAGTCAACGACTAGTTCTTTCAGATTATATCACAAAAACTTTTTAAGTTCCTGCCAAAAAAAACTTTCTTAGTAACCATCACATTGCTTGCTCTAGAATCTGGATATTAGTTATGTTCTACTCATTTTTACTTTAATTATTTTAAATAGGATTGGGGTAACAATTGCCTATTATTTATGGGCCCTATTTAACTTCTCAAAATTAGGCACTCTGTTTAATAAATTAAATACCTACTTTTATTTGATAAAATTCATGCCACGTTGTTCACTTTATTTCCTAAAATATAAAAAAATAAATATACTTTTAGCCCTATTCCATCGAGCACCCTGCACATGTCTAGAACCGTTTCTAATTTTAAATATCCCTTGCTATAATAAGTCACGTATTGTTATTATACTCTTTCTCACATTCACTTCTTACTATTATAGTGTATTGTAATTATGATGGACCATAGTACTTGACAAACTAATCTTGGAAAATGAAAATTCTACTACTCCATTTCCATCATAAATCCTTTAATTAACTTTGTTTTGTTCAAATTATATATTACTCCGTATATCATAATGATGGTGTTTCTTACATTCACTTCTTGTTCCTAGGGGTTTAGACATTTATAAATTAGTGATAATTTAACAAAATTCATTCAACATTTAAGGCATTTATAAATCTATATGCAACTACGTACTTATTCCAAGCTGAGTCATTCACTTAAATGCAATCACAATAAACTACATGACACGATAAACATATATGATAGCTAGACGAACAGGCAAATAGATCATAACAATTTTAGTTAATGATAAATCCTTACACGCACATTGCGTTCCATTTAATTTGTTCGAGCACTATCACATACATCTAATAAGTCACATTTTTCAACAAATTTCAAGTGTCCAATTTCAAAACTACAACAATAGGATATTACGTAAACCTCACTAAATAATCAAACCCCACTTAAAAACTTTGTTCAAACCCTACAAGGCATCCTGCATATAACTTGTAAAGACCAGTAAAATCAGGAAAACTATATCTAAACTAAATAAATAAAAATATATGTAAATATGTAATTCACACCTATACTTGATCGAAAATATGAAGAAAAAAAACAAGAAAATTTTACTTTTATACTTATCTCTTTTTCTTCATAGTTTTTTTATAAAAAAAGTTAAAGAGTATCACAAATGATTTCATGCTCTCAAATTAATCCCAAAAACCCCATGTCCCATGTTTATTCAAAAGTTTTTCTAATACGTAATCCTCTCCTTTTATAGCACACTAGGTGAAAACGATCTCTATCATAACCAAGAAACACAAATTTACATGGTTAGTATCCATAACAACCTCAAACCCTTTGAATTTGACAAGGTTGAGGAGTGGTACAAGTCTATTATTACAAAACCTAACTCTAATAGTAATGAATCCTTGCTTCATGTCTACAAAATCGTCTTCATGGCTCAACCCAGCTTAAGCCTGAACAAGCCAACTTGTTAAGAGCTCAAGTTGAGGTCATTGAGATATTTCCAAACATAATTTGCCAATTTCACACCACAAGAACACCCCACTTCCTTGGCCTCCATACCGATCATAGCCCACTAGGCTTACTAAAGGACTCTAGCATGGGCTTTAACGTCATGGCTGAAGTCCTTGACACTGATGGCCCAAGAGTCTGAGCTTCAACGACGAAGATATGGGCTCAATACCACCTCATTTTAAAGGAAAATCTGAAAAATCCCATGGAAGGGAGAACTTACCCCTCCCTGTGTAACAAAAAAATAGTAGGCGTCTGATACTTCTAAATATGTCATAAATATCCATAACCATACCATGCACAATGTGCAACCAATTGTACACTAAAATTTGCCCACTTCATGAACTTAGATTGATTGCAACAATTTTATGTTCGAATCATGCCAATTTAAAGTACCTAGTTTTCGTGAAATTATAAAGGATAGTCACTCAGTTTAACGTTGAATCAAATCGAGTAGATCTAAATCAGGTATATTTCATGTTAGTTGGCACTATGAAAATAAGACGATTTAAGGCATATATTTATTTTCGAATCAAGTGAATTAAGGTTAGTTTTTGTGCGATTGGGTAAATCACCATGGGATTTGCTAAGACATCCGCAAATATATTCAAATGAACATATCCTCTATATGAGGGACGCAAAAAAGAGGGTACAAAAATAGCTAAGAGCCCAACCCAATCAGCCAACAATAAGGCTAAAACGGGTAACCCCCAAACCCTAGCTTCGAAAAAAGAGGGTGGTATAAAACCCGCATCTTCCCCATTTCTCATCCTCTCGCAGCTCCATCACACAGAAGTGGAGAGAGAAAACAATGGTGTCTTTGAAGCTTCAGAAGCGGCTAGCCGCCGATATTCTCAAGTGCGGTCGCGGCAAGGTCTGGCTTGATCCTAATGAAGGCAACGAAATCTCTATGGCTAACTCTCGTACGTCCCTCTCTCTCCTAAATCTCCAATTCTTCTCTATTTTATTTCTTTATTGATTATATTCGTGTTGCGTGATTTATCGTCAATCGATTTGTAGGTTTGGATGACTATTTTTAGTTCAAAGCTTAGAAATTCGTGAACTTAGTTTAAGATGCTTTGCTTTGACTGATTCTCTAATTTTTTTCATGAAAATGATGTGAAAATGTTGAAGTTTTGATTTTTTTTTTTCCACATGGAATTTGAGTTAGTATTTGGTTGAGATAGTGATGTATGCATTTTGTTTTTCTTTAAAAAATGATGTTGAGATTGTAAGTTTCGATGTGTTTTCATGAAATTTGAGTTATGATATGATTCAGATAGGATATTGTAACTTTTAATGTAAGTTTGGTTTGTATTTGATTGAGATCGTGTTATTATTGATTTCAAAGTTTTGATATTTGATTTTAGCTCGTATTATACGAGTTTATTTGTGATCGTGTAACTGAATTTTTGTGTACTTTGCTGGCGTTGATATTGGAATGGAGTTTTGTTTTAGTTGTATGAGTTGGCTGAATGGTTATGTGTTTGATTGATTGAATTGTGTAGGTCAAAACATTAGAAAGCTGGTGAAGGATGGTTTTATTATCAGGAAGCCAACCAAGATTCACTCTAGGTCCCGTGCTCGTCGTATGAAGGAGGCCAAGAGGAAGGGTCGTCACTCTGGATATGGTATGCATTTTAACCTAGATAGTGTGTCATTGTATATTCTTTTGTTCATTGGAATGAGTGTAGCAGATATTGGCTTAGCTATTCACATCAGTTGGATTAGTTTTAGGCATTTAAAATGGAAATGGGGATCGTCTGGCATTGCTGTTATCATCACGCAGTGGGTATGTGATACTGGCTACTTGGTAATAAGTCTGCTCTTGGTGTTACTTCCACCCTCCCTGGTTGACCATTTCACTAGATGATTGTGATTAGTTGATTAGATATTGGCTTCTCAATGATCGCGCATTTGGCATTCTATTTCTAGTGAAATATATGTAATGCTGGCCACTTGGTGGTCATCTTTTAGTCAGGGGCATTGATCCCCCCTTCCTGGAGGATTACCTAGAAGTAAAATGAATGACCTGAAATAGGTATGTTTGTTGATGATAATTTGTTTCTATACAATTTTTAGCGAGAATTTGATGTGTTATAGGTAAGCGTAAGGGTACCAGGGAGGCAAGGCTTCCAACCAAGGTTTTGTGGATGAGGAGGATGAGAGTTCTCAGGAGGTTGCTTCGCAAGTACCGAGAGTCAAAGAAGATTGACAAACACATGTACCACGACATGTACATGAAGGTCAAGGGTAATGTGTTCAAGAACAAGAGAGTACTGATGGAGAGTATCCACAAGACTAAGGCTGAGAAGGCCAGAGACAAGACTTTGTCTGACCAGTTTGAGGCTAAACGTGCTAAGAATAAGGCTAGCAGGGAGAGGAAGATGGCTAGAAGAGAAGAGCGTTTGGCCCAGGTAATAAATTCATTTGTAACATTTCTGCTGTAGCTAAATGGAATGCCTTATAACTATAAGAGTTTTCTTGCAATGACTCGTTTTATAATTTGTGTCCCCATTCTTCAGGGACCTGGTGCTGAAGCACTTAAACAGCCTACGGCGGCTGCTGAAGCACCTGCTGCTGTTCCTAAGCCATCACAGTAAGTTCATTATGGCATTTCGATTCACACATTTCGGGCAATGTGTCATTGTCTTTTTTCGAATTTGTAATGTAAACCTAACTCAGGGTTTAATATTTATGCAGACCCAAGAAAGCTAAGAAGTGAAGCAATAGTATTGAATCCTGACGAGGAAGTTTAGGGTGGTCTGTGGACCTTGTTATTTTGTTAGCATAGTACCTTTTTTGCAGCTAAAATGTTTTGTGGATCTTGTTATGTTGTGACTGAGATAGATATGTTTGGAAATTCTGATACTCAGATTGAAATGTATTACTTTCTTATCATATTTTGAATTGGTTTCTTATTTTCGAGTAGTAGGATTTGTGTTGGAAATGTTTTAAGTCAATAAACATGCAGTTGAATGCATGCATACATCCAATCATCCATCCATCCATCCAAATATCCAGTTGTAATTGGCTTTTGTTAATTATATACTTAACCTTGCGAAACTGTATGGGAGTACTTGAATTGCTAGACTACTAAGATGTCATGTTGTTCAAACACGAATTACATGATCAGATAGAATGTTTGCGTTCCTCAGATGTAAATGTCTTAGCTTTCTGAGTTTACTGATAATAGGAGACTCCGAATGAGGGAATGAAAAATATATACACGGGTTGATCATTCGTATATTAAACAAGGGGAAATTTGAAGGTTTTTCATAGACATTTAGTTTTTAAGCACTCCATATTCAGATATATAGAATAATTTATGCATTAATTATACTTTAATCGTCCTGTTTTGCTCATCAATAGCAAGAAAATGTTTGTATACATAATCATGAATACTTCTTTCTATTTGAAATTTATAGAGTTTAAGCTTAAGAATATTGACTGTGAACTCCCTCAATATATAAGGAGAAAAATATTGATTGTGAACTCTCTTTCAATCTACAAGAGTCAAGAGGAAAAAAATTTCGCAGAAAAAAAAGGAAAAATGAGGTAAGATCTTAATAATTTTTTCTTAATATATACTTTTCAAATATCAACTTTTTATAATATTTATAAATACATTATTAAAGCCATTTAAGTTTAAAATTTATCTAAAGATATAAAAGTAATAAATAATATTCTCCTTAAAAATTTATATAACAAGGAATCATAAGAGGGGAAAAAAGTCAATAAAATTTTCAGATGAGTAAAGCACTCATGTCGAGTTGGAGTTGAGAGTCGAGACACTCTGCTCGACTCGCTTGATTAGCACTTAATGGTGTATAAGCAAGTTGTCAGGTCAACTACCTAATTAGGAGCGGAGCTATAATTCAAATTTTAACGCATTGGCATCAATTAAAGGGAGGGGTGAAATTTGTTCTTATAAATTACGGACTATAAATTAGTGACTGACAAAAGAATGTGGTCTGATACAATTGAGTACTGAATTTTTATTCAAATTCATTTTCTCAAAACCCTAGTAACTCAAAGCACTTGATCAAGTAGTGTAGATTACACCACTCCAAGTTTAATGATGAAAGTAGATGTGCAACCTTTGCCTAGACCATCGCTCTCAACCCAAATCTCACCGTCCATGGCTCTAACTAATCTGCAACCATAAAACTTGAGTTAGAAAGCATCTTAAGAGCTTGAAAGTGAACATAAAATATCCAATAACATTTACAAGAAGACTCAAATAAATCATGGCACAAAAAATAAGTTTGAAGGCAGTACCGTTTGCATATGGCAAGTCCGAGTGAGGCACTAGAGTGTCGATTTGAAGTACTTGGAGGATGAAACAGGTTTGGTATATCTTGTAGGTCAATTCCACAACCAGAATCTTCAACCTGCAGAACAGATATTAAGCACACAATTATTTGCAACTACAGTGAAATACAAAATAAGCTTTTTATGTTCAATTCTTCTAGTGTTCACTTAAAAGAATGGACGTGCAAATTTCCAAGACTGAGTGCAGTGTTTGAGGAGAGTAAAGGGCCTCTCGAAAGTCCTCCCCTATCATTACTTGTCTCCTTTACGCAATTTAATCTAATACCCTTTACGCAAGGGTATCTTTCCAACATAAATACTGCTACCGCAAAAAGAGCAAGACCAAACACGAATAATTGATCAAGTACACTCAAGGCATATATGCAGGACTGCCACTTCATATATGCATCTTCTCAAAAATAAATACCTGGATTCTCAAGTAAAAATGGGTGTCACTTGATACCAAATGGAATTTAGAAGGCCGCCAACCACCACAATGTTTGGGTTTGGCCACAGACGCTTTCACTGATATATAGCCCTTCTCAGTGAATTTCACAGCATTTCCTAGCACAATCAGAATAACTTGCATTATCCTTTCCAGGTTTCCAACAGCCCTGACAGGCAAATCAGGGGCTAAAGCAAGAGTTATTGACAATCTTTTCACTGCTGCTGCTGGGTTTACCATGTTAATTACCTGTGACAAAATCATTATAATAGAAGTATTACTAGAGTAGTCAAGTAGATATTCATCAAACATAAACACAAAAATGCAAAGCTTAGACAGAATACCTGCTTTATGGCATCAAAAAGGTTGAACGGCCCTAGGTTAAATGCTATCACACCATCTTCAAGTTCGGATAACTCTCTCTCATTTTGTAACAGTGTTTGTACAGAACCAACACTCCTTAAAACCATTTCTATCATAGCCCTCTGCTGAGGTGTCAATGTAGTTTCTAAGAGAATTGATGACAGGGTAATCAAAGCACCCATAGGTATTTCCATCTGAAGAAAATTTCCAGTTTTTGAATCAACCAAATTCCGAAAAGCTGTCTCTTTGTTCTTTATAACCACTTCCTTTAAAGAATTTTGCATCCTAAGATGCTCACATGCCAGAATTGATTCTTCAATAGCTGAAGCATGGCCAAGCGCAACAGATACCTATACTTAAGGAAGCGAGTAATAAGAAGCACATGAATAAATTTCATATTTCTTGATTCACAAGAATGATCAAAATTCTAAATCACAAGCCATGAAAGCAGGAACGTGCACTGTTAAATGGAAACATAAAACATAGAATGACGAAGGGTAGGCAGTACTAATGCTTAAAGAATTAAATATTGTAGGCAACATGTCGTATTTATGAATCATAAACTTTAAATTTGAAATTACCAATTTTTAGAATTTGAAGAAAACCAATAATCATATCATAACACACAAGCAGATCATCCCCAGTTTTTGAAGGCCAATATCAGAATGTACCATTCACAAGTCTTTTCACAATGAAGCAATGAAATGCTGACCAGTGCATGATCAATAGATCATTGATCAAGCATCCCCTGTTTTTGACGTCCAATACCAGAATGTACCATTCACAAGTCTTTTCACAATGAAGCAAGGAAATACTGACCAGTGCATGATCAATAGATCATTGATCAAGCAAATCTGGGAAGAAAGAGATACTGTGTTGAAATAAACAATAACTGATCAAATCATATACAAACATGTGCAATCATGAAATAACCATAGACAGAATCAAACGAAGGATTCAATGTATCATGCCTGAATCTAACCTGAGATTGCAGGGGAGTAAAAAGTAGATCCAAAAAAATGGAGACAAATACCTTAACAGAAAATTTCAGTAGCATAAACCACATCAATAGTAAATATCAAAACACAATTATACCCATACAATTGAACATGCTTCACTGGGTATTAGATGAACTCTTATTGTGCAATGAGTTTTAATGCTCTGCCCAACTACCAAAAGATCCATGATACTTGAATTGACTAAAACTAGCTCACAACTTGCAGAAGGAATTACCAAAGCAAGACCAAATAGAAAGCTCAAATGAGTGAAGATGTGAATTATCATGATTTCAAAACGTGAATCAGGGAATGAACATTTGAAACCTATGAGATGCTTAGAAAACTAAATAGTTTGCTGCAAAATTTTACTCAGTACTAACTACTTACAGTAAATAATAATAATAATAATAATAATATTACTAAGGACACAACAAAAGTGGAGCAAAGGAAATCCTCAACCTGCTTGGCAACAGCTCCCAGACATTCCAGCTCATACTCACGGAATTTCCTGATATTATCTGAAGGGAGAACAAGAACCATCACTGCATAGCTCATTGCACAGGCATCAAAGAAATAATCAGGCTCAGTGAATGAAAGGGGTACTCTGATGGCCACAGCCTCAAAATATATGTCTCTCTTGGTACACTTTGACTTTTTAACCCGCACCATTGGACAGGTGTGTGGTATCCTGACGGCTCCAATAGTATTGAAGATTTCAGCAACAATAGGAAGGCTTAGGGGCACAGCAGAACCAACAGCAATTAAGTGGCTAATAGAGTGAGAAAGATGCAGGGTTTTATTAGTGTGCGATGGAAACCAAAATGAACAATCATCCAAGTCGAAAATCTGTCCCAGTCCGACAACCGTAGACTTGACCACACAATTCCCGTCAAGAGTGCTTCGGATACCATCTATTAGGCTTTTGATGGATCTTCTTGTTGCTACTTCACGAAGCATAAAGCTCTTCTGTCCATTAAGTTCTTCAACCCTATTCTTCAGAAGATGCTCATTCTCTCTTCGAGTTAATATTTTTGGCACCACAAAGAACAAAACCACAACCGTCAACCATGATGTCGCAACAGCACAAACTTGCATTGCTGTTATCACTGAAGATGTTGTTTCCGAGAAATGAGAGTATCTCCAAATGTTTGTCACATATTTTGCCCCACAGATAATGGAAAACATTCCAAAGTAGATGATCACCAATTTGTGAGGAAATATCCCATACAAACGGATAAAATAGATAAGCATCAGGGGAATGGCAAAATGCACAATAGCTGTTAATGCATCTAGAAAATGCTGAAGTTTCACCATAGAGTTGTCAGTTGACCATTCATCAATACACTCACAGTACTCCATTGCCACAAAAGACCTCCCTGAAACTGAGAATTGAGGGATTTGAGACTGCATTTGCAACATCTAGTTTGAGAAAAAATTTACCAGAAATAAAGGATAAGGGACAGAAATACTTGTTGTAAATAAATCTAGAACAAAATGATCGTATCTCAGGTGGTTAATTCAATCCAGAATTCTTAGAAAAATTGTTTATAGCAAGCAAAGCAGGGGGGAACGGGCTTTTCCCTTCTATATATATAAAAAAAAAACATTTCCTAGCAAATAGTGGACCTTCATGTCAATCCTGACGCCTTACTCTTTCCTACAAAATTCTTTGATACT
Source organism: Dysphania ambrosioides (assembly GCA_026401315.1). NCBI lineage: Eukaryota > Viridiplantae > Streptophyta > Magnoliopsida > Caryophyllales > Amaranthaceae > Dysphania > Dysphania ambrosioides. The sequence goes on from CM048661.1 coordinate 12,905,306, forward strand.
TGATACAAATCCAAGGACATAAATCAAGAAAATGGCGATTAAGGCATATGAAAATTACATGGAATATCCCATGCAAAAATGTCCTAGGTAATCCATATCACTACCAAGTTAAAATTGATGTTCATTATCACTAATCATTTACATTCACCTAGGGGTGTGAGAATGAAATGCTAATGAAATATAATGGAGTGAAACTGTCCATGAATATGTATTACCATGAACATTAACATGAGACATTCAACCCCCCCCCGCCCCCCAGCCCTTCACATTATATGGAAATAGTTACCATCTTTAGGAATTTCGATCTTTCTCACCCACCAAGTTGTACCCCCTTCCACATGGTTTACATATTACTACAATTTCAGCATCATTAACACCAATCAAGCAGATAGACTATGGCTTAGGTCAGTTAACTGTCGTCCTAAACGCTTCCAATCTCACAGCTTTTGAACCCAAAGGCACATTTGCAAGTTGCTCTCCAATATTTTAAAATATGACATTTTTTTAAGGTTGAACAATGTATGGCACACACAAATAAGAATGTCATTGGAAACATTAGAGTTTCCAATCATCATTTTCATTCAGAAAACCTTGCAAACGTGGAGAGAGCTCGCTCTTTATAAATTTCGATTCCAAGGTGCTAACAACAAAAGCACTTATTAGGGAGTATCATAGTCCTTAATGATTGACTAAATACACAGATTCCTCTTTAAGATAATTCATATAATCCAAGCATGAAGCAATAACTATAGAGGTTGATTGGTTAAGCCAAATAAAAAAATGGGAATAATACAAGACAATAGATCTAACTTTGAATCTATCAGGATTATAGTATATATATGTATGCATATCTTTTAAATTAACAGAAATAGCCAAACATCTATACTTCCAACTATTAGCAGGATTTAAAGAGATCTAAATGTATGCAACATTGCAACCTAAACTAAAATAAAGAAAAACTTCAAAAAAAATTTACACATAACTGACATAAGCTATATTCTTATTGTACTCAAGCTAAGCTAGTAATGAACAAAAGATAAATTTATTTATGTTAGACAAGTATGATAACAAATGGAAAAGAAAGTAAACATACTTTCAAATAAGAAAATTAGATGGTTATGGACAAACTAGACAATATTTCATATAAGAGAACTTCAATGTCTAAAGACATAAGATATCAACAAAAGCAAGAGAAGTTCTATTGAGCTCTCTTCACATTGATGATTATGCTGAGATTTCAAGAATGCTTTTGCAAAGTAAAAAATACATTAAAGACATTTGATGTGAACTTCCTCATATATCACCATCATTGATTAATACATTCTAGGATAAAATGTCAAGGAAAATATAAATGAGTAAAATTAGATTGGGCAATACATTCATTGACCCTTTAATCACAAAGATTTAATAGTAACAGTAATAACACATGGGTTAGTAGTAATTGAATACATGCACATTCTTTAATAAATAATAGGAACAACCCAATATTAATCCTTCTAACTATTGCCAAGATTTAGAGATCCAAATGGATGTTACATTGCAACCCAAATCACATTTAAGTTAAAAATGTGAAAAAGATATTTTAAAAAATGCACTGTTTTGCATAAGTTATACCTTCATTATCAATCTTAGCGGACTATCAACAAAAAACAAAATTAAAACAAACAGATGTAATGACAACGAATGAAAAGGAAGCGAAGATACTTACAAACAAGAAAATTGGATGGTGATGCACAAAGGCCAGATACTTTATCAAAGAACTTTTCAATGTCCTAAGATTTACAATGTCAACAATAGCAGGGAAAAGGCTAGCATGCAATTTTATACACTGATCTCCAATTAGATAAAGATGAAATTTCTATTATGTTTTGCAATTAATTCTAGTAAAAGGGGAAGAATTCGTTGTGACACAATGCTTTCATAGCAATCATAAGGAATTGTTGGAGAAGAATTCAAAGGTTTTTTCAAAACTCTCTTTATCGTCACAGTCATATAAGACCAACTCACATATATAGCTTAAAAAAAATGAAGTAGACTGAAGCATAAGGGATATAGTTTGATTTTTGTGTTTTCTGTGTTTTTCATTGTGCTTAGAGCTATATGATTACCTGCACTATGAACTCCTTTTGAATCTGATTAAATTTTAATTGCAAAAAATAAAAATAATATCGTGACTGATCTCATTCCAGTTTTGCTTTATTTATTTCCATTTTCATCTGGTCAATTATGGTACTATACCCAGAGATTTACACCAAAGTCTTCGATATATTGTACCTCAGTTATAGAATGCCTACATTAATAGAGTACAAAAACCATACTAGAATTTTCATCTTATTCATACCACCAAAATCAATGTATGACAGTGCCCGCAATCGTTGATATTGTATATCTTCCCTAGAATCTTTAAGTTCTTTAATAAAAATTCTCGTATGGTTCGTGCAAAAACATGATATGTATGCGTGTCTCATTTTGTGTTTGTTATCATTCTTGTTTAACATGTAATGTACGTGAATATATAACCTGAGACCCTGTTTGATGAACCATTAGAATTTTTTGTGATTGGTGTATAATGGAAAATTAAAATTTCACGAGCATCAATGAAATATGTTCAAATCCAAATTTATCAATTTTTATTTTCCTTGAATATTTTTCTAATATTCTGTACATATTAATTAATTACAAAAGGATATCAAGAGGTCACACCTAAAGCTTTAGATGTATTTTATTTAAGTCATAGAACAAAAACTTTAATTAAGTGCAAAAGCATAGCAATCAATGTATAAGATTTCACAATAGTTTTTCCCTTTGATGATATCTATCTCCAATGCTGTAATGCACTAAAATTTTTACTAAATAAGTGAGTTAGGCCTATAAGGCTAACAACATAGAAGAAAGATCCAAAAGACATTGAATTCCTTGCCAACCAACGAAAGCATTGCACCATAACAATTTCTTCCCTTTTCCTTCAATTAAGTGCAATGTATAGTAGAAATTTCATCTTAAGCTAACCATAGACATCGATGTATAAGATTGCATAAAAGCATTTACCTCACTATTGTTGACATTGTATCTCATAAGACATTGAAGTTCTTTGATAAGAAGTTGAGCCTTCTTTGTGGACCACCATCTAGTTTTCTTGTTTGTAAGTGTGCCTTGAGTTTTTGCATATGTTATCATTCTTGTCTAACGTATATTTTGCATATGTACAATTCTGTATTTTGTTGATATTTACCCAAAATTGATATTCATAATAATTTATGTGTAACAATGTATTATTGAAATAGCTTTTTCACTATGTTAACTTTGATTTAACTTTTGCGGCAATGTTGTTGGAAGGATTAAAATTGGGTTATAATTGATATTATCAAAAAATGTGCATTTCTATAATTAGTAACGCCCCATGTGTTACGTGTGTTATCATTGTTATTATCAAACATGTGTGATGGAGTGTCAATGAATTTCGTTTTAAATTCAGCTTATTTATTTCTATTTTCCAGGTAATTTTGTCCTAATAAGCATATATCAAATCATGATAATATATCAGAAGGTTCACATCAAAAGCCTTGGATATATTATAAGTTAAAAAAAGAATACCAAGTGCAAAAAGATTGGACTTCCCTTGCCATTGTTGATATGTATGTATTAGGACAATGAAGTTCTTTGATAAGAAATATGGCTTATTTGTGCATCACCATCAAGTTTCTTGTTTGGAAGTATACCTGCATCCCTTTGCACTTGTTATTATTCTTGACTAACATACACAAATGTTTCAATTCATATTTTGTTGATAATTTGCCAAAATTCAGTACATTAGGGAAATAGCTTTACAAGCAACTGCGGATATCAACAACCAAAGGTTATCCTTTTTATTTTTTGGGCTTCAAGTTTTATTGAAGTTCATTGATAAGAATTTGAGCACTAGATAACTCTATATGAATTACTTTAATAACATCTTGGTTTACTTTTGCTGGATTAAATTAGTTCCGGTTTGATCTTGGTCAAGCCAATAAAAAACTTCCAAGACTTTATGAATTTATATATGTATAAACAATATATAAGTAAGTATTGTCAGTGATGACAATCCCTCAAATATGATAAACAAGAGAACTAGAATATCCACCTTCTCATTAGTAATAGTAATGCATATTAATAATTGCATGAGCTGTAATTCATTCTTATATTGTGCTATTGTGCCCAATTATACTCAATATTTACTGTTTCATAGTTTCTACGACCACTCAGCAAGGCAGGTCTAAAGATATATAATACAGCTATCCTTATGTCCATACAAACTCACCTTCAATCCAAGCTTGAAGTTGTCAGCAATAACAGGATCCATTTTCGCAACCTTGTACTAATGCCTCTGGTCCTGAAATTTTGAAGTCTATCATATAATTAGATTATCTAGGCCCCTTCATATACCCTTAGCATGGGAGTTTTATGGCTTTAAGTAAAGCTGTGAAGAAATCCATGAAAGTGCCTCTCTCCTGGTGCATTCAAAACCAATATTAATATAGAAGAGATATTAGGATACGTAATGTAGAAGTTCATAGTATCTCATACCTTTTCAGTCTAAATCTCAGTAAGCTGTTAGCATATCTACCTTAAATGCACGTTCTTGTTCTAAATTCTCCCAAAGCAGCTACTTTTCCAAAGTCTGATTTTACCCCTGAAGCAGAAATATCATACTTCTGCCAACATACCTCCACTTCTTCTTTTGTGGACAGAGCTCTTTCACAAAAAGCAGTCAGATTTGCTTCAAGCCTCCAACAGTGATATCCCAGAACCTGGCCTTGACTTAAGAGGTATTATTTCAGCAGAAGCTTCATCTTCTTAAGCTTTTTCAGAAAATTTCTTGTTGATTGAATCCAACGTGTTAAATAAGATGGAACATCTCAAGTCCACATAACTATATAAGATTTGTAATTTAGTAACTAGGTTCATGTCATCATCAATTATTTTCCTCTCACCACTCACAACATCTTCATAGAGGCTTAGATAATCGGGCGTTTGCTTGTCATGGGCTTCTAACTTCTTGGTGAGAAAGGCCATCTTATCTTAAAGGAACCAACACTATCATGTCAGGGCATTTCACTCCAGTTCAGTCGTATCACTTCAATGCTTTTTAATGTCACCAATCAGACCTTCCAAACTGGAAAATTTTATACACCATTAGATGAGAAATTATGATTGAGGATAATCATAGCAAACTTCCAACACTAACCTTTTCTGTAGAAAAATAGCCTTCTTCTTTATCTATAGAGTCATCTAGACTCTAATACCATGAAATTATGCTTCGTACTCAGGAAGAAGATTCCCGCCAGGAAAAATGCACTTCAGCTTTCCATCTTAATCGAACTGCTCCAATCACTAACCAGAACATTATGCATTCAGTACCGGCAACTCAAAAATAATAACTTGTGCAAAGGTCAGGCTTGCAGCATTGTTAATTTTGGCTTTGTTGGGTTGTTCAAAGTTTTGAACCATTATCTGCGGGGATTCAGGGTGGCATAGACACAGAAATGAGTTTTTTTTACCACACTTGCAATGACATTTGAGACCGCGCAATCATGAATAATGGAACAACAGAAGTTATAACATCCAAAAACATTTCAAATAAGCTTAACACTAACAGTGGAACTTGAGGTAGCATATAAAGAATCATTAAAACTATCCACGGATGGTTGTGTAAATAACAAATACATGCTTGGGCAGAACAAAAAAACTTCCAAAAGGAAGCTTCAATCCCCTAAATCTCATTACCTTCACAAAGATATGCACACTTATTATCCTCCAACTCAAACAAATTTTTTGGTAAAATGTCAGTTTTGGATAGTAACAACTCATTCAAATGTCTCAGTAAGCACATGCTCTATTAATTGTGAAGTGAACCTAAGCCTTAAAAAATCATACATTAAAAGGTTAAGCCTCTACAACAGCAGAGACTAGGTAGGCAAGTAGCTTATGCTTGACTACCTCCCCAACATTTCCTAAAAACCCATGCACTAGGCAATTGATTGTGCTTATGACATGGTGTACTATAAATTCATAAAATAGAGTATGGATACTAGAATGAGAAATTGAGAACATGCAAGTGTACGTGAATTATAATGTATCAATGCAGAGAGTGGCTTCTTCTAATACACAATTACTACATGCTTTCCCATTGCCCATCTAGTATACCTAGAGAAATAATAGCATGAATCAGGATTTTATCTTACTAAAGTCTAAACTTTAATCCTTCTCTAATCAAGAAAAAGTAACTTTTTAAAAGTTGAGCACAACTTGTTACTCTTACAAGGCATCACGAATTAATCTCACAATAAATTAGCATGAGAAAAGTCTGTCTACAACTTGTCCAAAATAGAGTGTAGTTTATTAAGTTTTCAAGTAAAAATGTATATGATTAATCTGTATGCAATATCTACAGTTTCTACACTCATAACTCAACTCTTGTTCAAACTCAAATATGAAAAACAATATATCAACTCTTGTTCAATCTCCAAAACAAAAACAATATCTCTTAGATTTACATAAATTCGCCGGGAAATGACCACATGTACCGACCTTATCTAAACACACAATCACAACTGATTCCATTCAATTCTGTGTAATTACACACAACATTCCACATTATCATTCAACTTGCTACTTCAAACACAACAACTCCTTGATATAACTGCACGATATGTACAAATGAGCGATGAAATTGGCATAATATAAATGAAACTAGGCATATTGACGTGAAAAATATCAAGAATTTGAACAAAAATGTAAAAATAGCAAGAATATGAACATACACATATATTATCCAGGTTCCATTGTCCTTTGAATTACTTTGAACTCGAGTATCTAATTCATGTTAAGATATTGCCTAAAAAAAACTGATGGTAGTGAGAAAAAAGGAAAAGAGAAAAAGAAAAATGAAGAGCTAATTAAATCACAACATGGAGCTCTTGATAAATTTGTTTTGATGAAGGCCAGAACCTTGAAAATTTGAATGAGTCTAACCAGAATTTTGATCAGCCTAATGAAATCTTAGATCATTCTAAAGAAAATCATGAAATTGGGAATGTCAAAGTTAATCAGTTCATGATTCAAGTATTTCTATTGATGTTGCTAATGACGTACCTAGTGTTGATATGCCTAATGTTGATACACCTAGTTCTCCTAATATTGACAATCATGGTGTTGACAATGAGCAAGAAAGTCCTCATTTTGATATCTATGATAAAAGAGGCCTAGTAGAGAGATGAATCTTGAACTTCTATTAGACAAAAACTTTTAAGCATTTCTAGTATGCATATTACTTCACAAAATTGAGCAATGGTGATATTAGTAATCTAAAATGACTAGTCTATTGCAAACCTATTGACAAGGTGTGTCATATATTTTTCTAAGTTGTTTCCATCTTCTAGTAACATTAGCTTACTAGCTATTGAGGGCTTAAGTGATTGGAAACATGTTAGTAATAGACTCAAACAACATGAAAAAAATATTTCTAAGCATATGACTAATATGAATACTTAGAATAAATTGAGATACAGATTAGACAAAAAATCAGACTATTTATAAAAATTTGCAAAGCGTTAGAGACAAGTTTTAAAATGAATATTGGCAGTTGTGAAAAGTCTTGTTAAGAATAATCTTTCTTTTAGAGGATCCAATGAAAAACAAGATTATGTGAGAAACGTTTTGGATCATTACATTCATTACCAAGAGCTTGGGCATAAAAGTCAAAATGAATTAATTACTGTTTTGTTTCAAAGTGTTAAAAAGTCTATTATTAAGATTATTAAAGAGAAAATATTTTTTCTATTATTCTTGATCATACCCCTAGTGTAAGCCACATAGAACAAATGATTGGTTATTCATGGTGTGAATATGTAAGTAATAATTGAGGTGTTCTCTTTGGAGTTTTTAATAGAGAATAAAACTATTGTATTATGACTTTTAATGAGTTAATTGATGTTTTGAAAACTCTTAATTTTAATTTTAATGAAAAAATTAATCCAAGAACATTGTATATGCCATTTATTTACATAGTCTAAATCTTATTGATAGTGACATAGCACATTCTAGTGAGAAAACTGTTTCTTCTTTCAGTACTATTTAATGCTTACATTCATTATTAGAGAGATAATTTTGACTAATAATGTTCCTGGATTAAGTATGAACTATTTGTTGAATACTCGTTGGGAAACTCGTATTAAAAGTGTTAAAGCTATTAGATTCAATGTCCTCAACTAAGATCAGCTTTACAGAATTTATTTGACTCTAGTGATGATGCAAAGACAAAGGCAAAAGCTGAGAATGTGATTACTTCAGCTGAAAATTTTGAATTTTTGCTTAGTATGGTCATTTGCTATGATATTCTCTTTGCTACAATATAGTGGGCAAATAATTGCAATCCTAAGTCTAGTAGTGTCCTTTTTCAAAAATATCAAGACAAAGGCTTTGAAAAATGTATGAATGTAGCAAAATGTAATGCATTTAAAATGAATGTTGATCCTATCTTTCCAAAAAAGCTCTATGTGACTAGAAAAAACGTTATATTAGTGTGAATAATGAGGATTAAGAAAGTTATAGTCCACCCAAAGATTCATTTATAGGTTATTTTATTAAAGTTGTTGATGCAACAATCTTTTCTTTAAAAAATAGATTTGAGTAAAAAGTCTTAAGAAGATAATGAGTTAAAATTCACTCTACCTCTACTCATGGCGCTTTGTTAGATGTTGATTATTTCTAATCAGAATCAAGAATTAAGAGGCGGCAGCAATTTACTTTGCCATCTAAGTTCATATCTTCTATTGATTTTCTTAAAATTTGTTAAATCTACAAATCGTGATCCAAATGTGTCGATAGCATCAGAGGCGGATTTAGTATGGGTTCAGTGGGTGCAACTGAACCCATACTAAAAAAAGGTTATATAACATTTGTAACATATCCTAACATATATCCTACTCTAGGCCACTGGTAAGGCACTCTTAATGCTACAACCAACACCCAGGTTCGAATCCTAACATTTACTCTTTTCCTTCCTTTTTTGTGCCCCTTTCTCATTTGTGATTTCTCAACCCCGAAGGTCAACATCTCAATGTCTCATTCTTTCATTTGGAACCCTAAGTCCCAAACCATTTCAGTCCTTCATGGCGGCACGGCGGCACGCTCGTCGCTCGCTCTCTACACTCAGTCGGCGCTCCGCCGCTCCCCGGCTGGCCGACTCCCCCTGTCCTCTCCGTTCTCTCCCACTAACTCCAGCGCTCCACGTATGCTCCAGCACACACACCCCTTCTCCCACTTTCTGCTTCACGCCTCTGCACACCTCCCCGCCGGGCGCCAGCAAGCCACTAATCAGTTAGTCATCCACTTCGTGAGTACCTCCTAATTCCTTGTCTCCTCATTCCTTAATTGATAATTTGATTTCATGATTTTAATTGGATTTGGGAAATGGAAATTGGTCATTTTTCATTTGTAAATTGAATGCATGATTTGGGTATTGGACCAACTGGTAATTAATTTGTGAATTAAATGATTTTTATTGACCATTTACTGATAAGTAAGCTGCCTCTATTACTGATTTGTGTGGATGAAATATTCTGTTAACTATTTACTGCAGTATTGCTCTTTCTGATAAAAATTTATTGATTCAAGGAGGTCTGTCTTGAGAATCTCAATTCACGATATCTTAATATGCTTGTAGTATATCTATAGTTTCATCACTCTCAAATAAGTTCTGCGTAGTTAAATATTTTGCTATCATATTTTAGCATTAACTTAAAGAAGAAAGACATTGAGAAGTGATCATTAAGTCTTTTGGAGATAAAATTCTTATTGTTACGGATCTTGAGAAATTCCCAACTGAAAATCTTCATGATTTTAAAGAGGATCCAATATGATGATTATGTATTGAAAATTACATGGATGTGGGAGGACTTCATTTACATCCTGTACAACTAGGAATTCATAAAGGCGTAGGTATAGATTTCGAACCCATAACACCAAAATTCTGGCACCGCCACTGGATAGCATATAGAATTTTATTATCCGTGACTCTAACAACAGTAACAAGGAGTTTCTCAAAGCTCAAATTAATACGAATCTGTCACAAGAACGGTTGAATGGTTTGACAACTTTACCATAGAAAAACGTTAATGTTAATGACATTATTAATAATTTTGCATCTCAAAATATCCGAAGAAACTGCTTCTTACGAATGTGACAGGATGTGCTGTGCTTTTTTTAGTATTTGCAAAACTATACTGAATTGTTAGTTTAATGTTATAAGATTATTCTATTGAATAAAATAAGTTTTTTGCCATAAGAATCAAACTTATCGATTATGTAAGGGCCCTAAAAATCTCAAAATATACATGCAAAAACAATTGCAATAATTTGAACAAATAAATATGAAAAGCGGCAACAAAATCCAAGAAATTGAACCAACTAATGGATAAAACAGCAACGATTCGAACTAGTAATCGATGAAAGAAACTTACTGAAGTAGAGTGTCGCTCTAACGACGGCGGAGAATTCACGAACTTGAAGAAGAATGCGAGGAGAACTTTCCATTATGAGATGAATTTCTGGAGCTGTCGAATTCAAGGTTAAATTAGAGGAGACTAGGTATCATCAGGGTATCTATAGTGAATGCCCGATAATATTCTGGGTACGCACTACTGTACTTGGGAACCTAATCCTTGTCACTCTCTAAGTCGGAATTGTTTCGGGTGTCGTTAGAATCGTTTACTGAAGATTATACTGGTAATCATTTACCAAGGTTGTGATAGAATTTGATCTCGAAAATGTGAATGAAACTTTCTATTTTTAAAATATAGATATTATAAATAAAGTATTTAGAATTTTTTGTGATTTAGATAAAAATAAAGGATTAATTGACCGCCTTAATCTAACATTTGCCCGATTTGCGAATATTAATTCAACCTTTTGTTTATTTCTGATTGCATTTACCTTTAACTGATTTTTACTTCCACTAAACTTGGTCCAGTTGTTACCTCTTATAGACGGTCACAAATAGGTAACTCTCTTTTAAAAATATTGAAGGAACTAAATATCGTTGCAGGCATAAGTTCACTGTCTTCACTCTTCATCGTCTGGCTTCACTCCTCACCCTTCTCTTCCCCATCCTTCTTGCTTCGAGCTGGGTTTCTCTTCATCTATGTCCATCTTCCCTTCGTGTTTGTTATGGCTGGTGGGAAATCCTCATGTGCATCGTCCCCCTCGAATTTAAAGAAGTCAATTTATCCTAGGGTTGCATGTGTGTGTGGGAGGGATGTTGTGGTGCGGACTGTCAGAAATGGGGAATACGTTGGGCATAAGTTCTATGGATGTCCATTATGGCCTGTAAGTTATTGTTATATCAATTAAGTTGTGGGAATTGAAATAATTTTTCTTGAATTTGTGCATTTTTCATCGGGTTGAATTTTGTGGAATTATGTTGAATTTTTTTGTATTGTGTTGAATTTCTGTGGTAATTGTGTTACTTAGGATCCAAAATGTGACATGTTTTGGTGGGTTGATGATAAGGAAGATTTACAATTTCAGTTATTGGAGAAGGACACAAGAATATTGGAATTAGAGTATGAAAATAAATTAATGGAAGACAAATTAAAGAAGATCTCTACGAAGAAGGAGAATTTAGAGGAAGATGTTCAAGAGATGAAGAACGAAATTGTTGAGATGCGTATCGAGTTGATGAGAAGCTCAAGGAATGAGAAGAATCTGACTGTGGCTTTAATCATTTCGTGGATGTTAGTAGTGATTGTATTGTTCTATTACAAGTAGTACTAGTTGGATGAATTATAGCATAAGTAGAATAACTAGTAATGTATTTTGCTATGAATAACTATGAATGTATTTTGCTACATATAACAACAGTTGGTGGGTGTACAACCTATTTATAATATGGATGGATGTATGGATGTAATTTTCTGTTTTCTATCAATGACAATGATTATGGTCCATGGAGCAAACACTGAACATGAATACAATCCAATACATTAATACAATCAGTTACATTAGAAGTTGTAGCAAAAGTAGTACAATGTAATACATTAGGTGTTGTAGCAAAAGTACACTAGTCATTGACAAAGTTCCATCTGATACATTTAAAGTTGTAGCAAAACTAGTAGTAGTATCATGCAATAAAGATGATTAAAAGTAATATATGATAAAGTTCCATCTAATACATCAAAGTTGTTGTTGGCTACTTTGTGGTTGTTGTTGTTGGTGGTGACTAACAGAAGCTGAACTAGCTTGTGTTGAAGTGGACCTAGATACCTGTAATTTGCAAAAATGGATTAGCATACAAATCATAGGTACACTCAAAAAGTAGAGCAAGAGAACATACATTCAACATTGGAGTCCCATCATCACTGAATAACACTCCTACTCCCAGTGGCACCTGTGCAAAGAAAATAATATTTTTCTGTCAGTTTGTTAAACATATGTAAGGCCAAGTATATAGCAAATGTTGGTAGTTTTTCATACCCTTCTTCTTCCTCTTGCTCTCCCTCTAGACCTCCCCTGCTAGCACTTTGACCATCTGTGCTCTCTGCAACATCAGTTGCTGTCCTTTCTTTTCCTTTGTTTGTAATTTGGCTTCTACGTCTAGCTCCTCTTCCACCAAGAACCATCCTCCTACCTCTACCAAGTTTGATTGGTTATGCTATTGTGGAGTGGTGCAAACTTGGTTGAGGAACTGTGGAGTCTGCCTGAGTGTCCTTTGCTGCTGAATCTGAGGGGGTGACAGTCTTCTTAGGCCTTCCTCTTGCCCTCTTAGTCTCTGGCTCTCTCTGAATAGCATTATCCTTGTTTGAACAGGTTCTTTTATCATGACCTTTAGTCATACAAATGCGACAAGTCATCTTCATTCATGTTCTAAGCAAAGTGCCTTATTTTTTGGGATTCTCAGTGGGCTCTTTTATCCTATTCTTCCTAGGCCTATCAGGACCAATCTTAATTAGTGGAGGGTCAATAACACAGTCTACCCTAGGCCAATGCCTTTCTCCCTCAATTGATGGTATGGAACCAACATACACATTCAAATACCAATCTCTTTTATAGCAATCGTCCACAAATGACTCAGCTTCTTTATTCTGGAAGTAAATACAAGCTACGACATGGCAACAGGGTATCCTTAGCATGTCCCACTTCCTGCAAGTACAAGTCCTACATCCTAAATCCACACATAGTTGGTCTAGGTAATACATAACATTGAACAAATTATCAGTAGATGGCACAACATCACAATGAGCTGCCTTCTCCTTCTCCTTATTCAAAATGACTTGGATTCTAGGACAAAGCAATGAATTAGCTTTCTGCATTTCAGTTCTTTTACTAACTACCCTTTGTATTAAAGCAACTCTAATTTCCTCAAACATATGTATAAGGTGTTTTTTCCTAGCACTAATGATATATCCATTGAAGGTCTCAGCCATGTTTGTTATGGCATCAGTTTTGATGGAACTATCAAAGAAAGCTCTACAAAAAAGGGAAGGGTTGTACTTTTTAAATGCTAATGCCGCGTCCGGATTCACTTGATGCAACTCATCTAAAGCCTCATTGTATTCGGCCTCATTGTAGGCCTTAGCTATCTTCCAGAAGAGGAGTTTCATTTCATCCCCTTTGTATGCCCTATGCCATAATGTGAAGATATGCCTAGCATAATGCCTATGCTCAGCCTTTGGCAATACAATGGCAACATCATGCAATATAGCCTAGAAAAGATACAATAAGGTAGGAAGCAATGTAAAAATAATGTAAAAGCATTGTCATTGCAATGGACCAAGATAGTTTATGAAATTAATTACATGGTGCTCATCAGAAATCACAGCAATGCCAGCCCCATCTCCTAGTTCAAGGCACTTCTGGAGGTGGGTGAAGAACCATTCCCAAGATGAAATATTCTCTCCTTCAACAGCAGCCCAGGCAATAGGATACATCTTGTCATTGCCTTCTCTTCCCACTACACTCATCAACTGCCCTCCAAAAAATGTTTTCAAGAAAGCAACATCCACACATATGACCTTCCTACATCCCTGCATCCAGCCTTTCCTCAAGCCATCAAAGCACATGAAAAACCTCTGGAAAACAGGTGTTGTACTCTTACCACTAGCTTAAACAACTAAATCTGTGACATTTTTAGGACAAGATTTCTTCAAAGCTTCAATGTACCTACCCACCTTCAAATAATGCTCCTTCATTAACCCATGGAGCAGTTTATGAGCATGGTATTTCACTTTGTAAGCAAAGTCTTTCTTTACCAATGCCTTGTACCCCCTTTTCATAGTATCTCTAATGTCCTTAGCTGGCCAATGAGGCCTTGCTTTGAATACATCTAGCATCTCCCTTGCAACACATGCTGACTTCAATTACCTATTCCTCTTTATGTTCCTGTGGCAAGTGTGCTCCCCCTTCACCTTCTTGACTATGAAAGTGGCAAGGCCTGGATGCCAAGAAGAATACAGGTAAAAGGGACACTCACTCACACACCTAACTCCTAACCTTTGTTGCCTTCTACTGTCACTAACTACAAAATTGAGATCTCTCCCTTGCATGAATGCATACTTCAAAACATCATCTTTAAAATCCTTCCTATTTGAGAATCTATAACCTACTTTCCACTTGAATTTCCTAAAATCAGTGTCTGATTTCACTAACATCTCCCTCTTAGAGTAACTTGCTTCTCCAAACTCATCTCCATTTCCTCCAGGAGTGTGAATCTCATCCTCACTTGCTTCATACTCACTCTCATTCTCATTCCCATGCTCATTCTCATCCTCATTCTCATTCTCATCATCCTCAACATCCCTTTCTATTGCTTCAGTTGCCCTCCTTCCCGAAGACTGTCCAATCTGTTGATCTTGTAGTTTTCCTTCACTAGCCTCACTTTGAAGTTGCTTGGCTAAATCATCCAACTTGATATTAATAGATCTAACTCTATCCAATGCTGATCTAATCTCATCATCACTACCACCTGAAAAAGACTCAAGTCCTTCCTCTTTAGTATCTACACTAACTTCACTAACACTTTCATCATGTTCTCCCTTTTCAGCAGAGTAATCTGAGTCTTACTCATCAGAAAATGTATCATGCTCAGCAATATGCTCAGAAAATGTATCATGCTTATACAGTGGATCACCAATATCTTCACTGCTCTCACTGAACAATTCACTGTACTTTAGTGGGCTTTCAGGTCTATTATCCAACCAATCATAGTCAGCTTCAGTTTCTCCTTCAAGGTTTAATCTCTTCCTTTTCTTTTTAGATGGGGATGCAATGACTGGAGAAGCACTCTTAGATGTGGTGGCCAATTCTTTAAAAGAAGGTGTAGGTATTTTTTTTGTGGAAGGGGTAGTGGAGACAGTGTTTTGGGGGGCCTTAGAAGATTCTTATAATTGTCTCCTTGAACTACTCCAAGTAGGTAACACTACTTTCTTGAGTGGACCCTTTTTGGGAATTAACTTTTTTGGTCTTTTAGTGGGTGTTAGCTGTAAGGAAGCATTTACTGGTTTTTCATTAACTGACAAAGAAGCATTTACTGGATTTTCATTAAGGGCATTGGGCACATCAGCTTCTATTGTTTCTTCATTAAGGCCACCACTAACATTAGCATCCACCGTTTCTTCATTAAGAGCATTCAAGAAAGATGGCACATCAACATCTCTTGTATCTTCACTAGGGGCAGTTTCTTAAGTAGGGCCACTGTCTGCAGAAGACACATCAGGCTCCCCATCTTCATGCACTACATATACATTAAATTCTTTGTGCTGCACCACTAACTTCCTCATTTCTAACACTTCACTATCACCCAATATCTTTCTTAGCCCATTCACCAATTTCTGCTTTGAAACTAAGTAAAAAAGACCAAGAATGACATTGTAATTACCACACTTCTTAGCAAACTCAAGAAGATTCCAATAACAGAGCTCATCAGGATCCACTGTAAGAGTTTTACATTCTCCATCAACATATGTTAATTGACCATTATTAACAGTCTTGAACTCTCCACCATGCCAAAATCTCAATTTCACAGAATCAAACCCACTCCCAATTATAACCCTAACACAAACAGTGAATAATCATCAAGATTTGCTAAGTTTCCAACATCAATTTCGACATGAAAACAATTGAACATATTACACATAACAACTTCAATTTCGACAAAAAGCATGAATTAAACATATTTACACACATGGCAACCAAAATTCCGACACACATCATGTAAAATTTCATCATTGAATTACTAAATTTTGACACCTAAATAGACCACTTGATAGTAAAATTCGAAATTTTTAAACTTTGAATTTTCCATGAATTTCGACATACCTTCAGTTAACCCGAAACCCAACAATCACAAGCACCAGCTATTTCAAACCGGAAATCGAATGTCAAACCCAGCAATCCCACGCACGCCAGACCTAGCAATCTCCCACAAATCGAAAGATGTTAGGTTAAAATTTTCAGGAGCTGAAGTTCGGTGGGGGTTCGATTGAATGGTTGGGGTTTGAATGAATTTTGGAGGAGTTAGAAGAAGTTTGGTTAGGGTGTAACTGTGTAAGAGAGGGTAATTAATTAGGAAGTTTGGTCGGAACATAGTTTATGAAATTAGGACAGCATAACCAAAATTTGCGTGGGAAATTAAACTGCCTCTGCAACGTCAGATAATTCCCACTTGCTATTCCGGTCACCCGTAGAAAGGTTTAGTGGAAGCAAAAATCGGTTAAAGGTAGGTGCAATCATAAATAAACAAAAGGTTGGATTAATGTCCGCAAATCGGGCAAAGATTAGATTAATGCGGTCAATTAATCCAAAAAAAATCACAAATTTGATTAAGTGGTTTGATTCTTGATCATTATTTTTTGAAATAAATTTTTGATTGTGAATTTACATAAAAAGCTACAAAAGACTATATTCAATTCCGAATCCAATCCCTAAACAATAAAGTGGTTAATTGACTCTTAATATTTATACAACGAAATCAAACCCGTTAATTTTTACGGTCCCATGCTCATTTCAAATGTAAAATTAATTTAAGCCCCAACCTACTCTACTATCCCGACAAGAGTATCATCTGATTTAGTTGACCTGGCATGTTCAAGCAATTTTAAAATATTCGTATGTATCAAAATGGGTTCAATTTGAGTAATGTTAAATCTGTGGTTGACCAACGACCATTGCGTTTATCAATGTAGTTGCAACGACCAACCAATGATGGGCAAAGGAACGTCATCAATTTTAGTCTTGAGAATACTTATGGCCTATGGGGCATAATTGCTACATTTATAAAATGAGAGTTAAGGTCGAAAAATGCTACTTTGCGCCTAAACTGTAGTCCATCGCATCTTTGGTAAGTCTATTAATGGATCACTAGAGAAAAATGTACACACACTGATTACTTGTTTGATGTGAAATACATAGGATAATTAACTCAACTATGTATTTAGTAAATCCGAACTTAAACTTGAATTCAGAACTCAATCCCTTGACCCCAAGCTTCTTATTTAGTACCTTTAGTAGCAGAAATTCCATATTTTTGGTATTGTGTGAAGAAAAAACTGACAAGTTTTACTTTATCTTAACATGATCAGAAGGAGGGCAACATTTATGCAAACAACAAACTACCTAATAATACTTCAAAATCAAAGTCCAGCAAATGACCCATAAATCAATGATATATATATTGAGAGCTCGAGCAATGTGTCAATGGAAAAAAATGAAAAATTTCTACGCCTGTTACACCATCCAATACTAGTATTATTGGATATATATCCCGCTTTCCCCCATCCCACCCACACCAATCGGCCAATCCCCATCTATAAAGCAAGGATACTAGAGTTTTGGACTAAGTAAAATGATTGCATACGCCATTTCAAATGCCCAGTTTCATTTCAATGAAAAAAGAAGCCGGTGCCTACTGTTGCATGTACAATATATGCACAACACTCTCCATTAAAATTGGTGGTATCGTTTAATCATAGACATCAGCATAACAACCTCCTTTCTTGATTCAGTGATCGCCTGATAAACTAGGTTGATCTTCTAGTAATTTTTGTAACATGTAACAACTGGTAGTCAGTACACAGCACAGCAGAAGCACCAAGCAGCAGTCAAGTAAACCTTCAGAAATTTCTTCCATAATATGGAAAGTTTAAATAGATGTCATCATCGTCTTTGAACATTTGCTTATTGCTTATATACTCAGTACGCCCCCGCTATGCATGCCCTTCAAGTCCAACCTGTAGGGCATCACTAGGATTTTTGCACATCCCAAGTTTGACCAGAAATGTTGCTATGGTCCCTTTCTCCAAGCCTTCACTTTCAATCCAAATTTGACCACCCATGAGACTTACGAACCTGTCCATTAATGATGAGACCAGAGAGAAAAAGAGATTAAAACAACACAGTGAATCAAAGGTATCAGAAAATCAAGACAAGGAAAGAGATAAGCTTTTTCAAACATGTAAGCACATAGGAAAGCAAATGTCTGGAAAAAAAAAACAGAAAAAAGGGAAGAAAACAGAAAAGGAAACAGTCATTTCAACATTCATGCATGCGAAACTAGACTGGGCAAAAAGGCTAAAGATCTTACCGTTTGCAAATAGCAAGTCCTAGTCCAACACCACCGCTATTCTGGTTGAACTGCGTAAATTTTTTGAATAGCAAAGGAAGATCCTGTGGCTTTATACCACATCCTGAATCTTTGACCTGTTAAATTAATTTTGCAATCGAAACCAATTAGTAAATGCTTAGTAATGAAAAGATCCAAGATGCTCTTTCCACTTTCCAGCAACACAGAAGAGCACAGCCCTGTATACTCAACTATAAACACAATTTTGGTAAAAGATGGTTTGATATGTATAAAAATCAACGTTAATAAGTGATATAGTGAAACGGATTTTTCCGCAGTAAAAACCAAATTCAATCAACAAAATTCAACTTTGATCAGAATAACTGAGTTTTTTTAATCAGTATAAATCAGCCTAGATCAATAAAAATCAGGTGAAGAGAACAAGGCCTTAGATGCTAGTTCAAAGTGTTTCATTATAAAATAAACATCAAATCATAAAAGGATGGTAAAAAAAAAAAAAAAAAGAACCATAGTAAAGTTGAAAGTGATTAGAGAATTATTATCAACCTGTACTCTCAAGTAGAAGTGACCTTCACCCAAGACAGGGTAAAATTCTGCAGCTCGCCAATCTCTCAAAGATTCTGGTCTAGCAATAGATGCAGTAACTGAAATATAACCTTCTTTTGTAAATTTTACAGCATTACCAACAACATTCAAAATTGTTTGCATCAGCCGCTTTTCATCACCAAAGGCACAGATAGGCACCTCAGGAGCTAAGCCAAATGTCAAAGATAACTTCTTTATGGATGCAATGGGCTTTATCAAATGAATCACCTACAGCACCAGAAACATATTTCTGTAGGAAAATATAACACCATAAACTTGAACTAAAAAGCTCTTCATGATGAATGAAACAGAATCCAAAACTAAGTATACCAGAAGTTACAAAATTACCTCTCTGAAAACCCCATGAAGATTGAAAGTGGCAGTGTCCAACTCTAAGCTACCATCTTCGAGTTTAGAAAGATCAAGGACATCACTGATTAAAGTTGACAGCAGGTTGCTACTCTTAAGTATAACTTCTAACATTACTCTTTGTTCAGGTGTTAATTCAGTTCCCAAAAGAATAGATGATAATGCAATTATAGCATGCATCGGTATCCTCATCTCATGGTTCATCACTGCAAGGAAATCGTTACGTGCACCAATTGCCAACTCGGCCTCTCGACGAGCCAAATCCAAAGCAATATTCTGTTCCATGAGTTGATCACGGGCTCTCATAGATTCTTCCAGAATTGCAGCGTGTGAAAGAGCAACAGCTACCTGTAAAATAGATGCAAAAGAAGATTGAATTACTTTCCTTTGTCCTATGACAGGATCATTAAAGAATATTTTGGGAGTCAAATGTGTTGAGCAATTATCAATTTAGAGCACCTCCTACAGCTCCTAACACGGAAGAAAAAGGGAACACAAAATAAATGAAGAATGTGAAGGAAAGTTGGTGGGATGCAGAAAGTTCCTCAAAATATAGAGAATTTGAGTGCCCTACTATAAAAATCCAATAAATTCCTCAAAATATAGAGAATTTGAGTGCCCTAATATAAAAATCCAATAAAAGTGTCATGAAGGCTAAACAGCAAATGATATTCAACTCAAATGCAAACCCTCCCAGAGTGGTCATCAGACCATATCAGACTGTAGTAACCATGAGCTGCAAGTTGTCATAATGTGTTGATCTCCTAGCTTTTACAGGAGCCTGTTGATATGGTTTTCAATTCAGAGCTCAATGAACCACAAAAATCTAGGAAATGCAAAACATCAGGCAACAACATTCAAAATATTATGAGATGATAACCTCATTACAATATGATCAAACTGATTCCTCTACCACAAAAGAGCGACCAGAAAAGAAAGATCAAAGTAAAAAGCTTCTCTTTCACAATTTAAGAGTTTATATCCCATTTATGAGGTTTGCTTAAGGACGAGGAAAACAGAGCAACATGTAGGCTGTTACAGGAAATTCTATATGGTTAGGACTTAGGAGGTAGGGCAAAAAAGAGAAGAATGGAAGGCACTATTTTGTCTGAGATAGTAAAATGCATACTTTTGGTCCATTGGTTCTATTAACTATGCATGTTCCTCCAAATCTTTGTGTAAACCAATGACTGAATATATTCTATCGAGATAGGTAACATATAGCATCATCAAGTACTAGGTAAACATTAAGATGGGGAAGTCCACAATGTATTGTTTCTACTTAACTGATTGCTTGTTCCTTCAAATCTGTAAACACCAATGACTGAATATATTCTATGCCGCAGAGATAGGCAACACATAGCATCATCAAAGTACAAGGTAAAACATTAAGATTGGAAAGTTCACAATGTAGTGCTTCTACATAAACTATTTTCTTGTTCTTTCAAATCTATGTGTAAACCAATGACTGAATATATTCTATCCACAGAGATAAGCAACACATAACATCATCAAAGTACAAGGGGAAACATTAAGATGGGGAACTTCACAATGGTTTGCGGTAAGTGCGGCTGTTTTCATTGTTATGCATCAATAGTATAGAAAGAAAAGATTAGAAACCTGGTCAGCGACAACTTCCACTAGCTCCAGCTCATGATCCCGAAATTTCCTCACACCATCAGAAGGGGAAACCAGAACCATCACTGCATAAGTTTTGGCTGAGACATCTGGCCAGTCATTTATTTGAAAATTTGAATGATGTAGAAGAGGAACCCGAACAGCAACAACATCAGGGGGTACATATCTTCCTGCAGCTGGCCTGGTCCTCACTAGTGGACAATTATGTGGTATTCTCACTGCTCCACTATTGTTAAAGATTTCGGCAATAAATGGAAGTTTCATTGAAACTGTAGATCCAACTACCATTGAGTGGTTCAAAGTATGAGAAAGCCGCATTGTCATGCCAGTTTGTGATGGCATCCACAATGTACACTCTTCCAGATCAAGTGTCCGGCCCAACTCAACAAGAGTAGTTTTCAATATTGTATGTCTGTCAAGTGTGCTCCTGATCTCATGAGTTAGCATTCTGACATGCCTTCCGGTTTCTTCTTGGGTAAGGATAAGACCCATCTCCCTATCAAGTTCCTCAGCCCTATTCCTCAAAAACATTTCCCTTGTTTTTACACTTAACAAGTCAGGAATGATGTGAACAAGCATCAAAGCTGTTACACATGAAACAGCAGCCGTAGACATTTTTGCAACGGTCATCACTATAGCAACTGTTTTCGTGTGCATGGAAAAAGTCCACAAGTTTATAAGATGTGTAGCCCCACACAGAACAATGAATGCACCAAATTGCATGAGAACCCATCTATAAGGAAAAAATGCTGACTTCTGCACAAAATAAATGAGCTCCAAAGGGATGGAGAAATATGCTAGGGCAATGAAAATGTCTGAAAGATATTGGTATTTCACTAGGAGTTCATCTTGCCATAGTGGATAAATGCAGTCGCACGACTCCATCCTCCATAAAATATTCCCCACCCAAATCAACCTGAGACAAGCAGGAGAAGCTTATCAATACTTTCACCTTGTACACTGAAACCATAAGGGCAAGAGCCTGGGAATAATTATACTTTGAGATCAAGATCATAGAAATTGATTGATAAATCCTAATACCAACTACAGAAACATCAAAAGAGCTTAGAGCATCAACGAAGCAAACAGAAAGACAAAACAGACATCATATAGACATTTCAATATTCAAATAGAATCAAAGCATTGATTCCAAAATCTCTAATACTTCTTATGAGTTAATAAGTAGAGCAAAACTCAAAGAGAGCAGGATGGGCACATAATAGCAGGAGCGAGCAAATAAGTCACATACTTAGCCTTTAATCATCAGATCAAGAAGCGCAGTGGATCACATAAGAGCACATGGACATGCACAAAGACTACGTTAATTTTGATTTCTTATTGCCACAAATAAGTAATTACATCAATAAAGCACGGAGAAAACCCAAATTCCCAAAACAAAACCGTCAAGAGAACAGATAAGTCCAATGCTTTCGACTTAAACGAGCAATATAATTACATAAGATGGTTACGAAATACGAGCAACATAACCATCCTCCACTAATCCTGGCAAAAAAATTTGATAGCTTTAGACAAGAAAATTACTAGGACAACACTCACATATCAAATGGTAAGGCACATACAACCCAATCTCGTAAAACAAAACGACAAGATTACTCACATCCTACAGCTCAAACAAGATTTCAATTAAGAGGAACAACAAGAATAAAGATTCAGTATAAAAACACAATTAATCAAACTCCAAAATTCAATTAGTTCAAATTCCAACAAACCAATCTCAAAATTGTTCAATTCCGAATCCATTCATTAATATACAAAAACAACGGAATCCCAAACTCACTTTCTAACTAATCTCTTCAATCACAACTCCCTCCATACAAACAACACAAATCCCTATGACCCAAATCAATTAATCAACTTTACAAGAAACCCCATTTACTCAATCACACTAACGACCTCACATCTGAATCACGCAAGCAAGAACATCACCAAACCACACACACCAAAAAAAAACAAAATAATAATAATAACAGAAAAATAAAATATGGGTTTTTCTGGGATTTAAAAATGATACAAGATTAAACAAAGAATATAGTGGATTACCTCAGAAAAATCGATGAAATTTAATATATAATTTATTCAAAAAATAAAGCATGTAATTATGAGGAGAGGAGGGGACATTTTGCGGAGTCCAGTTTCAGAGTATGGCTACTGTAATTGTGTAGGAAGTTGGAGAGAGATTTTTTAGGTGTTAGAAAAGGAAAGGAAAGAGATTTGGTTGGCGTGAGCGAACTCTATAAAGTAGAGACGAGCGTTGACAAAAAGTGGAATACTAAAACTAAAACCGTGGGATTACAGAAAGGTTAAAGGTAATAACTAATAAGATTTGAGGGAGTTGGGTCCATTGACGTCCCATGCTGTGCTGTGACTTGTGACTTACCACGTGAACTCAACCGCCCTTCCTAGTTCCTACTAGGCTGTTTTTGTTTTTAGATTGTGATTTTATATGATGTTGATTTTAACATATGCTTTTTATTTGGTTGGTTCCATCCTAGTGTATCTATGACTTTGCATTTTTTAAAACCATTATATTGGGACCAATATGAACCATTATTAGTTTAGTGGTTAAAATATCATGAGATATTATTTAAAATTTGATATTATATCTTATGTCAATTATTTGTATTTCTTTTACAATAAAAAAATATATTAATTGACTTATCTATTATTCTCTCTATTTTAGATTGGTTGGTACAACTTTTGGCTTTGTTCTAATTAGAGTGTATGATGTTAGATGGCAGACTAGTTCTCCATTTAACATTTTAATACAATGACAATCTGACGTCAATACTTTACTGACTGGATACATCAAATTGAGAGGAAATTTTGGAGGATAAGTTTACTTGAAAATGGTGTATAATTATACTACAAAAATTTGTACTTCGTACTTAAAAAGAATTTTGTGGAAAATTCTCATCCTAAAGTATTCTAAGAGAAATATTCTCATTAATGATAGAGTTGCTTTGACTAAAAGTTGTAGAGTCTACCCTGAGTTGATGTTGATGTGGATTTGAAATTGCACTAATAAGTTTTTGGTCTTAAGAGATCTTTGAATTGAAGGTTTTCCCACTTGTTTATTATTGGGATGATCTACTTTACTTCTTCAGAATAATTCTTCAAAAAACATAGTATTTCCATACCAATTTTGACTTTCATACATCTAAGCACTTCTTAATTACAATTGAATACTCCTAGTTATAAATCTGAGTACTTTTTCATGCTAAGATTACATTTAAGCTTTCAAAATACGTTGCAAACTAATTTTTAGAATTATGACAAATCCTTACCTATGCACTAATGTTCAAGACTCCCATCATCTACTCCAGTTTTTTCTACATTCCATTCATCATGTTTTTGTAATGATAAATATGTTGAATTTGTATGTATAGCAACATCTTCTTCCATGCTTATATATATCTTTGTCCGCCCACTAATAAGCAACTGTTATTGTGTCAATAATGACATACATCCTTCTAGTAATTCTTTGGGTACTTCAATTGCTTTTGGATCGAAGACATCCTTTCCTCTCCATTATATGCTTTCCCCCATGGGACAACACTCACATATCAAGTGGTGTTGCATTATCTTGCTAAATTTTGATATTTCCACTTGATCCAATTGGTCATTTTGCTTTGATAGTTGGTATTAGTTCTTCAATGAATATTTTTTTATGACAATTTGTGTGATGTTTTTAATTGGCTTTATTTCTAATGTCCATGCTTTTCAATGCACACTTTTTCTTTGTAAGGTACCTCTTGCGCAAATAGTTTGCAGTCTATTTTCCCATGGAATACATCTTCTGTGAACTATGGTCTTGCTATTGCTTTTTTAAACATTATTTTCATGATAAATCTCTTTTATTTGGCTTATCTTTATGGTTCTTCTTCAGTTGGGGCTAAGTATAAAGTTTGAATTGTTTTTTACATGAAAAATCACTTCTCCTCCACGTGCATAATGTTGTGCATGTCTTCAAATTATAGCTTTGCATTCTCATTCACAATATGAGACATGCACCAACGTAACCATTGAAATTTGTTCTTTGGTGTCAATGTTGGTTTCATGGCATTAGTGTTCCTTCTCATAGCTTCCTTCTCAATTAGCCCATATATGCTAGACTTGTTTATATTTAGATCTTTAGCCAACAACCTTATATTGGTTTTATATCTCAATGGAATTCCCACCGACTCTTCCACTACCAAACTAATTAGTTTTTTTGCCTACCTTTTTCTTGTAATTTTTGATAGACTTATGTGTTCTTTCAATTAAACACTATTTTTAATAGCTTCCCATCCATCTACTAAATTTCATATCATGTGCTAAATTTTTTATGAATCCATGAGGTAGTTTGAGATCTCTGTTGCATTGTAAATGTAGCACAATGCAATTGAGTCTTTTCTGTACTCTCATGTCTTTTCTTTGCCATGTAACATGTGTGTGTGTGCAGTTGAGAAAGTACTTCAACATTTTCACAAGTTGCCTTCATTGAATTTGGAGATGTTGTCCCATAATCCATATGCTACCCTTGATGTTGTCCCATAATCCATATGCTACCCTTGATGTTGTCCCATTTGCTTCCCCTGTTGATGTCCCTATTAATGATGTCCCAATTGCTAGGTTTGTTATCATTAAGAACCCTCCCATATTTGCTTCACCTGTTGTTGTCACTATTAATGTTGTCCTTATTGCTTGGTTTGTTATCATTAAGAACCCTCCAAGGAACAAGTCCTCTTCAACCCAATTAGTAATAAATGGTTTAGAGTGTGGCATTGAATTATGGTAGAAACTAATGCCTCTAAAGCAGCTCTTTGATTCTCGATGATAATTTAAATTTAAGAGAGGAAAAAAATTCCACCTTACAGAAACTGTGAATTTATCAGAGAAAAGATGATGGACAAAAATTCAATTGAAACTGCAACTTGATAGGTCAGATCGGAAGATATATGATGAATTACAATTCCATTATTGCTTTAACAATGAGGGTTTTTCTCCTTATTAAAAACTATCCGCCAACGGATCTGCTCAAGAAAACCAACCAAACCCCTAAGAAAGCCTCAATATACTGTTGTTGGATTATTATTTCCTAATCCAACTCAGAATTGGGATCGACAGACAAAATTGGTAAAATATATTCAGCTTCAGTCAATCATGTGCTTCAAGCTAAAAGAATTTCTTCAGAGCTAATTGGAGGGACCAATCATTTTCTCAGGCACGACATACTGGTGGAACTCTTCCTCTGACAGAACTCCAAGCTTCAACGCAGCTTCCTGCAAGATCAAAAGCTCCTTTATGGTCTAATTCCAACATTGATAGTTAAAAACAAACAGGAAACCACAATATTATCGAATCCCTCGTTTATGAAGACAAGGCTGCTAATTGGGTCAGACCACCCGAAATATCAGGAATTCAATTAACATAGTGACTTAGAGTTTTTAGTAGGTGGAGGTCATCAATCACCACTAAAAAGATTGAATATAAAGACTGATTTTAAGAAAATTGTTAGACTAAAAAAATGTTTTTACCTTCAGTGTAGATCCCTCTTTGTGTGCTTTCTTCGCAACTGCAGCAGCGTTGTCATAACCAATTTTCTGAGAGATGAATAGCAATAGTCAGTACAGGAAGCAGTGTACATGACATCGTCAAGAGCCAAGGGGTGAACAGTAACTTACAGGGTTCAAAGCTGTCACAAGCATAAGTGACTGCAAGGATAAATGCCAACACATCAAGAAACATAGGAAAAACATCAGTTGAGCTTGCTATCCAACAATATTAGATCTATCAATGAATAAATCAGTCCAACAATAAGTGTTATGCACTTGCCTCATTTAGCAACTTTGAAATTCTCTCCTTGTTGGCTTGAATTCCCCTTACACAATTCTTTTCAAAAGAAGAAGATGCATCTGCTAGCAATCTAACTGACTGGAAGTGAAAGTAAATTAATCAGAAACGAAAACTGCAAACTTAATAGAGCATGAGGTAAACAAGATCCTAGCACAAGGAATGATCAGTTCAAAGATTGCTCAAGGCTTCTACATTCCCATTGGAACACATTTTACAGGTAATGTTTACGCTTCTAGCAACAAACAATTTTCGCATTTCAAACCAAGAATCAATCAGAAACAACCATTCTGTTATCCAGTATTTTACTAGTATGTGAAAATCCTCCCCAACCCTAAAAAAGACTACAAAAAGAAAAAATTGCCTAGAGCAGGAGCCTGTTTGAAGATATTAGTGTTATTTTTACACTGATGTGATGACCTTCACAAGTAAGGGATTGGGTATAGATAGTGTAGAGCAATAACTACATCAATATCAAATTATGTTGATAACTATAATCAGACGCGTTCTGATGGAAGTTCAAAAACCGATTTCCTAGGCTATCTGCAATGCTTAATAATTTTATGCAAAAGAATATCTATTTATCAACTAGGATATGGAAGGAGATGGAACATCATCCATACCAATCCAAGAAACATTCACATCTGTGTCCCCTTCAAAAATAATTTTTTGAACTTCAAAGTTTCAGATGTAGGAAAACCAATGATTATGGAAGGGACTTCCATCCCCTTTGCATAGAAACTCAAGATATGAACCAACCAAAAAAAAAAAGTCAAAAGGAGAAAGAGCTAAATCCTATCATATGTCCATCCAGCCTACTTGAAGAAAAGATTTGCACATTACTTCAACTTACAAAGTTGGATCAAATATTCATTGTGATCAAGATGGGAGTCACAATACGTACATGTAAGAGAGCATTTGCTATGAGGGGCTTGAAAACATTAAGCTCAAAGTGACCATTTGAGCCTCCTACAGTTACAGCTACGTGGTTTCCCATCACCTGCGAGTGTAAACATCTGGAAGATCAATGCTAATGTTGTGAGTTACAACTGACAATAAAGTCCACCCCCCTCAAAAGTGTAAAGGTGGTTCTACCCATAATGATATGACCAATCAAATAGATAGCAAAATACAAGAGAAGATTTGCAAATTATGCAAGAGAAGCAATATAAACCACAGTGACCACATATAACATTCTTGGCCTTCCTCTAGCTATAGAAAATAATAAACCATGTTATCTTTACCTGAGCACAGACCATAGTCAAAGCCTCACACTGTGTAGGATTAACCTTCCCCTGAAACAGATACCGTAAAAGAATTTAATATTAATTGAAGGCAACTAATAATAATTCATCTACATAAGAAATAAAGGGGAAGACAAGACATAAAGAAAAGCCACTGCTGGACAAAGACTTTACAGGCATGATACTGCTCCCTGGTTCATTTTCTGGAAGAATTAATTCACCAAGACCACATCGTGGACCACTGCATAAGAAGAGAAAAATGAGGATTCCACAATAACCTTGAAATCAAAATAGCAAGTCCTATAGCTAAGCAGTCCGTACCTTCCTAAAAATCGTATATCATTGGCAATCTTCATTAGAGAAGCAGCGACAGTATTGAGAGCACCACTTGTTTCAACGAAAGCATCATGTGCAGCCTAACAAACCACCAAATCAGAGGAAGCAAATAGACGGCGAGTCTTAGCATGTAAGAACAGTGAATAGACTGTACAAAAATGGAAATCAAGAAACAGCATACAAAGGTATCAGATACTAACCAATGCTTCAAATTTGTTTTCAGCAGTTACAAAAGGTAAGTTAGTCTCTTCAGCAACTGCTTGAGCAATCTTCACATCAAACCTGAAGGATATTTAAAGACAATAAATATTAGAGTATACAGATGAAGTGAAAAGAAAAAATTATCAAATGAGCCAAAATAGCCATTAAACAATCCCATTGAAGCAAATACGATGTCCCAGATGCTAAAGACTCGAAGGAACTCCTAGGAAACATTATTTAAAATCTATATACCATTTACTGTTACCACAAACACTGTGCATTTAGCTACAACATCTTCTTTATATTTGTGGTATTTGCTTACAGAAAATGTCTCTTTTATCAATCGACTCACTTTTGCAAGCAATTTTATGTCCCAGAGAATCTTCTGTTCATTCCCATACATGCCTTGTGACAGCAAAAGAGTGAGCAGTCATGCCAGTCATCATATCAATCTAAATGAAGCAAATGCATATTAATGGTGCATATAAAATCATAACTTTTCAGAAAAATGAGCCATATTATCCTCAAGTGTCTACTTCAATATGCTCAAGACAATCCGCATGATATATACAGAAAACACCAGTACACCATTGCTCCAAAATCCAGAAATTCTCTATAAGCTTGAATAAATAGTAAGTGAAAGCACGAAGTTCATATAACGTGAAATGCAGCTCAGAACTTTTTAATGATCCTTTGTGATTCATTTCAGCAATATACCACATTGTAAGCGAAGAGGATCACATACCCTTTCTTTGTGTTTAATCCAGTCCCTACAGCAGTGCCTCCTTGAGCAAGCTGCAAAAAGAATAAAATTCAAAAGAGTGCAAAAATGATAATACAAATTGAAAAAGGGAAAAATAGCTGACTGCTTCTACCTGATACATCCGAGGCAGAGTGCATAGAACTCTATCAATTCCATATTTGACCTGCAACCATAATACAAAGTCAAAGGACCTGCAAATTAAGTTTTAAACTAGCCAAAATGTCAAATTGAAAACAACCTTTTACCCATTTAAGTTACCAAATCGAACACTCCTACACTCACATAATGAGGGTAGAAGCAAATAACTCACTTGTGTAGAATAACCGCTGAACTCTTGACCAAGTGTCAAAGGTGTTGCATCTTGGGTATGAGTACGTCCAATCTTGATTATATCTTTAAACTCAACAGACTAGGAAAAGAAGAAAAAAGAATCATCAATCGCACCCCTCGGAAAAAGTAGAAAAGAGAAATGCGCACTTAGCACTGAATGATTAATAATCATGCAGAATGAAGTCAATGATCTACTCAGGCAACTCTGAATATTAGCAACCAGTTGCATTAGTTTCATTCCTTTAGTATAAAAATAACTTTTATCATCAGGCAAATGTAACAGATTATTTTCTGCGAATACTAATAATACAACTAATTATGGTGGATAATCAATTACTTTTAATAAGATTTATAAAACTCTGCCCCCTTTTCTCCTTACAAGAATAATTCTACTTTACATGGTCAAAGAACTGTATTATCTCTTCAGAATCATCGCTACATCAGTATAGCTATTTGGTTATTATTAATAGAAAAATCCGTGAACTCAATTAGAAGGTATAAGTCAGCCTTACAAGGACTAAGTTCTTATTATCAATCATGGAATTTTTATTAATGGTATGTGATGCTCTATCAGAGAGTGACTTGCTGAATTACCTTGAAGCTTACTAAATAAAATTACATATATATTTTTAGGATAATTTGCAAGAAACTATCACGTAAAATCACGAAATTGTGAGAAACTACTATTTAAAAATTTTCATTTTCACGATACTATCACCTAGTGGTTTTTGGCCGTTGACTCTTAACTTTATTTTTCTGGCCGTTACCTACGCGACTAACTTAACTATATTTTTTTTCCTTTTCCGACTATATTTCCCTCTTCTACAAAATTCTTCATCTCCCTTCTATTCAATAATTATGTTAATAATTATGTAGAAAATCAAACATAGTCTCCTTCAATACCATTTCATAAATAAGAAAGGCACTATCTGCAGCCAAAGTATAGGCTAAAGGAGTGATGACGTTTGAACTGTCACCTTCCCAGCCCAAAGAGCTTCCATGGTTTCTTAGTTAAAAAATCATGTGGGTATGCTAGTTAAAAAATCATGTGGGTACAGTTGAGTTTCTTGACAAAATAGCTTGATTCCGTGGACTTGATTTCTTTGTAGTAGGCCGGAAGACGGGTTCAATGGGTTTAATACTGCTTCCATGGCTTTGGTAAAATCAATAAAAGGGGTCTAAATTTTTTTTAATTCAATAATAATTGTATAATTATAATGTTTATGATGCAATTGAAAGAACTTAACACAATTATTGAATAAAAGGGGTTGAGATGAAGAAGTCAATAGAAGAGGGAAAGAAAGGAGGGAAAAGAAAAAATTGAGTTAATCATGTGAGTAGTCAACGTTGCAAAACCGAGTTAACGGCCGGAAAAGTACTAGGTGATAGTATCGTGTAAATGAAAAAATTTTAAATGGTAATTTCTCAAAAGAATTTTTTTTACATGATAGTTTCTCACACATTGGTAATTTTACATTGTACTTTTTCGCAAATTACCCTATTTTTCATGTTTCATTTATGGAGGTTATTAAGGTCCCAACCTTCATACATCCAACTATTACAAATGATAACCATTAGCATAATGAGACACGTATTTTCTACATTAGGTCAAAATCCCAATTCCAAGCCCTATAATATGTTGGAATGGTAACTTATTTTCTTAAACCCTTACCTTTGCTCTGAAGCATCTATCACTTAATTCACTTTCTTGGTAGATAAGGATGTTTGATCATTTCTGCTTCTGCACCTTGGTTCCATCTTCAGAGTAGACCACCCTTTATGATTTCCTTTGGCTAACTATTTACCTATGGTGCATGCTAGATGCCTAGATCTTTAATCTCGGGCCTTAAAAAGAAGATTTGGGTATATGTCATTTACCTCTGTAATTAAGAGCCAAAAGCTGTTGTTTAAGCTGTGGTAAGCCTCCTTTTTGGCTCCTACGTATTAAGTTCAGCATTATCTTATTAGTTAGTGAAAAATTACCTCACCAAGAAATTTAGTAGGTTAGGAGATTTAGGGCATTTAGTTGTAAATTTTTTGTAGCCATAAAGTATTGTTGGTTATTAATATCAATATTATTATTGATTACATGTTTTTTTGTTTCAAGTCTTGTTTAATCTTACATGCTTTTTTTACATTTATTTATGATGAGTATTTGTATTGTTACGGGAGCATAGCAGACGTAAGCACGATAATCAGGCTGCATCACACTCTACAGAAAGTTTTCCTCTAGAACTGGAAAATTAACTCAGTGAGAAGAAAATGCTAGTAATCTAAAATTTGCAAAGGTGAGAAATGGAAGGTAGAAATTCTTCTTGTGGTAAATTGATAAGTAGTTTTACTAAAAAGGCAAAATTTCGGAAGCATAGTTTGTTTCCCTCCAAGTCTTAAGACACTTGTTCATAGATGAAGGATTAATAAGGTAGTGAAAAGGAAATTTAAATACTATGCCACAGTTACATTGAGAAGCACTGCACAAATAATGAAATGTTAATGTCACTCACTTTAGCATGAAGTGAAGAATGTAAATTCTTCAAGTTTGGTACAAATCGTGAATTTATTTCCATAGCCGCTGCAATGTGCATAACCTGGACAGGAAAGGACAAGTCAATATCAGTGCAGAAAGAAACTACAGAGTACTAGTTGCGATGCAGAAACTAACAAATCATCCATTTCAGTCAAACAAAAACGATGAAGAGGTAACAGACCCTTTCGAAGATCTTCACATCCTTCAACAGATTCATATTGTTATGCAGACACAACTTTTAGAACATTGAAGAGAGCACTAAAAAGACGAAAATCACTTACAGTTGGGAATGTGTCATTAGAGGACTGTGACCTATTTACATGGTCGTTAGGATGCACAAACTTCCCACCACGCTGGTGTCCAAGGATCTCAGCTGCCCTATTGGCAATGACCTGTATTCATCACCATCCTCCAATACATAAATAACAATTTCATACAAAAGGAAGAAACAATTACAAAGCTCAAAGAAGCACAAGCACACCAACCTCATTGGCATTCATGTTACTTTGTGTTCCACTGCCGGTTTGCCATACGACAAGAGGGAAATGATCGTTTAATTTACCCTCAGCTACTTCTTGAGCAGCCTGCATAATTGCTTTCCCAATTGTTGGGTCGAGTCCATACTCCATATTCACCTAAAGCAACACATCATAAAGGTTCAGATACGAAGCTAAGTCTTAAATACCACAGCTTCCGTCTCATATTATTTGCTCCATTCACCCCTTTTTCAATGGGGCACGGAGGAATAACTAGATTGGCAGCAATATTAAACTCTTCATTTATCCTCAAGTACCCGTGTAAGGTACTCTTGGACATGGGTATGACACATATATAAATAAATTGAACCAAAAACACGCAAAATCTTCATAAAATAGCCGAGTCTAACACTTGGACACGGGACACCAACTAGTAGACATTATTATAATCCAAGAACAAGGGGTATACCTTGGCAGCACATTTCTTCAAAATACCGAAAGCTCGGACAATAGGCTCAGGCATACGCTCTCGGTCCCCACCAATTTCAAAGTTCTGGAGTGATCTTTGAGTTTGAGCACCCCACAATCTGAAATATAACGACCAATCAATTAACATGAATTTCGAACTGTAGTAATCCCAACCACGTTATAACTCGGCGATAAGCATTAAATCTAAGAAATAATAATAAAAAGGGTTGTTTAAGAGCAAAGGAGTAGAAAAGAGAGGAGAGAGATGGACTGACTTATCAGAGGGGACATTAATGGGCCCAAAAGTGTCGCGTTCCTCACGGAATGACGACGAGTAAAACCGAAGCCATGTAAAGCGCATCGCCGCCGTGGATCCGGAGGAGGAGAGCCGGCGAGAGGCCATAAAGATCGACATGGGTGCGTTTGGGGAATGAAATCGGGGGATCGATGGTGTTGACTCTTGTGTTTGTTTCTAAAGACTTAGAGTGGGGTTTAGGATTATTTTTTTTAGGAAAACCGGCCTGAGCCTTAGGGTTGGACCTATTTGCCACCGGTTGAGTTCATCAGAAAAATTCTGTAAATTGCAACCAAAAAAAATTTATTTTTCTCTTTCGTATTCTATATTTTAAGGTTTTTAATACACAATTTAAAATATTTTTTTCTTAAATTTTTAAAATAAAAAGTTATAAAAATATGATATTATAAAAATTTATATTGAGATACATCTAATGATATCTCATCTGAATATATTATTTGTTATAATATAATTAGAATTTATAGTCAAAATTAATAAAGTTTGACGATTTGACCTCCCAATATGAAAACTTAGCAAGTAAAAAACTAGGGAATACCTTTTTGACCTTTTTCTCTTATGTACAAAAGTACAAAGTGGTAATGTGTTCATGTTTATTGCACTGTATGCATTTATTGCAGATAAGAGGAAATATTTGTGGCTATTTCACGCTGATATCTATACTCATTATAGTGATCTAATTCTTATTGGTGGAGACTTTAATAATGTTTTTCTTAGGGATGATAGGCTCAACGACTTGCCTGTTACCGAGGCCTAGATTCTGGACTTTAAAAGTGTTTGTGTAGAGAATGTTGCAAGGCCACTAATAAATCAGGACGTACACAAAGAGGAAGCATGCACAAGGAAGATCACAACCAAGATAGCAAGAAGGAAGTTAGTTAGCATAGGTTGTTATGAGTCAAGGAATGTAATTCAGATACTAGGGAAAGTGTGGAAACACGCTTGTAATAGAAAAAGGGAGAGCTGTCAGTTTTAAAGAAATCAATTGGAGAGCTTCTTTCCTCTCGAAAGAAGGCACGTTGTAATATTTTTATCAATCAATACAAACTTCTGTCACATACCTTAGCATTGTTAAATTCTCTGTCAAATTCATCCTTATCCATGCAAATTGGTATCAGAGTCGAGAAGTACGCCGACGAAGCCGATGGCCCATGTGACCAACGTGCAAAGGCTAGAAGCCATGGAAGCAGAGATTGCGTCCTTAGATTCTAAAATCGCGCAAGCCCTGACTATGACTCTCGAAGTGATGGAGAATAGGTTCCTTAGGCATGCGAGCAAAACTGTAGAGAAATCGGCACAACAACTACGCGTGGAGGTCGCTTCATTGACGCAGAAGTTAGATACTCAGACTCTAGAATCGGGTTGGAGGCATGGTGGCGCCAACACAAGGGGGTTACTCAGGTTGGGAATTCAAGATATAGAGGAATTGCTGCATATTCTAGCCGAAGAGAAACCTACATTGAAGGCAAATTAGAAGGTGCACTGGGTGTAAGGGAGGCATGGTACACCTGTCCTAGCTGGCACCTGAAGCACATGCAAGGAGCATTGGGGAAATGAAAAGGAGTGAAGAAAAGCACATGCAAGGAGCATTGGGGAAATGAAAAGGAGTGAAGAAAAGCACTTGCAAGCATGGCAACAGGAGTAAAATGACCCGAGGGTCAACAGGAGTGAAATGACAAAAAGAAAAGTGGCAGCATGTAATGATTACTTTTCATTTTGAATTTGAAATATATTTGGTCTTATTTGTCCATATTTCCACCCTATTTTTTTGATAAATATTTTATTAGAATGCTGATTGGAGGGCGATTTTTGAATTTGAATCAAAATTTTCATTTATTTGAACAAAATTCCACTTATTTGAACCCTATTTATTTTCAAGAGGGCGATTTTTTAAGGTGTTGGTTGGAAGGCGATTGATATATGTATATTTCATCACTGGTACATGTACATT
The DNA here is from genome assembly GCA_026401315.1 of Dysphania ambrosioides. Classification (NCBI taxonomy): domain Eukaryota; kingdom Viridiplantae; phylum Streptophyta; class Magnoliopsida; order Caryophyllales; family Amaranthaceae; genus Dysphania; species Dysphania ambrosioides. Next base: position 12,940,973 of record CM048661.1, read on the forward strand.
TTATGTGAGGAATATGTACATTATTAAATTAATGGTCCATGTTATTGATTAAATAATATTATATATTTTCGATGTACATAACATGTTTCTCAATTATTGTAAGTTTTGTGAAGGACTAGAAATTACATGTACATTTCACGATTAATACTTGTACATTGGTCTAGGAATTAAATGTGTGTATTTTTTTATTCATAAATATATATTTCTTATCTATAGTATGTACATTTCTTATCTAGAGTATGTACATTTCTCGTTAGATAAGAATATAATGTACTTGAGATAAATATATGTACATTTCTTATCTAGGTTATGTACATTTTTTATCTAAAGTATGTATATTTTTGAAGGCCAAACATTTTCATGAATGATACATGTACATTTTGCGATTGATACATGTATATTTTATGACATGTACATGTACATTTCATGTGTGGAATACTTTTATTATTAAATTAACAATCCATATTCTTTATTAAATAAAATTATATATATATATATGTATATATATATATATATATATATTTGATGTCCATAACTTGTTTCTCAATGATTTTAAGTTTTGTAAAGGTCTAGAAATTGCATGTACATTTTACGATTGATACTTGTATATTTGATACGAGGTATATGTACATTAATGGATATGTGAATATAACATTGATATATTTCATGTAAATTTCATGTAAATAAAAAATATACATTACTTTATACTTATATGTACATTATTATATAGTTATATGTATATTACATACATATAATGATTTATACGGTTTAAAAGTACAATATCAAGAAACTATTTGAGTACAATGTTAATATACATTATATACGCATTTGATGTACATCATGATTATAAGCTTTACATATATAGAAATTACAAGTATATTTCATTATTGGTATATGTACATTAGTAATGGGTCTATATTTCAATTATAGAAATTATTTTCCAATTCACTAAACCATATATTAGTGTTTCCAAAATGGTCTATATTTCATGGTACACCCGGGTACACTATCCACCCAATGTACAGTGGAGATGGGGGCAAATTACGCACAAAGAAGCTAGATCTGCCAAGTTTTGACGGATCTAACCCGGATGGGTGGATTCTTTAGGCTAAAAGATACTTCCAGTTCTACAGGTTGAGTGAGGAAGATAGACTCGAGGTGGCGGTCATGGCTTTAGAGGGTGACTCCCTTTTCTAGTTCCAGTGGGAGCACAAGCGTCGAAGGATCAGTCGGTGGAGGAGTTAATTGAAAGGGTTGTTGCTCCACGAATTTTGTTCAATGTCCTCATATAGTTTACATGAGCAATGTTTGGCTCATCAACAAGGGGTGGTATAGCTGTAGGAGTATAACCGGAGATATGTGGAGTTGATGGCACCTTTAGAAGGAGTTTTGGAGGATATAGCATTGGGGCATTTCTTGAACGAATTGAAGGAGGAAGTGAGAGTAGGGAGAATTTAAATGAGGTAATAGAGTTGGTTGTGAGGATAGAAGAGAAACTAAGAATTGGGCCGAGAAAGTAGACCAAGCCTAGAATCATGTCTAACCTGAAATCTTCTCTTTACTCATACCCTACTCCTAAGCAACACCTTAACCATTACACATCTCAACACAACCCACAACAATTTTATCCCTAGACAAACCCACCATACGTGGCTTCCAATTTCAATAACACTGCTCCAGTTAGGGGGAATAGGACACGAGGACTAGGAGAAATATGGCGGCTCAATGAGAAAGAACTAAGGCAAAAAAGGGAATTGGGGTTTTGCTTTAGATGCGACAAAAAATGGAATCCTAGTCATCAATGTAGGCGAAAGGAGCTAAGTGTGTTACTGATGGTGGATGAGGAGGAGGAAGAATTAGAGGAGGTAGAAACCATAGGGGAGGAGATTGGGACAAAGGTGGAGTCGGAGATGTTGGAACCACCATCGGTGATTTCACTAAATTCAGTGATGGGTTCATAAACCCAAAAACATTGAAGTTCAGGGGGACAATTAGGGCATGTGATGTGGTGGTTATGGTAGACCCGAGAGCTACCCATAATTTCATCCCCACAAGGGTAGCTAGGAAATTATAACTTATAGTTTTAAGGATAGGAGGCTTCGGTGTGACCTTGGGAAATGGTAAAGCACTTCAAGGAGCGGGAAATTATAAAGGGGTGGAGCTGGCCCTTCCAGGCATAACCATTGTAGATAACTTCCTAACCTTACCACTCGGTAATTCAGCTGTGACTTTGGGTATACAGTGGTTGGAGAAGTTAGGAACAGTGGCGACAAACTAGAAAACACAAATCGTGAAATTCTTAGTAGGAGAGGAATGAATTCTGTTGAAGGGGGACCCTTCTCTAGGATGTTCGGGCATATCCTTGAAAGTGATGTGTAAGACTCTTTGCAAGGAGGGGCAGGGTTACTTAGTGGAGCTCAATGAAATGACTGGGAGTTCGCAAAAGAATGCTGAGAGGGAGGTATCTGAGTATTTAGGATTCTGGAGGAGTTCGAGGATGTTTTTGAAATGGTAACTAGACTTTCACCACAAAGGACGATCAATCACAATATCCTGTTGAAGGAAGGGACCTACCCCATTAATGTCCGACCATACGGATATCCCCATAATCAAAAGAATGAGATAGAAAGTTTGGTTGATGATATGCATAGAGCTGGGATTATCCAACCTTCAATCAGCCCATATTCAAGTCTTATGTTACTAGTAAGGAAAAAAGACGGGTTATGGAGATTTTACGTGGACTACCGAGCCCTCAACGAGAACACCATTCCATATAAGTTCCCAATTCCCATGATTGATGAACTATTAGATGAACTACGAGGAGCCTTAGTTTTTTCGAAGTTAGATCTCAAATCTAGTTATCACTAGATATGAGTAAGAGCTGAGGATGTCCCTAAAATTGCATTTCGAACTCATGAAGGACACTACGAGTTCTTGGTCATGAGATTCGGCCTGAGAATGCCCCTGCCACCTTCCAATCACTAATAAACTCGGTTTTCAAGCCATATTTGCATAAGTTTGTACTCGTATTTTTCGATTATGTTTAAATATAATAGAGGAATAGAGGAACACAAGGAGAATCTAGCAATAGTCTTGAAAGTGTTGAGGCATAAAATTATATGCGAATAGGAAAAGTGCAAATTCGGACAGAGGAGAATAGCATATCTTGGCCATGTTGTCTTCGAAAATAGGGTGGAGATGGACATAAGCAAGGTTCAAGCTGTTATAGATTGTCCCAGACACACAATTTGAAGCGCCTTTGAGGATTTTTTGGGCTTACGGGATATTACAGGAAGTTTGTGAGGAATTATGCCTAGATACCTCTTCCTCTCACTTATCAACTAAAGAAGGATAATTTCCAATGGACTTAGTCAGCCATTGCAACATTTCAGCAATTGAAGATGGCTATAATATCTACTCTAGTGTAAGTAGCACCCAATTTCTCAAACACTTTTATTTTGTAGACTGATGCATGTGAAACTGGGTTGGAGGTTGTCCTACTTCAGGGGAAACATCCCATTGCATTCTTAAGTAAAGCATTGGAATAAGAGGGTTGCCAGTAAGACTATATATGAAAAAGAACTAATGATAATTGTGTTGGCCATAGAAAAGTGGAGACATTCTTTATTGAGGAGGACCTTTGTAGTGAGAATCGACCAAAGAAGACTAAAATATTTGTTAGAACAATGTGAAGTAGGCTATGCTTATTATACATGGGTAAGTAAGTTGCTAAGCTACTCATTTGAAATCCAACATAAGTCAGGAGCACAAAACATTGTGGCAGACACTCTTTCCAGGGAGTTTGTGGAGGAGATTACTTGTGCCACTCTCATTTTGGCCTATGGAATTCCTTGGGCAGGAGGTCATTAGTGGGGATGTCCACCTAATGCAACTGACAGAGAGGATAAAAAAAGGAAGATATTCGTAGGGGAAACTCTATGGAAAATGAAGTCATGAAGTTTAATGGTCATATGGATATTCCACGCAATTCTAAGCTGACCTTTTCCATTTTATATGAATACCATGATTCATTAATAATAGGGCCTAAAGGGGAGCTTAAGACTTATAAGAGGATAGCAGTTGAATAGTTTTGGAAAGGCATGAGGAAGGGTGTGATGTTGTATGTGAGGAATTTCTCCACTTACCAGAAGAACAAGGCTTCACAGTGAGTCCTATGGATCTTCTACAACCCTTACCATTACTAGATAGGGTGTGGGAAGATACTGCAATGGATTTCGTGGAAGGGTTGCCTAGATCATCAGGTTGGGACACCATTTTGGTAGTTCTGGACAGATTATCAAAGTATACACACTTCATACTCCTCAAACATCCATATAAAGCTCCTCTGATAACTCAAGCTTTGTTAAGGAAGTGGTCAGATTACATGGGATCCCTTCGATCATTATGTCTAATAGGAATAGAATCTTCAATTCCTTGGTGCATTTTGAGAGGAGTTGTTTAAGCTACTGGGAACTCATCTACACCGAAGTACAACTTACCACCCTTAGACAGGTGGCCAAATCAAGGTAGTCAATAAGGGCTTAGAATCCTACTTAAGGTGTTTTGTGAATAGGAAACCAAAAACTTGTGCTTCTTGGATACCTTGAGCAGAGTATTGGTACAATACTTCCTTTCACACAACTACTCAGAACACCTTTTAAGGTTTTATATGGGAGAGACCCACCATACTTAATTAGATTTACTCCAGGCACAACTGCAATCTCTTTAGTTGAGGAACAACTTATAGAACGTGATGTAGTCTTAGATGAGTTAAAAATTTAGCTACTAAAGGCAAAAGAGTACATGAAGACTTATGAAAATAAGGAAAGAAAAGAAGGACAGTTTGAGGTAAGAGATTGGGTTTTCCTTAATCTTCAACCCTTCAGGCAGCAGTCTATAGCAGTAAGGAGAGTCAGGAAGTTGAGTCTTTATGGGCTGTAAAGTTCTCTAATGTTAGGGTAACACCTCTTAAACTTCATCAAAGAACTCAGCATTTTAAGAGTTCTTTGATGAAGTAACTCCAATTCTTTATGGGCTACAAAGTTCTCTATTGTTAGTGCTGAAGTTTTAGAAAGAGTTATATCAAACCATAGTTCTTTGATGATGAATTTCTCTAATAATAGCATTCAACATACTACCCTTTTTCTATTTTTGAATATATTAGCATATTATGATGATTTTTATGAGATTTTGAAGGGTTTTTAGCCTCAACATCATGCTTTCAGCTCCCTTTTGAACATTTGGTATACTTTAAAGGCTTTGAAAACTCCTTAGATGACCATTAATACTTAATGTTTCAAGAATACAAGTCAAAGAGTAGAGAAGTTGAATTAAGTTAGATCAAGTTCAAACTAAGCTAATTCATGACCGATCAAACTCTGCATTAATCGTTGAAGAAAAGGCTTATTTGATAGGAGATTTGGAGAAATGGAGTGGGATTAAAGAGCAAGGCATCAAAAGTCCTGAGTTTCTTGGATTCAGCTTGGTGACTTGAACACCAAAAATTTTCATGCTCACACACTAAAGAGAGGCAGAGTATGAATTTTCCCAAAATGCTAATCTCTTTTGATGGTAAAAGGTCTAACCCTCAGCAATTGATAAGTTAAGGGGCTTCTATAATCAGTTGTAGGGCACTGCTGCCACTATACTCCTTATGATTGACAATATCATTATTAGTAGAGGCAAAACCTTATGCCATCATCACCAACTTCAACTATGTGTTCCTTGATCAGCAAAAGAGGTAAAACAAACCCTGTTTGATATGGATTCTACAAAAGCACCAGGTATGGATGGTTCAAACGTCTTTTTATTTATGAAATGTTGGCACATTATTGGTCTATCAATTGTTGTTGCTATTGGGAACTTCCTTAAAACTGGTTTCTTGCCTAAGGTGATGAATTACACTTATGGTGTTGCTTTTTCTTGAAGTTCCTAATGCTTCCTCTGTTAAGACTTTAGGCCAACAACTTATTTCTTGGTGCTTCATAAAATCATTTCTCAAGTTTTAACCAATATATTGGAAACCATATGCTTTTACTAGTTAGTGGCTATCAATCCGCTTTTGGTAGGAAACCATTATGTAGAAGGTAGTATGATTTTTGATAATATTATTCTTAGTCATGAACCTGTAAAAAGGCTATGGTAGGAAACATATTAGTCCTAGATGTATGTTGAAGATCAATCTCGAAAAGGATTTTGATTCGGTGGGGGTGGCCTTTCATCAAGTACCTGACATTAGAACTCAATCTACCTTTTCAATTTGTTGAATAGATCATGGCTTGTATCAACAGTACCTATTGAAAGCTTTATTTAATTAAGGGCTTATCTCAATGGGTTTTAAGCAACCTTTTAATTTTTATAATTAAATCATTAGGCCATAAAAAAAGAGAAGGCCCGATTAGAGTGTCACTTGACAACATGATATTCAAAGTTACAATTCGATACATTGGATGATTGAGCCAAGCACTAGTTTATCATTTAGAAAGTCTTCAACTTCTTGTGTATATAGTCACATCATCAAGGAGGCGTACATCTCTTACACGACCTAAAAAAGCATTCAGTAGCACCCTTTCTCAAATAAGCAAATAGGAATTACCTTAAAATCTAAGCCTTTTGAAGTGCCAGTAGTTGTAGATGTGGGCAGGGCTTTCGTATTATACATTTCACTTTACATTGAACTTAACCTTGACTCTAATCTCTTCACTTTACATTTCACCAATTATACATACTCACACAACAAGATACAGAAAGTTGAATACCAAAAAAAAAAGATACAGAAAATTGAAAATACAAGACACCACCATACACTGCATAATTTCAATTATAACATGTAGAATTAATCATTATTTTTTTTGTCTCTATCAAATTAAAGGACTTGAAACTATAATAAAGATTAATTGTTCAAACATAAACTTCAGGGTTGGCAATAAGGTATTCTTCAATAGCCTTAAACATCATCTGAATCCCTTGTTTGGCACCTTCAATATCCTCATTATTCATCATATTATCACCTTTCATGTGATAGTGTGCCACCATCTTGTAGTGTGTTCCGGAGCCAGAAGCCTCGTACTTGTTCTCGTAGACAGCGCACTCCAATGTATCAGGAAATATATCTCCTTCAATACTACTATACTTGAGGTAGAAGTTACTCAAATCAATCTCATCCACTCTAGTTTTCACATAGTTGTATGGAGCCTCTGCAAAATTGAATATCATCAAGACGACAAAAATCATAACTATTACATTTTTGTTGGAGAAATCTCAAGTATTGCATGATCATATATAACCGTAACTATATTTATTTAAGTGATCGTTATAACCATACTCATACTCTGTACTTTGCACATAGTACAAAGCAAAAGGAATAAAATAAAAGAGAAATTCTTAATTTATATAAAGGGATATTTTCGTAATTCATTTCTATATCTGAGATGTATTTCTACATCTAATATAACAATACTTATATCTAATATAATAATACTTATATCTAAGATGTCAATATCCTTATATAATTTATATCATATATAAATTTAAAAAAGCTTTAAAATAAAGGTCGGTTTTTATTTTATAGTTTATGAGGTAGTCCTCAATCCATTGCCTATGTATATTGTAATTGATAAACATTTGGGTTTGGATTACGTAAAACTTTACTAGAAAGATATAGCGGACCATTGCTAGATGATGATAATGAATTTGTACATAATTCTGCAAGGGAAGAGAAATGCCTTGTGAAAAGCAAAAGAAGTAGTTGTTGTCTTAAGAAAAACTAACCATCTGGGAAGTTGATACGTTTGATGCATCCAACGGTAGTGGAATCACCTTCGATAAAGTCGACAGATTTGACAAAGTGAGGCACAACCTTTGGCAAAAAATTATGGGTGTCAATGGAGAGAGCTTGAAACAACCTGGCAGCGGCAACGGAGCTAGTGATGTCGGCCAATGTGCATGTGGTTACACCCATGATTAATGTACTTAACTCCGAATTAATGACGTGAAATTGAGAGCTAGCTAGGAAATAACTTGGCTTCACAATGAAGCTGCCTCTAATTGGATGATTATGCAGAGAATGTGGAAATGATTTGGTATTTAAGGCGGAGGAACTATGAGAAAGAAAATTTGGTAATGGCAATTGGCAAAGAAGTTGCCTCTACGTTTCCAACTTCTTTTGTTAGTCTTTGCAGTAGCAGCCCATGCGGAATGTGTAACCATGAAAATTCTATCTCAATGCTTTTTATGCATCTTTTTTGAAATTCTTATGGGATTACATATTTCAAAGGTTTGTAAGGAAAGTGTAGGCAAAGTGGGGTTGGTAAGCTACATGTACGAATTGTCAAAAGGAATTCTATTGTTCATTGGTTAATTATCTCATGTATTCGTTTCTTTTAGTCAATATGTTTTTATATTAAACACTATCTATCTATGATTAATACTAAAGCAAAATCCCTGGTGACTTCATACTTAACACATGCCAAGCTATTATATAAAATTTTTCCGCTCTTTTTTAAAGATGATGTCGTACATTTTTTTTCTACTTAACATTACTATAAGATTGGAAAATGTTATACATAGAAAATTGTGTCACTATATAAATTACTAAATTATTTAAAATTATCTTTATTTTTTCCCTTTATTTTAAGTTTCGTCTCTACCTTTTTCTATAATTTTTTCATTTAATGTGATAAAAAGTATTACCCCAATTAAATTTACTACGGTAATTTTATAAAACTTATAAGTTTTCACTAATAAATGAAAATTTTCTTATAATTAAAATATTTAACAAAATAACTTATTATCAACACATGCATTGCATAGGGCTTACCTAGTTCATATACTATATTTTAACTTTTTTGTATTTATACTTCAAAAATATAGTCATATAGAATTTTGTTGAATTAATCTTAATGTATATTTTCCACATATTAAATTTATGTAATTTTTTTATTATTGATAATTGAAGATAAACATGTTTGAAATTAAACATTGACATTTTTTTATTGTTGTTTTCTCATTAGCTATTTTGTCCCGTTGTCACAGCCTAAGGCAAAACGATATAACGATGCTTGATGGCTTAGTAAGTGCTCCGTACCTAGTTCAATTGAGGGTTAAATGTGATCATTATTTAGCTTAAAAAGACAAGAAAATATAGTCGATCAAATTATTGATTTTTAGGTGTTTTTCTTATTATATTATATAAATTTAATGTATAAGGTGGTTACTAGCTTATATCTTTTCCTAGATCATATCCCTAGGCCCTTCTCCAATAACATGGAAGACACACAAAAAATCATACAAGTTATTTCTCCTTACAATCTTATTTCTATTGATCATGTGGCTAAGGTGTGAGCACTTGACCAGCCTATACCCTCCTATGCTATTCAGGTGCACAACTTCATCTTACCTACACATCGTGATACGTACCCTCCAATCAAAATTAAGATCGAACTGTATTGTGTAAGCTAGTAACATCATCAAACACTATAAAAGCAGAAACCAAAGAACCATGATTCGCAAACCCAATTGGCTGTATAGTCTCGTTGTAAATGTTACCAAGCCAGTAAGAAAATGTTTCTAATTCGATCTGTGCATTGAGTCGGGTCAGAGCCGAGATGGGTCATAAGCAAAACGGGCCGAGCAGGGTTAAAGAAGATGCAAAACGGGTAGGGTCGGACCAAAGGCGATATATAACGGGCCGAGTCGGGTCGCCCTGTCCAAAGAGAGTATAGTTTTTATCTATAGAGGGGGATAGTTTACGTGTATCACCTCCAATCTTTGGTAGTGGGTCATCGACAAGTAAGTGGAAATAATTATTTCCCTAATAGTGTTTAAAAGTCTTGGAAACTGTAGAGACCGATCCATTTATCATATTATTAATTAGACCATTTTACAAACGGGTCGATAAAAAGCCCTTAACGGGCCCCTGTTCATTTGAACATGTCTAATTCATAGTAAGAGCGAAACTTGTAATGTTGTAATGTTGTAAGAGGAGGAAACAGCTGGCGTACGTATTTTAGAATATTCAACATAGTAGAGTGCAAAAGATATTATGAAATCTTGTAACGTACTAGACTAATGATTAAATACAATAGTTGTCGCTCCCTCTATTTTTTTTGGAACTCTTCCTACTTTTCCTTTTCATCCGTTTTCTGAAATTCAATTCACCTTCATGTTATTCCAAATTTCAAAATACAAAGTATTTTTTTTTAAGGAAACTCCTTGTGTGTTAGATTATGTGAAACGTTAAAATCGCCTGCAAATTTATTATTAACGCTCGTAAATTATTAACGATTTTGCCATTGTTTTAATTTTCATTCATTTTACTCCCTCACTCTCTCTCTCTCTCTAAAGTCGCCTTTATTGTTCTTGCCGAATATCAATCCCGAACATGTCGACAACTCCGATTAACGGAAAATTCACACTCCCTGGATCCATGTATTATGATAAAAAAAATTATGACGCTAAAACAAGCTAAAACACCCAAAACGGACGGTTTGACCATGGTCGAAACGCCCAGACTAGGCCTTTCAACCATGGTCTAAATTTTTTTATCATAATATATGGATCCAAGGAGTGTGTGTTTCAAGTTAATCGGAGTCGTCGACATGTTCGGGATTGATGTTCGGCATAAACGGCTAAGACGGTTTTAGAGAGAGAAAGTGAGAGTAAAATGAGTGAAAATTAAAACAATGACAATTACGTAAATACTTTACGGGCGACAAATACCATCTCCCTTACTATTACTATTACCATTACCATTACCATTACAATTTACTCTCTCTTTTTTAAGAGTTAATTCAGTAGTTATGAACAATGTATCATTATTAAAAATTTACTTTTGCAATCTATCGATTATGTATAAAAACAATCTTTTAAGTAAAGAATAGAAAATGTAACTCCTGCAGCCATAATGGGAAGACAAAAGGTGCCCTTAACCTGGAAGAGTGGAAGGTATACTCGAAATCGTACGTTGAGTCACAGTCTAGCTTGAAGTTGACAATCCAAAAATTCATATACATGCTCATATTTGCTCATTAGCTACGCATTTGCTCATATTCTAAATACTCTCTCCATCCCATTAAATTTGCAACATTTTCATATTTGGAGTCAAAGTTCGAAAAGTTTGACCAGAAATTCACATCATATTATGAAAAGTAATATTTTTTTTAAAATTGAGATCTTATTGGATGCATCTCAATGTAAATTTTTAGAATATCAAGTTTTCATAATTTTTTGTCTTACAAATTTAGAGATAAAAACATTTAAAATCGTGTCTTAAAGATCACGAAAAGTCAAATGTAGCAAACTTAGTGGGAAGGAGGGAGTAAACAAATAACAAAACATAGCATTGGCTATACCATGCATACATTCGATTTTACAATAAAATTATAAAACATATCATATTAGCCATTCTTTAGTTAATGTAACAATTGTTAAACGTAAATTAATAGGATACTCTTACTATGTGCCACATTAAAAAAAAAATGTTTTCCCGAACAAATTATGGTTTATATGTAAAACTTTCAATAGTAGTTTCTGTATGAAATTTTTACTTCGAAATACATCTCAGAAAAGTGAAAATACAATCTTCACACCTCAAACTTATTATTTTTTTTTCAAAAGGAAAAAAGAAAAGATAAAAAGGTACATCACCTCACATAACACATACATAGTCTAATTTTCAATTGCAACATTTTTTTGTTACAATAGAAAAAGACTCGGAAACATACTCAAGATTCAGTCATAAAACTTATGAAGAAGAAGTAGATGAACATCAAGCATAAAGTTGAGGGTTGGCAATGAGATGCTCTTCAACAGCCTTGAACAGTTTCTGGATCCCTTGTTTGGCCTTTTCAATATCATCTTCCTTCACCACATTGTCTCCCTTTAAATGGTAGTGTGCCACCATCTTGCAGCGTGTTCCGGCACCAGAAGCCTCGTATTTGTCCTCATACACAACGCTCTCCACCGTATCAGGGAATGCATCTCCTTCAATGCATGTGTACTTGAGGTACAAGTTAGTCGAATCGATCTCGTCCACTCTATTTTTCACATATTTGAATGGAGCCTCTGCAATCAAATTGATCATCGATGTTTTATCAGTAAAACTACCTAGTGATAGGTATATATATATGTATGTATTTACTGGTGAAGCGAAAAAGTTAAAGAACTTTACTAGTTTAGTTATATCAGTAGATAACTGTTATGTTCAGATGGTCAAAATAAGTACGTGCATGCCATCACAAATGACATTTTTTTCACTAGTGAATAGTGATTATGTATAAAAATTAAAAATAACACATATGTTTTAGTTCATAATTAAGTTTATTTAAAAAACCAACCATCAGGTAAATTGATCTGTTTGACGCATCCAACTGTAGTGGAGTCACCTTCAACAAACTCCACAGATTTAACCAAGTGAGGTACAACCTTAGGCATGAAGTTATGGTTGTCAATGGCAAGAGCCTGGAACAACCTGTTTGCGGCAACAGGGCTGGTGATGTCGGCCAATGTGTATGTGAATACACCCATGATTGTGTGAACTAACCGAAGGAGAAATTAAAATGGAGATGATAAGAAGGCTGGAGAACTTAGTTTAATTTGCTAGGAAGAAGAACAGCTAGTGTGTACTGAAGATGATGAGTGAATTGGTAATGCCAAGAGTGATTAGCTCTTTATAATGGTGGATATATTGGTGGAGAAACAAAGTGAAAATCTTATTTGACAAGGACAAAGAAGCTGCCTAATTCCATCTCTTCTTTATCTTAGTCTTGGGCGGAGCAGCCCTTGCTGAAAAATTAAAGTGATTGATATTCTTTAGTCCCTTTGTTTAATATATTGTTAGATTATTGATTTTTTATTATAACAGTGTAAAAGGATTTAATATTCAAAAGTTAGGGCATGGAAAATCTTAACCAACAAAACTAGTTGGAAATGTATCATTACTTAATCCTAATATTATTTTTGATTTATATAGATGTCGTAATAAGTTTTTCCTCGAAAATATTTATGGACATACTATATACAATTCAACATTTTACGTAACAATACAATAACTGGCAATTTTTGAAAAACAACACGAGATTTTTTTATAATACGACTTCTTTTAATAGGGATGTCTCACTCTTTTCGAAATATATTACTATAATACAATGTAACTGTGCATAAATAATTACTTGTATACTCTTATATATCCTCACAAATAGTCTAAGAAATTCTGAAAAGCCTTTTTCTGGGGGGAAAAAGGCTAGGTTTATGCTTGTGCATTTAAGGTTGATAATAACGGGGTGATGCATGATTAGGTGATCGAAGCAGGGTTGGTGAGTGAAAAAACCAGTGTGAATTGTGAATGAATCCGTGTAGTTTGACGTACAGTAGTATACTATGGTGATGAGGCAGAGTTGGTTGGTATAAAAAAAAAAGTTCGTCCACTCAACGGATATAATAAAGCTCTCAACTTGGGTGCCAAGATTTTTTAGATGATAACATTAATATCCCACCTCCTAATTATTCGGTCTGAGTAGTTTAACTTGCTTCTCATGTTCACTGCACAATTGTATAACAACCCTGATATCATTATTAAAACAGGATCCTATATAGAAAGTGTAACATATATGTGAATGTGTGACTTTATACTAAAAATATTCTTATCACAACTAGAACACTTTGGTCGGCCAGAAGGTCCAAGTTAATGGTCCAATTGAAGAAGGCCTAATTGGGATGTGTTTTATTATTTTTGTTGGATAAATATATAAATAAATGGAAAAGTTTTATTTCAAGATTAAAATCTAACTCAACAAAAGTCTACTGTAGAGGAGTTAATAATTTGAGAAATTCCTAATTTATACTGGATACAAATTTGACAATTTATATCATGGTAAAAAATTTAAATATAAGCATTATTATGTCATATATAGGTGATATTATCTCAAATATAGGTGGTATTTTTCCATGTATATAAATAAAATTATGAAAATAACCTTATCAGACATAGAAATAATGATATCAAATATAGAAATAATGATGTGGGTATTTGAAATGAAATAACAATCTCAGGTTTTTGAGATACCATGCTTTCATATGTTAGGAAATTGGTACATACAACTAAAGTTCAAATTGAAAATAATCCGTAATTAAATTGGGAAGAAACAATTCTTAAATGAAATTGTTTTATCTTTAGAAAATCAATCAATACTATTTCAAGAAAGAATGAAATCGTTCAATTCTTAAATATTTGTAACTATGTAATCTTACAAGAAAAAAGTTTATAATTACAGAATACGGAGCAATATTAATTCCTTTCTTATAATCGATGTGTTACGATTAATATGTGATGTAAACAAACAAAAATGTCGATTATTTTAGGACATTACGAGTAAAAAAAAAATTGTATCATTAAATCCTTTTGGTAACTTCTACTATAAACATCTCTCTTAAACAACTTCACAATGCACAACAACTTCCCACACAATATTATGTTTCTCAGATACCAAAAAAAAAATGTTCGTTCACAATACATTGTTAGTTTTAATTTTCCATCACTTAAAGTATTTTGAAACATAATCAAGATTTATTGATTAGCCTTAAGCCCTTAATGTAGTAGATTAACCGTTGAGGGAGCAAAAACCTTACTTAGAGGCCAAGTAATGTTAAGAGATGAGATTGTTGGGGGTTCCCTTAAGCAGAAGTTATCTAGATCTCTTCGGTTAACAACCTGCACAAAGAGCGAGGTTACTGGCCTCAGGGGTGGTGTTCCGAGGACATCCAATCTAATACCTAAGTTAGTTACTTGACTAAGGATTTTAAGAGACAGTTTCTTATGGTCGGAGTGATGGAAGAGGGGGTTGTAGAGAATATCCTTACTTGAGGAATGTTCTGCCTTTTGGAGTAATTGTATATGATTTAAGTGTGTAAGATCAACCATTTGTCCCTTGCCCATAAATGGGTATATATGGAGGTGGAACTAGTGGAGTCAATAGCATTGGGCTTTGAACGTTGAGGTGGATCCCAACCTATAGGTAAATGAGGATAGGGATGCCCAAAACTGCAGTTTGATGCTGGGGCTTCAGCTTGTAAGCCCAATAAGGATTGAGCCCATATAATTATAAACTATGCTTAGCTTTAGAATTAATTACATAGACATTGCGTTATTAGTTTTCATTGAAAATACTTCTATATGTACATGGGTACATTGATAACTGTAGTATACGTTATTTTTTTTATACTAGAGTAATGTATTATATCAATTTATGGACTTCGTATCAATTAAAATTATAACGTATACTTTCTCGAATCTTTTTTATTCTTCCTATTTAGAATTAGGGAAGAAACCAAGACGTACATGAGTAAATATGTGTAAGATTTTTTAAAATAAATTTAAAATAATCTAAAAAGAAAATCAGATTCCCTTGAAAATAAGTTGTAAGTGAGACATGCATTAAATACTCATGGAAATCTGTAACTGAGTTGTTTAGGAGTTAATGTTGGTGAAAACTTTTAGGGTTAGGAGAGGGTATTTTCGGTAGTTCAAGTGGACACTAAGGTTATTTTTGTTAATAATTTTATTCAACTGAGGTTATTTTAGTAATATTAAATTAGACTAAAGTAGAATGATTCTATATGAAAATATTTTTTGAAATTATCGGATGAAGAATTAACGGAGGGAGTACAAATTAACATTTAAATATTACCCTGCAGTATAATTTGTAAGCATGGAATGATTCACTATGCTTCCACATATTTCAAAGAATATTTTGAATGCTTTTTAGGAGCAAAAGGCTCAAGATCATGACTTGGCAATAAAGACTAGAAAAAAGATGGTGCTGCAAGAGTAGGTGAAGAAGAGTAGGTGAGGCAGAGTGTGAAATGTATTACTAGAATTTGACGCAAAGGAGATGAGGCAGAGGCCGCTGACTGAATTGGTCAAAGGAAGTTCATTCCAAGGATTCATAGCTCTCAATGGTCTGAACTTGGGAAGCAAGATTGATGGAGATCGATGATTAAACTCTCACCATCCAAACATTCGGTCTCAATTTTATATAATTTAAGTAGTGTCTATATTAGTATTTTTTACTTAATTGTTTATCCTATTTGATTTTTCAAAATTTTCAAAACACGATTTAAAACGCTTTTATCTCTTAATTCTTAAGACAAAAAATTATAATATTCTAAAAATTTACATTGAAATGCATCCAATAAAATTATATTTGAATATATTATTTTTTATATCATAATGAGATATGGTCACACTTTTTAAACTTGATTCTATAAATAAAAATAGGGCAAAAATAAAAGAATAGAGTAAATCATTCATATGTCATTAATGAGATAGATTCTAATAAGAGTTCTTCTACCTTTGAAAGAATTAATGAAAATTAGGCTCTACTTTGAATAGTTGGCTGGGTGATCAAATTTAACGTAAAAACTTTAATAAAATAGAGATATATAAATCATTATAAATGATAAATCCTTATATTATAAAGTCGATTTTGTTAAACTGAGGGGGAATTTTATTATATGAAGAGATGATTTTTATTTTATTGAAAGATCACTTTTATATATATACCCAACATTTTCTTTTAGAACATATCCCAATCTTTATAAGATCAACTGAAATCGTGATGATATATTTTGTTTAAGGGGCGACTTTTGTTGTATTATGAGGTAATTTTTGTCAATTACACAATAACCTAACCTTATTGTATCCATTTATGTACACAATATCTTTTGCTAATTTAAAGAAAGCTCGTTATGGGAGTAACCCAACACTGTCCTTCCTCCAGCATTGGATATCAAATATCTTAGGTGGTTCCAATTTTAAAAAAGATACTCCTTAAAAAAAATCTTATCTACATTATTTGTACAATAATTTAATTTATTTCAACAAAGCAATCAATTATTACTAAACACATGTCTGTATTATGGTGAAGACATGACTCAACTACCAAAGGATATTACCAACTTTATATATAGTCCTAAATTGCTAATGATCCATTTTAATACAATGGTGCTTTAATTGTTATAGACATGTGCAAATTATTGTACCTGAAACACCTTTTGAATATTATGATCATTTGAATTTGCAAATTATTTTTCAAAACTTCGGCATTTCATATAAAGGTGCTTAATAACAACCATGTGATGGCTCACGTGCGAGTCAACACTTATTTGTGTGATCATTGGTAAGAATTCAGGAAAAGGAGGATTAGGTCCTGTTTGGATTATAGGAATGAGATTGAATGTAATTAAGAATGATAACTGTGAGGAATAGAGTTAGTTTTAGATAGTTGTTTGGCTAAGTATATGAATGAATTTTAATCCCTTTTTAGTTGTTTGATTTAATACATAAATGAGATTTAATTTCTTATTTGTTGTTTGATTCAAACATGAATAACTGTAAGCTTGATATTAACAATAAAAATATTTTATATATTCACAATATTATAAATAGGGGTGTCAAATCGGGTCCACGGGTCAGTTTTAGGTTGATACATCGGGGGTGCTTATCGATTAGGGTTAAATCGGGTCAATTTGGCGTATCGGGTCGGGTCAGGTTGGGTCAAGTCAAATAAGTTATTTGTTTGTTGGGGTTCGAGTCAAGTCGCTCGTCAATTTGGGTCAATGTTGTTTCAGGCTAATCCAAGTCGATTTCTAGACATGTTATAGCAAGTTTCGGGTTAAGTCAATTATGGTAGTGGACCACCTCATTTTGATTGAAATTGGGTCAGGGGCTATTGTAAGTCAGGTTATATCGGCTATTTGTCGGTTACAATCCGTTTCAGGTTGTCTTCAAGTCAGGTCTGTAATGAGTCAGGTTTGTAACGGGTCGGATGCAACTCGAGTTCAAGTCTTCAAATACCGAGTCAAATCGATTTTGGTTTGATTTCATTTCGGGTTGGGTTGATTTACGGGTATTACTTTTTGATTTATAATCAAGTTGGGTTTAGGTTGATTTCGGGTAGTTTATTGGATCACGTGACAACTCTAATGTCTAAAGTAACTATAATAATAAATATTAAAAAAATACTAACGATAATAATAAAATTTAAATTTATTATTAATAATAATAATAGTAATCAATTTAATAAATAGAATAAAAATATTAGTACCATTAATAATAATAATAATAAAGATTATAATAATAATAATTTTAAGTACTATAATAACATGATATCCAAAAGTTGGAGTAGGGTGGTAGGGTTTGAATGAATACTGACTAAAATATAAGGAATCAAAAAATGGATTTTGGGATTGTTTGGGGTTTGAAACCATTCCTTTTTTTTCCAAACTAAACATCTTTTAGTCGGGAATGAGTTTTAATCTCCATTCCATTCCACTTTCTTATACCAAACGAGAATTTTTTAAGCTTTTTTTAAAATATAAGTTTTGAAAAAAAATATTTTCAAAATAAGCTTCTGTAGGTTCGGAACAAAATCGTTGTCCCATACAACAATTTTGTTAAGTGAAATCGTTGCCCCAGACACAATTTTGTCTTCATTGAATTGGACTGACCTATTTTTATAATTCAAAAATTATTGCCCCAAGTAACGATTTTTCCAAGGATATCGATTTTAATCTATTTCAATAAAAAATAAAATCGTTGTTTGGGACAATGATTTTGCATGAGTAAAATTGATGCTACAGGCAACGATTTTTATCCGAACCTGCAAATTCTTATTTTTGAAAATATTTTGGTTCGAAATCTATTTTTCAAATTACTTTTAAAACAATACTTAAAAAAATAATCCTTTTATTTGACCACTCAAAATGCTTATAAGGCTATTTCTCACTAATTTATTAAGGTCATTTTTTATAAAGTGGTCATATAGTTTTATTGATTAATATTCTCTCCATCTCAAATTGATGACCTAAAATAATTACAACATTGAATCTACATATACATATTTAATATTTAAAATATGATTTTTATAAAGTTTAAAAAAGCACTATTTTATTCGCTAGTTTATTTATTGGAAAGGTAGACGGAACGCAATAAGTAGAACTATTATTATAATCGATCGTAATATATAATATATAATTAATAGATAACTAATAATTAAGTGCATCCTCTCGATTTGAAAAAGTGTTTAGAATCGATTAAGTTACCTTGGATCATAGGGAGAGAAAACATTTACCTAGTTTAAAGTACGAAAAATACACCATCAAAAAGAGTTCTTTAATTTCTTGATTATATATATAGTCATGTACTCACATGAAAACTTTTTCAGGTTTGTGAAATCGGACAGCTCTTACAACTTCACAATCCACATCTCGATCAACAAGTACTATCACACAATTTATTTTTCTCAAACCATATATCAAATGAAACAAAAACCGCACACATTACATATCTCATATTTAGACCCAAGTTTTTCATTACATGAAAGACTTGGAAATATACTCAAGATCCACTCGTAAAACTTAGGATATAAATTAAAGTATTAGTTCAACTTCAAGCATAAACTTGAGGGTTGGCAATGAGGTGCTCTTCAACAGCCTTGAACAATTTCTGAATTCCTTCTTTGGCTTGTGCAACATCTTCTTCCTTCATCACACTGTCTCCCTTCAAGTGATAGTGTGCCACCATCTTGCAGCGGGTTCCAGCATCGGTAACCTCATACTTATCCTCATACACAGCGCACTCTACTGTGTCAGGGAATACGTCTCCTCCAATGCAAGTATACTTGAGGTAGAAGTTTGCGGAATCGATCTCGTCCACTCTATTTTTCACATACTTGAATGGAGCCTCTGCAAATTAAAGTTGGTCGTCATGATTTTATTGCCAAGATATATAAAAATTTAGTACATAACCATGGCATCCAAACATAAATCTCATAACCATAGTCTAGAGTCATATACTACAAACTACACAAACTTTTTATAATGAACTTTATACTTGCTATATAGTTATATTAGTTGATGTTTATGTTATATGCATGAAAATTAAACAACATTATGTTTTAGATCATTATAAATCAAATAAACGAAAACTAACCGTCAGGTAAATTGATCTGCTTGACGCATCCGACAGTAGTGGAGTCACCTTCAACAAACTCGACAGATTTAACTAAGTGTGGCACAACCTTAGGCATGAAGTTATGGTTGTCAATGGCAAGAGCTTGGAACAGCCTGTTTGCGGCAACAGGGCTGGTGATGTCGGCCAATGTGTATGTGAACACACCCATGATTAAGATATCAATTAAGATTAAAGGGCTTAGTGTACTGCTCTAGGAAGTTTTGCTAGAGAGTGAAGAAAGTAATGAGTGAGTTGGATATGCAAAGAATGAGCATATGATTTGGTATTTATAATAGTGGATTGTTGAAGGGACTAAGTAAGTGAAAGACAACTTTGTAAGGACATAGAAGCTGCCTCTTTCAATGTTATTTTCTGTTAGTCCTTGGTGGAGCAGCCCTTGCTAGACAAGTGAAGATAATATTTTTATGTAGGCTATGTACGTAGCTTTTTGAATTTTTATTTTAGCAAATGACTCATGTATTCTAATTGCAAAACCGATTCATATTGATTATTTGACTAATACAATAAGCATTAATTTCACTTGTGATCATAGTTTGAAAGTTTGTCTAAATTACAATGACTTGACATGAATCTGTCCAATTACCCGAAAGTTAATAAAAGGACTAATACTGATTACGACTTGACCCCATATAATTTTGGATCGATTAATAGAGATTGAATGATTCATTGTATTTTTTTTTTTTTTTGTGTTTGAAGAGCCACAAAGATTAAAAAAAAATGGAAACCCAATTTAATACTATATATAATATATTCGGAACCGCATTCAAAAATTTAACCGAGTTAGCCGACATTCACATCAAATGATTCATTTGACCTAATTTAAATATGATCTAGATTGAAAATGAATCAAACTCTTAGAGACAAAAACTAGAATTTCATTTTTAAAAGAGGGCAGTCGTGAATATTTTGCAAGTTCCATTTCTAAGTGTACTTTAGATCTTCCTGCATATAGGCGAATAAGAAAATTTTGCATACGAACTTCTGCAAAGGTAATGAGTGCTAGGAAATGGAAAGTAATCAAAGGAAATTATCAAATTAAAACAAGGAGTGCAGTCTAAAGAAGTGTTTTCTGAATATATTATTTTATCTTGTAATATTTAGCTGTGTTCATACTCCTTTCTCTATATTGGTTGATATTTGATACGTAGGATTAGATACACAAATTGCAAGAAAGGATCATTGGCACCTTTGAACCGCAATTTAGAAGTTAGAACGACTTACATATGCCACTTTTAAGACTAGCTTTCTTCATACCATATCCTAAAACACTAATTCAAATTTTAACCGACTAAGCTAATTGGTTATCCGTATTACTTATGAAAGCAGTATAACATAAGCTTTGCATTAAAGGTGATAAAAAGAATGTGAGGCAGTGTTAGGTGTAGAAGAGTAGGTGAAGCAGTTTGAATTAGTCAAAAGAATACTACTTAGAAAAGACATAGGCAGATTGAGTGAATCTGTCAAAAGAATTCCACTCAACAGATATTATAGTCTCAGCTTGTAGAATTGGCCAGATGATCCAAATTAAAGAATACCTACTTGCTAATAAGTAGCTTTAGGCAATCATTAATGTTAGTTGGTTACAAATTTGTGGCTATTTTACAATGAAATCATGGCTTCCATTGTTTATACTCCTGGCTTTTTTGTGCTCGATTACAAACACCATGCTAAATGTCTAATTAATGAGTTTGTCGTAAATAGGGACTTAAAGAATAAAAATAAAATTCTTACCTATATATTATTTTTTAGAAATAATTTCTTTATATAATTTTTACACTCATAATAAAAAGAATTATAATATTGGCCCATCGATTATTGATACTGGAACATCTCATATAATAGCACAATTTTATGTAATCCACTCAAAAATGTGTGTTACCTAATACGGAATATCAAAACTAGGGAGTAACCAAACCACACTACAATTTTAATTCATTTGGTTTTTGAAGACAGATGTAATATTACGAGATATTTCTAATTTATATTTAATATAAATATATCGAGGGCATTTTTTAATTTCATTTACATATTTGAAATCATAATTCTTATACCTAATATACGTTTTTCTGTATTTTTATATAGCCAATACCTATATATAATATAACAATACTTATATCTGATATATCAATATCTTTATATAATTTATATCAATTATGTATTAGAAAAATCTCGTAATATTACTAGTTGGATTTAAGTATCAATGCATTAACAATACTTTCAAAAACTCAAGTGAGCTTTTGTTTGATAAAGAAAACACGAAAACTTCAAAGGATACGACTAATAAATCAAAACTTCGTTAGAAAATGGGGAGATATGTCGGGTGAAATTGGGAGCTATCCGATTGTGGTTGAGTTATGACGTTGAAAATTAGGCAAAGTAGCTCCACGTAGTTCATGACGCGGCTATATGAATTGGAGCTGCGACTGGATCATGTTAGTCGTATTTTTCTTACTTTGCCACTGGCTTTTATGATGACCGATCGGTTTTATAGTGGTTGATTGGTCGTAGATTCGTTATCTGTATGAAAATAGGTCAAAATGGCCAAATTTATCCCCTTCCTCCATCCCTTAAAAGTTTCATTATATGAAGCTATACGTATATAATAAAAACTCATATTTATACTAAAATACTTTGCATGATAAAACATTCATAACTCAATATAACAATACTTAGTTTTTTTTAAGTTATGTATATTGAAATGAAATTTTTCTAATTCATACCTGATATAAATTATACCAATATATTAAGATATCATATATAAATATTGTTATATCAGATATAGAAATACAGATGATATAAAAATTCATAAAAATATATATCAGATATAGAAATTAAGATCACACATATGAAAATATATATCAAGTATAAATAAGAAATTTCTCATATAGAAATAAAATGTTATGATTATATATAGTCAAAGGCAATGACCAATATGCCGAGTAATGAGCGATATTATAATATCGTATACTTTATATATTTGATACGCGTAGTATACAACTTTATGTAATCCATGAAATTAAAGAATAAGAGTACGAAACATATATGGGCAAAAGCTTTAAACTTATATAGTCATCAAAATAAAGAACAAACTTTCAATTTAATGATGGTGTTTTAGGGATCGACGAGTCTTCAGCATTTAATCTGTTAATAGTTCGGCCATCATCAAATCATTGGAGCAGTACCAAATTGTTCTTATTAATTTATTTTGATTGGAAAAATACATAGAATATTATTCTCATAGGTTTAGTAAAAGTAGCATAATTGGAGTTTATCACAGTCTAACATTAGAAGTATCTTTTAACTAGCGTTATAGTATCCTTCGTATACTTTAAACAAATAATCATTAAATAGTAACGTTGGGCTGGGCTGGGGGTTCACAATTTTACATGCGCGTTTTTCTAGGCCTTAAATGGGCCGGTCTGATTGCAATTCGCTTATCAGACAGCAATGAACAATTTCCAAAAAAAATCTCCTCTACATTAAAAAAAATTAGGCCATTGGCCAATTAAGCATCTTTTCTTGGAAAGATTAGACGTGGAATCATTGCCAGGCCCAGCAATCATCTCAAATAACATCTCTTGTAGCTCTTCCAAACTGTGCTCCTTCTGGCCCCAACATTAAATCAGGGTTAATTTATTAAATAAATCATTATAATATATGGTTTTTACAAAATCTTAAATTGATTTCTTGAAATAACAAAATTTATCCCTTAAAGTTGATAAAGATTGACATATGTTGTGTTGAGGGGTAACTTTTAGTAGGAATACAATAATAATAATAATAATAATATTGTATCCTATGTATATCCAATACCTTTAAAATGATGAAAAATTAATCTTAAATATTCCTTTGACCACTGTCTTGGCTAATTAAAAGGGCAAAGTTTTAAGGCAACGCAGTTCTTACCCCCTTTATTTGGCTTTTATTAGATGTGCAATAAATAGGGTTAAATTCAAAATAATGTGCCAAATGTGTGGTCATTTTCTTCTTTACTAGCTAAAATTAATTTCATAAATTTTTTCAATATTCTCGGTACCTGTTGGCATCTTGTTCTCTTAATGGTGGCAGCCATCTCTTGCATAAAATTTGTGAAGTTCTGCACCAAAAGTTGTTTATAATCAATTCACGTCTTCCATGCTACATCTAATACAATTTTGGGCTTACGTTTTATGAATTTCTTTGAAACGAAAATCAATCAAATATGGCCAATTAATTAGGGACAAAGGAAGTATGAAATCACCTCATCATCTTCGTCTGAGACGAGGTTAAATAATCCGGCATCATACACCGATCTCTTACCCTTATCCGACAAAACTGCCCCCAAGAAAATCAATAAACCATGTCAATGAAATTATAATGACAAAACTTTGCCCATACAAGTCATCATGCACACTATCAATGCTCTAGCTAGCATCCAAATTTGCTAGTAACATAGAGTTAGAAAAATTACAAAGTGTGTCAAAATTATGGCCTTTCTTAATGATATGTGATTAGCATTTCCAAGATACTTGCATTATTTTGTTATGATAAAATTGTTGCATATGATTCATACTAAAATTATGTTGGTGAAACAGGACAATTGGACAAAGGGAACATAAATGAAGCACACTGAAAGTCTCAAAACATACCAGAGTAAGCCTCATGAATTTGCTGAAACCTATCCTTAGCTTCCCCAGCTAAATGTGGGTCTTTCGTCCATCTATCAGGATGCCATTTCTGCAACCCCTCGCACCGTAATTCATGTTATGTACATACAAATAGCTCAATCACGTACCAGTACGAACTCAAGTAGTCAAGTACGTAACAGTGTAAAACAATAGAAATGGAACATATGCTAATTAAAATTAATAAGACGTAGGTAACTTAAGCTAGTTGCATTTCGACGTACCAACGCAAGTGTACGATAAGCGCGACGAATTTCATTGATGGTAGCTTGTTTACAAAGGCCAAGGATTTTGTAATAACAAGTAGAGTTAGAAGAAAGTGTTTCAAGGCCAGCCATATTTTTTGTGCAAGAAAGTTTGGGAGAGTTGTAATTGTTTTTGGGTAGGGAGCTTTTTTGAGGCTTAGGTTGTTTGGACGCTTAGGTTGGTGGAACCTTCTAGAGGTCTTGTAGCAACTTTTGGTACTAAGGTATCGGGTAGTAATTAGCAATGCACTATTGATGGAAAAGATGTGGTGCTCCATAAATTTTGATCTAATTTTTTTGTGGTAGAGATTGGGGATGGACCATTCAAGTTGCAACTTCCAAGTTGCAACTTCCAAGTTTTCACGTACTTCGTAGCTATGTTACACGGATTCGCATATGACCTGTCGTATTATTGATGCAACATAGTCTATTAGAAATTAAATTATTTTGTCGTTTTTTCATATCCGTTCCATATCCATAAATTAATTCATATCAGTGCAACATAGCTCAGTAGTAAGCTACTATGATTTGAAAATGAGAAATATAGAAGATCTGTCTATTTAAAAAAACAAAATACATTCGAAAGTACGTAATATGGACACATATGGAACTCCTCTGCTCTTCTCAGTTTGTGTACAAATTCAAGCAACTGGGATTATTGCTCAACTGTATAAGTAACCAAAGTTACAAAAGAACGAAAAAATATATTTTATGTCACACATTTCTCTCTCACCCTCGAATACCTGATGAACAACCACCAACTGAAACGACGGGACAAAAAAACACCCCTGTAAAATCAAATTATCGACTACTTTCTAACTCCAGCTCTCCGTTTTGCTTCTGCTGATGACGGTTGCTGCCTTCTATTTTTTTGAAGTTGATTTCCGCTTGGTAGCTTCCTTGATGGTGAAGGGCTTATCGTGGGATTCATCGACTTGCTGTAATTGTACAATTATTGCATTAGCATACATCAACAATGATGACTTAAAAGCTTAAGATTCGATGAAAAAACACATAGAAGCGTGTTGTCAACCTCAATTCAGGACTAGTCAGTGTTTACCTCAATTCAGGACTCTTAGCTGGCTTGCCATCAAGTTTCTTGGACTTCAGCCCTACACCATTGGAAAGTGTAGGTGATTTACTGTGGTTGAATTGCCACAGCAAATCTGGCTCAGACGAGTCGCTTGTGGCAGCATCAAACTCATCCAAGTCATCTACATTGGTCACTTCGAATTGATTACTTCCACTGAACATGTTAAACGAATGTTCTGAATACTGTTTGGAGTCATCTTGGAAATATTTCTGGCAAAAACCATCAGACAGGGGTCCATTTTCTGCAGCTTCCCAGCATAAACGGTTCCCTGCTTTTGGAAATGAATCTTGCTTGTTGACCATGATCTTATCTACCCATTCACCAGAATCCCGGTCTTTCTCATCGTATCTACCATAATTTTGCCCAGGACTATTTACAGGGGGCCATGGAGGTGAAATTTTCAACATTTCGTCGAGATCAAAGCTTTGTCTTTTTTGTCTTGATGCAGACTTGCTACAGACCTGAAAATCAAAAGGATAAAGCTTTTTATAGTCTAAAGATTTACTAAAGTATTCTGCAGTGTTTTCTCAATGTCTTAATGTTTCCACATGGGTCAATGTGCCCAAACCAGGATGATTGGTCATAAGACAACAGCCACTTTTATCATTAGTGTTAATTCATGACACTTTTACATCTTAGTTCATCCAGATTATCATTTTCAGGTGATAAGCTTTTCAAGCAAGATTGAAAAATGCAGACAACATTACCTCTATGTTGGCAATCTCTCCCATTGGTTGCTGATGTCGACTTACATCAAACAACGAATTTCCTCCATTTTGAATGGATTGAAGTGGGGAAGGGCCATCAGCTTTTCCTCTATATCTTTCAGGGCTGCTGGATCCTGACTGATGAGAACGGACAGAATCTTCATTTTTCCTAACCAAAGCTGCCTTAAGACTGGCAATCTGAAACAAACCCAAAAATATTAATGAAAACTGTAATAAATGGGAGCACTGATGAAGCATGCAGTGAAATACAAAATTCCAGCTTCTACCTGCTCCTTAAGCTCCTTCACATCTGTACTGTCTTTGTTTACTCGTGCAGCACCAAGTTCAACAATGGCTACCCTCTCTGCAAATTTGAGAGTACTTAAAGTCTCTCCAACAGCATCAGCCTCAGGACTTATGTGTACAAACATCAGTGTCTTGGCCTGTCCTCCTGGGATGACAATAAAAACATGTCAGCCAATAAAATTCATGAAACTTAAAGAAAAGTTCAAAAATACTGTGCTAATTCGAGTAAGATATATTGGAGACAAAACCTAGTGAATCTTGTAGCAACTGCGTTAATTTGCTATTCCTGTAAGGAACATGTGAGTTCTTTTGGGCAAGCGAAGCAATCACATCTCCTAAAGCTGAAAGAGATTTATTGATGTGTTGTGCCTCTTTTAACCTATCTCCGGTCACCTCTGATTTGTCTACCCTTTCACTCCCAGCCAAGTCAACCAGATGCATACAACCATGTACTACATTGCCAGTCGCCAAGTCTCTCCCTTGAACATGAACTGTCAAGCAACTGCAGATCAATATGCCACAAGTTCAGAATCACAACGAGTTCAGAAAAAAGAAACTAGCAAATTGAGAATTGTACGCACACACACCTGTGAGAACGACTACTGCGGTCATTGAGGGCTGTCGCACCAACTGCTCTGTTGCGATGTCCAACATTCATCAGATAAATAACATCAGATGTTGATGACACTGGAACAAGGCTTGCTTCTGGGACATTAAGTCCATTTTGAGAACTGTTACGAATTTCTAATGTATAAATGTGTTAAGGAAAGACTGATGGTAGATTGATTTCGTCCATATTGTAGGATGTGTTTAATAAATCAAACCTTGATGAGTGACCAATTAGTTGAGCAAACCCTTTACATTATCCTGTAGTGCACATCTTAGCTATAAACATACCACAAAACCAAAAAAATTCAAAAATATAACAAATGATAAAGGATATCTTTTATTAAGCCCATCGCTAACAAGAAGATCTCTGACTTGCTCGTTGTAAATTTCAATCATCTGGACTGCAACATCATAGCGAAAGGTGTCTTTCCGTTGCTCCGCAAGATAAAACAAGTCACCCAAAGACCTGTAATTTACACCTTGACTCTGCTCAGTGAGGTCTTTTGGTCCAGACTAGAAACAAACATAAAAATCAAAAAGTCTCATCATATGTTATGAACTGAAGGGAAAGTGACAGAAGATTAGATATAACAATAAATTACCATAGTGAATGTTTTCCCAGAACCTGTCTGGCCATATGCAAATATGCAAACATTGTAACCATCAAGCACAGAACGAATCAGTGGCTGCATATCTGAAAAGACTTCAGCTGCCGCACATAATGAATGACTTGAGTTAGAAACTTTCTGAACAGCAACGAGAAACATTTTAGTGGTATACATTAGTACATGATCACTAACCCTGTGTCGCAGATGGGCCAAAAACTTTGTTAAAGCTAAATGATTTGAGACCTTTTCCATGCTTAGAAGGTGCCCTGATGGTAATATTCCCTTCCTCGAAATGTTCGATGGTACTTATATAACTTGAATGCCCACCTAAGAAGGGCCTGACTCGACAATAAACCCTAATACTCCCTATTAAGGAAAATTCAAAAAGAACAAAACGAGAGAGGTTATACTAATTAGTTTGAATAGACCAAGAAGTTTCATCAGCGGATATGGGGCGAAACTAGTATTAAATTTACCCTTGAGATCTTGTACTTCATTGTACAACCTACGATTTTCTTCTAGAACCTTGTGATATCCACTGGCAGCTTGAGCTAGGCCATAAATGTGGGAACCTGACAAGGTAAACATCACCAGTCTCATAAGTCATAAACCTCAATTACATTTCCTCTTCTCAGTTATTTAATAGAGTACGGCAGGAAATAAAAAAAAAAGGAGGTTGCATATTTTCCCATACCAAGATTGCGAAGATCCTCTTGGAACTTTGTTTGTATGAACTGCATGCCAGCTTTAGTTGTGTGAAGAGAGTGTTTCAGCTCCTATAAAGTAAGCTATCACCAGTAAGTATCCTCAAGATAGAAGGCAATTCATGCTGATAGAGATAGAATCTAAGTTGACTTTAAACCTGAACATGTCTTCCTTGCCGATCAAAGATCTCTTGTTGCTTCATCATTTGACTTCTCAGTTGTTCAGCACTGATATGATTGCCACCTAAGCTCTCCTGCTTCTTGATCGAAGTGTAGCTTCCATCTTCTACCTTCAATATGGAATTTAAAGATATCAAGGCTGCTTTTCACCTTAAGAAACAGTTTTGATATAAATTCACATGTTCAGATCACTTGCCTTAGAGTTATCAGAAGACAATTTTGAAAAAGGCTTCTTCCCATGCGATGTAGCAAATTCTTTTGCTGATGCTTGCCTGGGTTGATTAGCCTTGAGAAGCACATACAGAGATGGAAAGTCATTAAGTTAATTTATTTTGAAAAAACTTAGTTATCCTCACACAAAAATAGAGCATTCACAAGCTATAACTACATACCACATTATTTGGAGAGCCAATGCGTTGCTCAAATTCCTCCACAACCTTACTAAGTACTGATTCCACTAACTGCATTGAGCAAAAGGGCAATTTTAGAGAACAAATGTTACTTGATTATATGATATGTAATGGTTATGAAGTACATGTACCACGATGAAATTTAATATTCCATCTTATTTAAGCACACACAGGTGACTAAAAGCATGTCTGTTGACATTTACCACAAGGTTAGCTACATTTGCTAGATATGCATATGAAAGTCTTGTAAGCATCTCCCCAGCTTTTCTTCCATTATCCACCACCAATGGCAAAGTTTACCAAAGTTGTAGGCTTTCGGATTTTCTCCTATTACATTAGTAGAGCACTTTTATGATGCTAAAACCTGATGTAATATTTTTAAAGAGACAATTTCATTGTCATGGACCTTCATATGGGGCTCTTCTCATAAAACTTCATACAAACTCAAACCACCAATATTTATCACTGCCTAACAAACGAGGACAAATCTCATTACATTATGTCATGGTTCCTGCATATGCATCCAACTAACCTGTGGAACTTCATCAGGCTTCTTATCCGATAGAAGAGCTTGTATAAGTGAACTCAAGGACCGTGAACTTGGCTGCAAAGTGGTGAGAATTGTTGTCACTTAGATGCTATGGCAGGAGCAACAGGCATAAGATTTGACACAGGGAGTAAACAACAGAATACACCAACAGATTAAAAGCACTAACCAGTTTGCTAGAGTCCATGTCATGAGAAAGGGCACTCAAGGATTTTTCAGTCATCGAAGGGTTCCTCGTCAGGGAATTTGTAAAGGGCTCCGATTTTGTGCGAACAAATTGTTTCACGGAGGTGGTGGCTGGCTTTACATTTCCACTAAATTTCCATACTCCGGTTCCGCCAGTCTGCTTCCATTCATGATAAGATTTGAGAGCTAGAACAGAATTCACCACCCTTGCTAGTATCCCTCCCTAAACACAGAGACAATTCCACTCAGAAAAAGTACGATTACACTGAGCAGAATTTCACGGTTTATTATTATAATCAGCATACTGAAACTTCAAATTCTGCATGCAAGTGCAAGTGATCATAAAACTTTTCAACAGTACACATTAAAATGTTACAACCATACTTGCTCAAGATCAGATGCCTCAAATGTAGGAAGTCCCATCTCTTCTGCTGCTACAAGAAAATTCCTAACATTCTCAAAGTACTGATAAGCTGACAAAGCTGCTCCATCAGGAAGAAGTGCAGAATCATTAGGGCTCTCCACCACCTGAAATTGTGCCATCCATTTGTTATATCAGCAATATTTCAACAACCTTACACCCATAACCGAAAAAATTCAGACAGAAGCAATAACCTTAGGCACAGCACCAGGTTGAACCTTGTTAAGAACATTACAAAGGATCAATCCACTCCTCAAACCAAGCCTATACTCTTCTTCAGACGGCTCTGCTGGCAGGTCTTTCGCAGCGACAACTCCCACCATTTTTCTAAGCCAACTAGCTGCTTCATATCTTCTCATAGCTGATCACAGTGCCATCCATCAAATCTCCAATTAGCATATCATCGACACAAATCACATATTACACAAAAGTTGAACAAAACAATCTCTCAAAGAAAACCTACTTCCCAACATCCATCAATTCAGCTAGTATAACTACTTCCTCAAATTTCACTAAAAGGATGAAGTATTATACAAAATCATATTATATAAAACCATATTATAAAATCAAATTTCCAATATCCTTCTGTATTATAATTTTATGGACTAATCAAACACAAATCACATCAATTTCAGATAAACAAAATGAATAATAAAAAAAATAAAAACAAAATCACAAGAAAATTAAGAAAAATTTATACCAGCTTCCTCAGCTCTTCTGGAATCCAAATCAAGACCTCTAACACGAGTCCCATGTTGATGAAGAACATCCTCAACAACAGACACAACACTAAACGATAAAGCCTCAGTCGCTGCCATCCAAAACCGCCCACCAAACTTTCTCTCTCCAAAACAACAAAAAAACAAAACCCCAGAAAAAGTTTCAAACACCCAACAACATGAACTGTCCAAAAGAATCGAAATCAAATCAAACCAACAATGGACAATATTGACAAAATGGGTAACTAAATTAGACAACCCTACCCTCAAAAAAGATCAAAAATCCCAAACAAAATTAAAAATAAAAAAACCCAGATCAAATTCGACCCAAAAATATGTAATTTTGTCAAAGAATGATTAAAAAAAGATGAATAAAAAGCAGAGGAAATGGTCTCAATCTTTGGTAGTTAGATGAAAGAGATGGGTTGGATGATAATGTATTGCTTTGAGAATACTACACACTCACTTTACAAGCCATAATCCGCCATTTTTATGCTTTTCTTTTTTGCTTTATAGTTGTATAGTGTATGTAGTGTGAGGGATACCAGAGTAGTAAAGGAGGAATTTCTGCCGAAGTTGAGTCCGAACCTATGTGGAGAGGGTGGATAAAAACGGTAATAACACTAATAAGGGAGTGGGGCTGTGGTGGTGGACTAGTGGGGCTTGAATTTGGGTACTGTTTTTTTCTGGGTGTTCAACAAAAGTGTGAAATTAACGTCTTCCCAATGTGCATGTAAAATTGTAAATGTAGTATGGTACGGAGTAAGGAGTATTATACTATGATAGAGTGCATCGTGCATGTATCTATGTTGGTAAGTCACACTCGAGTACTTTGGCTTGTGTTGTGTGACTTACATGTAGGGTCAACGGATCGATTTTGGGTTAATCCATCGCGAATCAGTTCTTATCGGATCAATTTTGCTTATCGGGTCGGGTGAAATTAGTTATTTGCTTGGTCGGGTTCAAGTCGGGTTATATTCAAGTCAAGGTCGTATCTAGTACAATCGGGTCGATTCCTAAACGAGTTATTACGGATTCGGGTTAAGGTCGGTTCTTGTAAAATCGGGTCGGTTCCTTAACGGTTTATTTCGGGTTCGGGTAAAAGTCGGTTCTGGTAAAATCAGATCGGTTCCTGAACGGGTTATAATGAGTTATTTCGGGTCAAGGTCGGTTTTGATAAAATCGGACAACGATGATGGTTAATTTATAAATTGGACAATGATGATGTCGATAAGTCATTTAAAAACAAAATATTTATGAGGTAATGATTATTAAATGTGTATTATCCTATCAAACTAGTATATGATATGTATCTTTAGTGTATCAATGTATGATATGTATCATTTTATTATGACTATTATCTATATTAATTATCTATATTAATGCATATATATCATATAAATATATAATCTATTTGATGATTGAATTATTCTATTAAATATGAACAAGTATCGAATATAGACATATCTATCAAACAAACACAAATTAAGATAATCAATTAAGTATGATAGATTTAATCGAATCAAATCAATAGTGAATATTGGTATAAATAGAGGAATTCTATGAAAGCTATATATTAGTTTTTTATTTAATGTTATTTAAAGAGTAGGTTGTATGAAAATGATTATCATTTTAGAAAGAGAGGGATGTCAATGAGATTTATGAATAAATAAAACCCCAAATTAGAAGGCTCTAATCTCACTTTTCATAGGCATAGACATGATGGTTTTGCTTTTATTTGAATATTTAGTAAATCTTTTAAAATCTTTATTAATAATTAAATTAATAAAAATATTTGGTTTCAAAGTCATTAGATATTAGGTAAAAATATAGGCCTGTCAAGATTAGGTCATATTCACGTATATTTAGATTATTAACGTATCCAGTGAATTCGGGTAACGAATTGTTATAAATCGGGTTATATCAATTATGTATCGGTTTCAATCGGTTTTGGTTTCTTTTAGGGTCGGGTCCGTAACAGGTCGGGTTCTTAACGGATCGGGTCCCTAATGGGTCGGGTTTGTAACGAGTCGGGTCCCTAACGAGTCGAGTCTGTAACGGGTCGGGTTCGGGTATTTGAATATCGGGTCAAATTGGTTTCGGGTTAACTTCAGGTCGGGTTGGGTCGGTTTTCGGGTCATAATCAGATTGGGTCCGGGTCGGTTTCAGGTAACTTATCGGGTCGGGTCTGATTCTGACAGCTCTACTTACACGCATAGTCGCATATCATCTTTTGAGGTTATTTTATATTCTCATATGTCTCTTTGTTTTTGTTTTATTTCTATTTATATAATTAAATTTTAAAAATTTGACTATAAATTTTCATCATGTTACAAGAAATAATATATTTAAGTAAGATTTTTTTTTCTTACGGATGTATCTAAATGCAAATTTTTAGAATATGAAATTTATGTAACTTTTCGTTTTACAAATTTGCAGATAAAAGCGTTTTAAATCGTGTCTTGAAAACCGTAAAAAGTCAATTGGGTCACAAAATTAGGGCCAGAGGGAACAATTTGGATTTTAGAATAGGCACTTTAGAGTAGGAGTGTTAATTCAAGTCCATGGGTCGGTTTCGAGTTGACCCGTTGCGGGTCAGTGCTTATCAATTTGGGTTAAAATGGGTCAATTTGATCTTTTGAATTGGGTTGGGTCATTATCAAATCGGTTATTTTGTTACTCGGGTTTAGACCAGGTCATCTTTGGTTCTGGACATGGTCATAACGAATCACTTCGAATCGATTTCTATACGAGTTATAGCGGGTTGTTTATGATTCAGGTATATTAACTTCCTATGCCTCTTTGTCAATACGAGAGTGAAATAGCTGTATCAAGTACGAAGCATCAGTTAACTAATTGACAAATAGGTCTCATACTTTAAAGTACCTTATATCACATGAATAAAATTAAATTAAGTCACTCCTTTACAAAGTTGACTTCTTTGTGATTCGTTGTGATAAAACTTGTAATACGTGAATAAAATACAAACTATTCCAACACAAGCACCCATTATACACAAGTTTTTACCGTATTTCACTAATCGACTACTTCAAAGTTCAAACAAATTATACACAAATAAACACTTCCTAATAAGTTTATAGCTTTGAAAAACAAAATCCTTTGACCTTCTTAAAAATAAAAATTAGGTAATTATATTTTGTTCGACTATTAAGTTTTAAGTAAGTTGTATGCAAGATTAATGTAATTCTTACATGTTATTCTTAAAAAAAATAGTACTCCGTAAGATTAATGTTACTCTTTCCGTCTTTTTATTTTTGCCCCAATTTTATTTATGATGTCGAATTTTAAAAAGTCTTACCATAAATTCTCGTTGTGTTATAATATATAATATATTCAAATGAAATCTTATTGGATGAATTTCAATGTAAATTTTTAAAATATTAAAATTTCATAAATTTTCATCTTACAAATCTAAAGATAAAAGTATTTTAAATAATATGTTAAATATCGTGATAAATCAAATGAGATTTAAAATTAGGAGCATAAATAAGTAGAAGAGTGTTTAGAAGTCTACTTAGCTGAAGAAAATGGGCCCTTCGAAGTGAGAACTAAGCTTGTAATGAATCATTTTACGTCGATTGAGTGGATTGTTGAAACCGCCTCCACTTTTCCGTTCAGTCATATACTCATATTGATGATGATTGTCACACTTAAGTGCATTTTAACGAAAATGTGTCATAAAAATATTCTGTTCCACTTCTGCTCAAAATGAGGCATAAATTTACTACTGTAGTCTTCTTTCATTTTCGGTGAGGTACTCGGTATTACTGACTCAGTGAAGTACTTCCTGTCCCCTTTTTTTCCTTATTTTTTATTTTAGTTCGTTTTTCAAAAATTGCTTAATTTACTTAAAAACTTTCTATTTTGGGTTATTTCACCAAAAAAAATTTATTGTATTTTAAAAAAGTGTATTTTTGTACTTGGGGTAAAAAAATAGGGGACAGGGGAAATATATAGAAGAGTGAACTAGTGACATTCTAATCTAAGCCTCTATTTACTAACCTTCTTTACACTTAATTCGGAAAAAAAATAACGTGAGTTTATCAGTTAATTTCTTGAAAATAAATTTATGATCAGCTTATGATGAATAAGTTCAAAAAGTTGTGATATGTAATAAAACGTTCGAATAAAATTCATATTAGTGTAATTTAAGGGGAAAAAAAGTTCTTTAAAACACTGCAGAATAATTAATGGTGGCTTCATATTATGGGTTGAGGAAGCATACTCATGAAATCTTAAGACCTAAAAATAAGTAACTTTGAGGAGATAAAAGTGTAAGTGTAAGTACTTTGTATTAACTAGGCATCACACCCAAAAAAAAATTCAACAAAATGATAATATCCATCGAATCTAATATTAAATATATAGAGTTATACATCATCAAAATCAAGGAGTACTATCTTAATCTTTTTCTTTTAGCATATAAAGTGTCGATGAAAATGGTTGAGGGTTAATCAATTAAAGAAATGCTTCATTTTATTTTTTTTAGTTGATAATATTTATTATAGAGCAATTGTCACTACATGATTTCAAGTATATTTATCTTCAATTATCATTAACAAAAAATTCTAAAAAAAATTTCAAGGAGTATAACGGCATGTTTTGTTAATAATTTTTTTTATTCTCTTAATCCCATGTTTGTGAATTTCATCCATAGTTCTTCATATTAATAAATAAAGTAGTGCTCGATTTTTACGAGACTTCACATATAACTATGGTTTTTTAGGCACAATTAAGAAGACCACATATAAAAGTCAAAATAGCTCGATTTTACCATTAAAAAAAGTCCAACGTGAGTCTCAGTCTCAGGAGGTATAATATTCTTTCATTGCTCAGAGTTATCCCATTAGGCCCCATTAACCACCCACGTCTCTTTTGGCAAACGCTAAGTATTTGAGGGTAAAGTCGTCCAACGGTATGAAAAAATCTTAACGTTCAAAAAATTCAAATGAGTGGTTCGGATACAACGGACTATAGGTTCGGAATGGTGGAACCAATTAAGCGGGTACCAACCAGGTTTACCTTTAAACGGGTCCCCTTCTTCTTTTTATCATGTGTCAAGCGGTTATTTTTTGCCTTTTTTCTCTTTTTATTTTAGGAAAGCTTTTGACATTATTATGCTCAAAGAGGTGATAAAACCACAAGGCCGTCTTCTATACGTAAGAAAGTTAAATCAATTTAGGACCAATTACATATTGTTATAGTGTTGGCCATCAATAGATAGAGCATAAATAAACTCATGCCTACATTCATGAGTTCATGAGAATCCCTCTTTAAGGGCGAGTCCTCCAACTTGAGCCGGACAAGATCGGGTTGACACGCGGGCTCAGTGAGGCATGGCGCGACACAAGTATAGTTATGGCCACTTTTGTACTCTGTCTTAAAGTAGGCCATGAGCAACAACAAAATTTAAGCTCGAGCACGACACAAGTATCATGGGTCAAGTTTTAGGGAAAGGTAGCATGACACTACACAACACAACACGACCACAATCATGCATGACATAACAAGAGTCTAGGTACAAGCTGATATGACTCAAGACGGACATGACACGACCCATGCCTACATCTACCTCCAACTTCCATCAATTTCAATTCCAAAAAAATCAATATTTTGTTCTGGCATTATATTGCTATGTTGCAAGTCTAAATTATAACATAACTTTGTTTGGTTACGGTGAGTAGATTTTGATGAAATCTTATTAAGACAACTTTGTTGCCATAATTGGTTTGGTATTCTTTACAAGACAAGCCCTGCCTTAATTTGGACGGCTCCACTATTCCAATCTTGATTCAAAGGCCAATAAGGGGTAAAAGAAATCGGAGGCCTATGATTCTGTTCTTGGCACTAGTGAGTTTGAATGGCTCCCTCCTACTTATATCCCTAGCCTTATTCATGACATGATGAAGCTATTGATTCCTGATTACTTCAAAAAACCGTAGTTAAGTACCTCTATCTCTTACTTGATTCATTTCTTTAATTTATTGTATTGTGATATGTAATCTATTGTGCTCTTTCATCTATGAGACGTTGTGATTGGTTTCTTGTGTCATATGATGAAGTGGGTTTTGTCTAATCTATTATATCCTAGCTAGCTATGATATAGTGATTTGTTCGTACTTAAAAATTGTCTAGAGTATGTTGTGATTTTATGATACTTTGGTGTTCTTTTTTGTTATATATATATATATATATATATATATATATATATATATATATATATATATATATATATATATATATATATTCCTTCAATCTATACGTAATTAGCATTGAAAAGTTTTTTTTTTATATGTTGGTAGTTGGTTTTCTCGTTTTTTATGTGTTCATATGTCGTTTAGTTCTATGTTTTCACACAATGTTATTTTTTTTGTGGTGTTATGCTATTTGGTTCCACAATTTCTCACGATTTCATATTTTACATGGTTCCATTATTTGTTTCTCCATGCTATGATGTTCTAGTGATGCATGGAAATGAACCAAATAAGTTCATAGGTTTCATATGTTAGTTCTATTTTTTTAGTGGAATGGACATCAAATCCTCAACCACAAACTTTATTGGCATCCTTTCAACTTTGCCTTATAATTATTTTCTACCTTGAGGTTTTGTTTGGAAATGATACTTTTTTTGACATCTCTTCAAATTGTTCATATAGTCCATCTACTACAAAATTGTAACTATTTGCAAGTTTGCTATGTGACCATGTGATAATTAGAGATTGATGTTGTGTTGGAGGAGTTATATCGTGCATGTTAATCTTTTATTGTCATTTATATATTTTCTTTTTCCTCTTATTCCCTTAGTATGTGAATGTTGAGAATTTGATATATTACCTTGGCTTGCTCCTTATTAGTAAGTTGTTGCCTATGTCCCTTAGTGAACAAATGTTCAATTTGCTCCACTATTGCATCTAGCTTAGTCCTTGTTGGCCAATTGTTGCCTATGAGTGTTGGGTTTATTGTTGCCTCTATCGGAATTAAGGTGAAGCCACAAAGGGACAACTCACTATCAAACCATTCATTCATAGTTGCCATACTCGATAATTATTAAATTTGAAAATAATTCTAAACTAAGCTTCCTCTTGCTTCAATAAATGTATTGACATAATTTAATTTTTGTCTTTGTTATGTAAGGGCTGTAAAATTTAATTTTTTTGTGGGAACTTTTGTGGTAACTTCAAATGTAAGTGAAACTTTAGATTTGGGATGAAAAATAATTTTGTCTAATTATTTGCCGTAGGAGTACATAATTACTGTTGAAAATGGTGGTGAAAAGGGAGGGAAAGAGTGGCCTAACCATAATATTTTCTCTCCAATCAAAGCCTTTGACTTATGGCTAATTAAAGTATAAAATATAAATAGATCAGACCAAGGTTGTTGTATTTTACCTTTAGCCTTAAAAAAGTAAAACCATTGTGACTGAGGCTTTTACATAGAGACAGAAGGAGTAATCTTTTGTTGAATGGATGAAAACTTGTTAGTTTAGTTTGTAAAGTTATTGAAATTGACATGTAAATTTTTGGATTAAATATCATCAATTTTATTACTTTTGTGGATTTTTGCTCAACCAAAATTTTATAGTTAATTGTTCAGAACTTTAGTTGAAGGGGAATAAGAAACACTGGTATTCTTTGGTTGAATGATATAGAATAGTCATATACCCCGTACTATTTATGGCTATCAAGTATCAACATGAATACGCATGGAAATTTTTACCGTTTTTGTTTGACTAGATCTTTACATAGTGCTATTCCAAGGCTAAGATTCAAATACCTTTCTCACGAGTTTACCTTAGTTATTTTGGTGGGGGTAGGGGGGTCAATCAAGGAAAGGGTGCATAATTATACTCATTATCAACATATGAATATGATCCCCTCTTTTTATATCTTGTTTTGCTGATATTGATTAAGCATTGTTATGCACATGATACTAATTATGGTTTTAAGCAACCGGTAGAGAAACTGTGGATATCATTTCAATTATTCACTGCCCTTCCACCATGAAATAAAGGTCAGTTGTCAAAAAGCTTATAGGAAGTGATCTTCACATTATAAACATTATAATCTATTTGTTTATCTATTTACTAAATCCATTTGTTTATTTATGTTTTGTAGATTTGACTTCATTTTATTTTTACCTTGGGAAATCCTATGAGTATATCGCAATTCTTTTGTCAAATAATCCAAACTCTTATTGTTGAGGTTAGAAATAAAACAGTGAAGGAAGAATTCAATATCTTCCTTAGCCTTAGGCCTTTGGATTTCCATTACCAAAAGCACATGAATTCCGAGCTTTACTTTTTAAGGATGTCGTTTTTGTTCAATGTTACCAAAACCTCCTTGGTTCGGCGTCTACTCGAAGTGTTGCTACTTGCAATGCAAAAAAATCTTGATACATTATTGTATCTCAGTAAAAATATCAATTAAAATAATAAAAGCTATCCCTCAAAATTAATAAAGATTGACATATGTTGTGTTGATGAATAACTTTTGTTATGTTGAGTAGTTAATTTTACTGATTATATAATAATTTTATTGTATACCGTGTGTATACAATACTTTTTAGTTAGAAGGAGCTATGCTTTAACTAAGGAAAGTTTGAACCAAACCATCTCTATTAAAAGAATTGGGAAAAAAAAAATCAGTGGCAAACCCTTTCTTATACATTGCATTCTTTTCTTTAACACTCATTTTCAACATAATTTATGGTACAACAGCTATAAAATTTTTATAATAATTCATTCTCCATATAAAATAAAAAATGGCCCAGGACATGATTTTACATTTTTATGAAATTTTCTTTAATTATAGACATGTTACCAATCACTTGTGAAAAGAATGATGAAAAACATAGCATTCTTCCACTACTTTTTGATGTACCACTATACCTTTGAGCCGACCATATATATGATTAAGGGGATACTTTTTTTCTTTTTCTTTTTTTTTCCCCTCTCAATTTCTCATCATCCATTTGCTTTTTTTTTCAACGGGGACGGGGGATGTTTGATAGGCACCTTGCCCTCTTGTCGTTTTGACACTTCATCTTGACTTTTAAGATATTTATGCCATTTCATTGCCCAACTTATTACAATGTTTCAAAGTAGCTAGCCAGTCTAACAAGTAAAAGGAGAGGAACTAAGGGAGCGTGTAAAATAAATTACGAAGAAAGCAAGATGTAATACTGCAGTCCAATCAATTCACTGATCTAGACTTGGATTTAGTATTAATCTTTGCATAATTCGACAAAAGTGAACCATCCACCTTTTTAGTCGAACTAATGAGTTGTCAAATAATAAGCACCATCGCCTCCCATCTTTATGAGTGCAATTAGTCTGGCCATTGTCATTGTGGATGGAAAGACAAGCTTAATTTTCTAATCCATTTCTTTATTGGATTTAATTTATTTCTTTTTCAATTTATTATATATTAAAAGAAAAAGTGTACTTTGTTTATACTTTGATGTGGGGGGTATGGTACTTGTGGGGAATTGGGGAGGGCGTATCTCACAAATTTTGGCTTATGAAAAGTACATTGCACCATCTCATCCACAAACAAGAATAACATCATTGGAAAGAAATACTGTTCAAAGAGTATCCTAGATAGATGTAGAAGGCAGCATTAAGCTTATGTCATGAAAAAGATTAAGGTTGAAGGAACTACTTTTTACTTAGATTCCTATGAAGTACTTGAGATTACATATTTCGAAAAAAAAAATGGCAAACTCTTAGCAATAACGAAAAGGTCCGTTTCGTATGCATTGTACAGAACGATTGATTCA
The DNA here is from genome assembly GCA_026401315.1 of Dysphania ambrosioides. Taxonomy (NCBI): domain Eukaryota; kingdom Viridiplantae; phylum Streptophyta; class Magnoliopsida; order Caryophyllales; family Amaranthaceae; genus Dysphania; species Dysphania ambrosioides. The sequence goes on from CM048661.1 coordinate 12,982,199, forward strand.
TGACATTTTCCAAGCAGAATTTTACTTAATCTCTAATGATCTCGCGTGAATGGAAGGGAAGTTTGGGCCTTTAGAGGAAGGAAAGGGGAATGCATGGGAAGCCATTGAAAAGCATTCATTTTCTTTCTCCTATACGGCTATGCCTCATTCAGAAGTTCATTAAGAAAAGAAATTACTAAGGATAAACCAAAGCCTTCCAATATTGAAATTATTTGTTAGTATTGCTAAGATTAGGAAGGGAAGAGGATATAGAAAAACAAAATGTGATCCCAAGCCATTTAGTAGTAGACTATGAGCTTTTTGTACACGAAATTTCCAGCATAACTGCAGCAGTACAGCACTTAATGTCCAAATACTAACAAAGCTGCTTCTTTCATAGTTTCACAAATATTGTTACAACCTCGGCAAAGTCGACCGTTAACACTTAAGTCTATTTAAATATTTTCATCATCATCATCTTCCTGTCCATTCACAACAACAATTTCACCCCTATATTCTGTGAAAAAATAATGAGATTTGAGATTTGGATACTTTTCTATCGGACGGTAAACCTAGTTTCTAGGCCACCAAAAAATTGAGAGAAAAATATAGTTGCAGGTTGGCTTATCCACAGTAGTTCATCAAGGCAGCAAAACAGGTAAGAGTCTATCCAAATTCAAAGTGTATGAGGCTGAGTGTCAGGATGGAACATATTAACCAAAGACCGGTGAATCATCTCAAAGCTGGTGAAGGTAATAACAGCAGCTGGCGTAGTTCTAAGCAGATTGGTGGCACAACCACGGTAAAATCCAGAAATGCCTTCTTGTTGAAACACTTTTCTAACACAATCAGTTACTCCCAAGTACCGTTTCTCTGAGTGGTGCCCTTGCTCTTGAAGCCTTGATCGAACCACCTGAGATTAATTTCTTCATATCAGATTATTTAGTTCTACTAAAAGGGATATATGAGTTTTTTTTTTTTTCAAAATAAAAAGCCATCATCAGCACCAGAAAAGGATTCTATGACAGAAAAAAAGTCCAAAAGACAGATGCTGAGGGACAAAGATCCTAGAAAACAACAGAGGGTTGACTGAACGTCCATGACTATTTTTCTTGAGATAAAAAGAATTACTATAAACAAAAATTATCTTTCAGCAATGATATAACTAAAGAAAGAGCCTTCACATGATTCCCTCCCATATATTTTCGCTTGTCTCATGTTACTCACTTATTCTCCATACTAGCAAAAATTAGTTAAAAATAGATAATATCAGCATACACAATTTAGCTGGGAGTAGTAAACCAAACCAATCATAAAATACTCCCACCTTCCCATTCTAGGCCAAATTCTATACTAGATGTCTAGATGCACCAAAATTATAGGTTACTCTTCACACCTAGTAAGTTAGTTAAATATTGATTTTTTTGGACGTTATTCTTATTATTTTGAGGATATAATGTGTAGTGCAGACTATCATAATAATGTGCTGGTTCTCATTATTTATACGGAAATCCATTACCTAAAACTAAAGGTGGCCAATGGGATGGACAGGGTGATTTTTGATTTTTTTTTTTTTTTTACAAAGGATGAATGGAGTAATTTAGGTTCAACAACTAAGACCAGAAAATGTAACTAAAGATCAAGTAATGGCAACAATCATTGCAGCTATTTATATCCTGGTACTGGATGAAAATATGCTCTAAAAATTATGATCATAATGGGTCGACTAACTTAAACCCTAAAAAGTCCATTAGGGTTGATACTAGATGCTTAAACTATCTACTGCAGCTCGTAAGCCTCAATTAAACCAGCATCATAATATAGCATACATAATATATGTTAGCTAGAAAAGAATACACTGTTGATGCAAAGTCAATTTAAAGTAAGTCCCCATCAGCCTATGGACATTCTAAAAATCAATTAATAGACGAATGAAAAGTACTAGAGCAAAGCATTCTTCAAATGTCTGAAATTCTAGAATAATATACCTCATGAGGATATGTCAATGTAGATGCAAAAATCTTCGAAACTGATGATGCAATTGCTACATTACGCGCAGGAATCTTGTCAATAGCAGTTTCATCTACAAATAAAAATTAAAATAAAAAAGATAGGTGATTCTTTAAGTCTTGATCTGAATGCAGAAATCTATTCAGCTTAATATCAGTTCAAAGTCTTATTAAATACGTGAAATACCTTTGTTGGCCAAATAGCTTTTAACTTGCTCATATAAAGGAAATTGGATAGCCACATGACTAATACCAGCCAATGCAGGGACAAGGCCACTGTAATCAAAATACATTAGAAAGTCATGTCGCAGCAAAATATACATATTTGGTTGGCATCTAAAAACAAAGTTGCACTACAACATACTAGATTTTACAAGAACTACAATAAATTTGTTTTCTATAAAATCAGTAATTCAGTGATCTGCCTTTTAGATTTAAATGAACAAATTATATGCCTCAATAATCTGCCTGCAACTTTTCATATATATATATATATATATATATATATATATATATATATATATATATATATATATATATATATATATATATACACACACACACACACACACACACAATTGATTAAAAAAAGCCTATCCCATATGACAGGGATAGACATCATACATCAAAAGTGTCATTAAAGACATAAGGTAATGTTAATGTAGTATGTGGCCTAATAACAAGCTAAATTGCAGTAACGATATTCTTAATTTTATTTTTCAAAAAAAATGAAAGCGGAAAATAATAACAAGCACTCAAACAGACCCTTCAAAAATTATATTACAAAGTGAATTACTAGAGCTGGGTGATTAATTTTGGAATAACAAAATATCAGTACAGCAGCTAACGACCAATATGACATGGTTGTAAGGTACCTGGGAGATGAAAATATGACAGGTACTCGTAGCTTAAAATTGTGTTATGAATTTGGTAAATCAATATAAGTTGTTGATTTCAAAATTTGAAGCCTAGTTTACCACAGTTGTAATGATTCATTCAGGTAAAGTATAAACTAAGAAATAAAATCAAATGACATGTTTAGTGTTTCCAAGTGGTGACACAAAGCAACATCTGATCAAAAGAAGACTTTGCTGCAGACCACTCTCTAATTTTCAGAAAAAACAATATTTAATACGAAATTTGTTTTTAAAAAATTAAAGCTTCGGAAAAGGTACTGAGCAAAATAATTTCAGAAAATAAAGTAATATAGCACATTAAGAAGTCGGGATATATACATGCACTAACCTATATAATCCACGGATACCCTCCTTGTGCGCTATTATCCTCAAAGCAGATAAAGTACTCTTGTAGGGATCCACACCATTTCTCATTCCTTGCGTCTGTAAACGAAATTGAATAAATGACTGCTTGAGCTAAATTTATGAAAGCAATGAATGGTGCACAAACAGAAAGGAAGAGCCTCAAAAACTACTCAGGTTCCCTTGCATGTAAATATATATATTTGTATTTGACATCATGAGCAATGGAAATAGAATTCAATATCATAAACAAACCTGAAACCTTGTCTTTACAACCCAAAGAGGATTTGTAACAATGACTGTAGCAGCCCCAGCTCCAGAAGCAGCAATCATATTAGCACCCACTGAAAGTTGATAATTTCCATCTACTGATGCACAACTGGAAAAATGTTACAAACTTGCAAAGAGTATAGGACAGGCAAATTAGATAATTTGAAAGGCAATTCTCCATTTAATTTTCGATGTCAGATCGACTAAGAAAAACGGAGCAATCCCATCTTAGAAATTATAAGAAGGTAAATAACTAACCATCTGAGCCAAGAAGACTCTTAAGCTGTTCGTACATAGTAAAATACACCTGCAACCAATATAGAATAAAGTCATTAAGATGAAATCAAATAAAACAGACAACTCCAGGTCTCCAGCAAATAAATTCCTAAAAAAAAACTACGCCCTGTATGTTACAGTGCAAGAATTAACAATTCAACAGTCAACCCCTTAGATGGAAAGTAATGAGCATGAGAACAAAAAATGAAAATGAGGCTCTCAGATAAAATAACTGCAGCAAGTGACAATTGTTATGAACTACGGAATAATTTTAAGCTGACTAGCTAACCCCAAGAGGCTATTTGGAAAGGGTTTAACTTAGACTTTGGAAAAGAGCTGCTAGGAACAACATGTAGAAAGTATTGGGAGTTGAGGAAGACACTTGGAATCTACACTTTTCAGACTAATGCTCGTTGAGGTATTATACCCAATTGTATTCATATAGTTTCTTTACACTTTTGAATATCTTGAACCAAAATGAACAAGTATTTGAAATCTTCCTTGTACTCAGTTAAATGAAACTAGCTCATATTTCTAGACTTAGGTAAGCATGATTACCAAGTAAGCAAACATAAACCTCTCTGCTTGACCGAACAGTATAATGCCACTATATACATAGATTAATTTTATAAGTGAAAGTAATTGTACACTGCAACATATGCATTAAGTAACCCTACCTTGATAAATGTAATAAAGTAATTGAGAAAAGGGGAAGGAAAAAGGAGTCTGATGAGATAGATTTAGAACAGCCAACAGTAAATCAACCAAGGCCTCATATTTGATTCACCTAAGCTTGGAAAAAGGGTAAAGTGTATATGCAGATTAGAGTTTGTTACAGATTCTTCCAGTGGGGTATAGGTGAAAATCACAAAATAGTTTGTTAGGATGTGGAGTGATGAGAAAGACAGAGCAATGATGTAGTAAAAGGGGAAGGGATGATACAGTAAAATTAATTCAGAAAAATAAAGAGAAAATGGTCATCCTCTTCTTCCCCAAATTAATCAGCAAATCTTCTTGCTTTCTATGCTCATTTACTACCACCTAAATCCATTTATTTAGTCATAAAGAAAATTTTAATTTGATTCTTAGCATAACCAAAGAATCTTGCATAGACTTCACATCAAAAAAATTTAGGGATTTTTCCCGAGGTGTCAAAATACCCTTGTGGTTTGTTGATTCCTAAGGTACCCATATGCCTAACTTAACACTAATTGATATGGAAAAGTTACATCAGTTAAACGGGTGAGCTTTCTTAGGATTTATTGCTAAATATTCCCAAAACTCAACAAGCATCGTCATTGAATGACATTTTCTATCCTCTCTCTTCAAATTTTCTCTCACCATTATGGGCAACAATTTTTTTCATAAAAAGGCAAGTTGTTAATGGGTAATACTCTGTATTGTTTTTACACTTCAAATCAAGCCTTTAACTTCCTTCTTCTTATTGACCCAAAACTTGAAAGTATGGTTCTACAATCAAGATCACATTCAAAGCAAAGGAGATCCCACTATTTTATATAGATAAACAAAGGTGATTTCTTTATGAAGACATCAAGTAGCATAGCATCATACACCACTTCTTCACTTCACCTTGTCCCCCTTTATCTTTCAGAATATGTTTCAACAATCCCGTAGAATATATAAAGCAAAAATCATCAAAGTCAACAATTATCCGGAAAATAAAATTAATAATAATTCATCTTCCTCTTTTTGGGTTTGGCCGATATATGATTGGGTTATTGGGTATTTGTTAAAGGATGACATTGTTAGCTTGAATCTTGTTTTTTCGTCGCTTAGAATTCCTGCTTTGCAATTGTAGTAGCTCACCCACTGTCATTACTTGTCCATCACCATCAATGTATCAAACATTCAGACCACAAGGGTAGCTTAGGAATTTCCAAAACCACAAGGTTATTTTAACAATTTTGTCAAATATCAAGGTTTTGTCAGGGAAAATCCCAAAAGGTACAAAAATGGGAAGCTACAATACTTAAGAAATAGCTCCAAGCCCCCAACAGAGGGAAGGCTAAACAAGCAATAAATCAAAGATCTCTAAAATTTCACAAACCACAAGTTAATTTTAGATCCACTGCACCTAGGAGAGACATCTAAGAGAATTCAATATAACCATGCTATACTAAACCAATAGCTTCTTACACCAAGCTTTTTAAAATTTTTACCATTGTTTCAGGATATTACTATAATAGTCTAGCTTTCTCCCAAAAAGTGTTACTTCAGCTAAAAGAAGGAATACAAGGTGGGTTCAAGAAGCCCCCACAAATCATTAAAAAGGAAAAACAGTGCTAACCATACATTGCATCTAAAAATGGCACGCAGTTTAAAGCCCTTTTGAAAAGTCAAAGGTGGAACTGAAAACACCACTTAAACATATGGATGCTGGTCAAGAAAATCCCAGAGGTCTTCTCAAACAAATCCACTCACAAAACACAGAAAAAGCCAACATTTAACAATAACCCCTTATATTTTCACATCTCATTTATTGGCCTTGCAAATGGATCTAACAAGTTAGAAGGGAAGACCACATAATGTCAAGAACATCAAAGATATACAGAGCCTCTGCCACAGATACGCCTATTGGTTAACGCCTATTGATTAATAAAGCCTCTGCCACAGAAAAGTCTATGAGTGTACTGCCAACTTAAACACAACCTTTCCCATAGATAAGCCTATGAAACCTCCCACTGTTTATTTACTATCAGGCATAGTGCAAACTTGTAATAATTAATTGTGTAGCTCTGCCATCGAATAGAAAAGTAATCATAGTCCATGAATTACAGGTATAAACAGTTTACAAACATTGAAACAATTAGCCTCCATAAAATTTATAAACAAATGATAAAGATATGCAGCTTCTTTGTAAACATGGTTATTGACCATTGAATCACAAATGTGCAATTCCGAAATTCAACCAGTCTTCCATCTCCTCTCAACAAAAAACAATATTTACCAAACCATTAATTATACATCCACCCTCAATAAAACTCCTCTCTATATTAGAAAACAGGTAGTGCAAGAGAATTTTTTTTATGGAATAGTTATCAATTCAACACAGTCCATGAACAAAGACTTACCAGCAGTGTCACCTAAAATGTCTCCAATAAAACACTTGGCTGTAGGCCAAGTTATGGATAATGAATCCCTATAGCATCTACTTCATTATACTTCCAAAATCGTTATTACCTATAAATAATTATAAATGAAATATGGGAATGCAACTAATGCAGTCGCCATATTCTACTGCTTAAATTGATAGATTACCTAAGATAAACTCCCTAATTCATGTTGTAACACATTATTGCTATTCCCACTAACCCTATGGACCATAAAGTGCAAATGCACAATGAAGAACCAGTTCATATACAAATAGACTAAAGCTAACCAGTAATAGACGAAGTAGATTAGTAGATAGAGAACAATATGAGCACCCAACAGATAGACACTATGACTAAAAATTATATGACAACAAAAAAAAAATAATACTGCTAGGACCGAAGTTCATGGCATATGTGATCAGAATAAGGCTCAGCAATCTCAAAGCTTGACCTTTTTCTTCAACCAAGACTTGTTTCCTCTAAGTTTTACAGTTTGGAAATACTAATTTTAAGTTCATATTTATTAAAAGAAGACAGAATGTTTACTAAATTGTGTTCTATAAGCTAAACAACAATAAGCTGTTTTATATGCTAGTTCACAATTAGTATAAACTGTGTTCTAACTATGACAAAAGAATCAAAGCCACTTACCGCCCAATTAGGAAGCAACGCCAAGACAGTAGGCGAAAGACCACGATACATTCCACGCAAACCCTCTTTATAAAATATCTGTTCCAAACTAGAAATAATGATGCTACCTGATAGAAAATAAATTAACAATCAGACACTGGGGAAAGGGAACAAAAAAACAAAATAGTTAAAAACAATGATTGCAAAAATAATCAAATCTTTGCAAAAATAGTTCATTTAATGGTAAAAAGATCATTTACAAAACAAAAAGTAGCCTTGTACAAGAAACCTAAGAAAACAATATCTCAAAGAAATTTACTAAGGACACCTTCTTAGGTCTTAAGAAATTCAAAGAGGCAAACAACTTTGGTCAAATTATTAACTGTATGGAAAACATCCTCTTATAACCTATGATACAGATCAAAGGCATTCAAAAAAGGATCAAATTTACTTTGTATCTATCATTCTCTATTAGCCATCAACATTAGCATAAAAGTTGGACTAAACCCCAAAACTTGATCCAAAACCCTATTCCCCTTTTTTCCAGGTATAAAATACTCACTTCAAGGTCATCAACTAAGGATTCACAGTTGGATACAAACATAGTCCCTAACTCTACAAAAAGCTTCAAATAGAAGAGAATCGACAGCCTTGAAACCGGAAAAAGTAGAATCAACATCCACAAATCAATCTTCTCCTCAAAATTCCCAACTTAAAAGCAAGGAGTACCTCCCCTTAACAAGTAGACGATCCATCCACTTACCCTCAATTACCCAAAATCAGCAATCAAACAATCCAAGTGATCCTACTTCCCCAATCGAACAATAATTCAACCTTGCTATCATAATTCTAATTCTTCAAATCAAGATACTTGAAACCAAAGTGTTCATCACATCAACAAAAACGCTTCAAGTAGCTAAAAATATCAACCAATTGAGCTCAAAACAAATAAATAAAAAATAATTAAATAATAAATAAATTAATACAGTAATAGGACTCTTCAATAAAAATAGGAAGAAACAAAAAGTAGAAAGTACCTTTAGCGGTTCCATTACCAAGAGAGGAAAGCCCATGAACCTGAAGCCTAGTTTTAATTACATCTAAAGGACATACAAATGATGCTGCAATCACACCTGCAGTTCAATTACAAAATTAAAACAAAAAGAAAAAAAGAAAAAAAAAATTCTCTGACCTCCAAAACAAGCCATCTAACTAAAAATTGCGCTACTCCGAAACAACTAAAAAGGAATCAATCAATTACCGGCAGCCGCACCAGCGCCGGCATTACAAAGAATCGAATGGCTGGAATCAGCAGCAGCTGCCATTGCAAACGACGACTTTGAAACTGAAATCCGGAGATTACTTGAGGTTTTTGAGAAGAAGAAGGAGATGATCGAAGAAAAAGTCCTCAGCGAAGAGGCGGATTGTGGAATTGCAGCAGAGTTGTTGCATTGCCAGAACACACGCACGCGTCGGTTCTTCAAATCGTGATTCTTAGAGACAGAAAGCTTCCCGAAGAAGTTAGGGTTTTTGGATGAGATTGAGGAAGGATGTGAGCTTTGGGGCAGAGAGAAAGCTTAACGACGCCGTATCACGGAGTCGGACTCCAACGAGATTTGAGGATGAATCTGATGAATTTTCAGAGATGAGATTCTTTAAAATAATAGAAAATAAAAACATAGGAGAATTGAGTAAAGAATAGTAATCCGTCCGTAATGATCAGGTCTATACGTCGAATCGCCACGCCTGGACCCCACAAGTGGGAAGGATGTGTAGGAAATAGTCACACGTACGTGATCGTTCACGTGGTAGTGGGGGAAATGTCCTTTGTTTGTGAGGAGCTGGTAATTTCTGGGGTTTGTTGCTGAGTTAGAGGTGCTTCTTGGTTGGGACTTGGGAGATGTGGTGTAATGTGTGTTTGGATATCAACATCAAGGAATGAAGGAAGCCACTTGGGGTTGGGTTGGGTTGCCTCAGAATTTTACCTATTTCTTCACTTGGGTGGTTGGGGACTTGGGGGGATTCACTTTCACACCTTGGCATTTTTTTTGGATTCAATGAAACTTCTGTCAAATTATATTCTCATTGGATATGTCAATGATAATTGATAACCCTTGTGTCCCTTATTTCTGCCTATTCTTGAGCTCTATATTACTCTTCATTGTCAAACGTTCTTTTCTTTTTGTATCATGATACTCTTATGCTTGCGTCCTATTAATGTATTCTTATTTTTCATTTAAGCTTATATATTTATTTTTTTCAAATATTTTGATGGAAGATATTCTTGTGTGGGGCTTATTTAGGCATCATTTTCGTAAAAAATCATATATTAATTTTTCAATAATACTTACAATAGATCTTTTGTCCCCATCTTAATTTTTCAATATTATCTACAACCGATCTTTCGTCTCCTAAATGTCCTCCTTTGAGGGTAATCACCAAATTAACATCAAATATATATTGCTAAATGTTAAAGTATCAACTATAAGATATAATTGAATTCTCATTTATATTACTCCGTAAGATTTTAAAAAATCTTCTTACATTTGTTTTCCATAAAACAATATATATATATATATATATATATATATATATATAGAGAGAGAGAGAGAGAGAGAGAGATCCAATAAGAAGAGTCTTTAAAATAAGAAGAATAAGAATAGATTTTGACCTTTTAAGTGGTAAGATTCAACGCTAGAGATTTCACGTAGAAAAAATAATTATTATAACAATAAAAAAGGGTTATTATAATAATAAAAAGAGCCATTATAAGTGAAAAAAATTATTTAGTCACTATGAATTAAAAAAGGGTCACTATATATACATAAAATATCATCCGTTGGATTTATGAGATGAAGAGCCAAGATGTCTTCTCATCTTTCTCATTTTAAATACCCTTCTTATTTTAACTTATATATATAAGCCTTTTGAGTCTCCACTCATTGAAATCATAAATATGTATATAAAAATCTAAAGGAAAAATTAAAATGAAAAATACAACCTTTAACCCATCTTATTTATAAAGGCCAACTTTCATTTTATTTCTAAAAGATCCCACCTTTATATGTTTTATATTTTAAAGGGTTTCTTTATTAGTTACATGTTGATTTCTTGGTGGTTCACGTTTTTCACCTCTAGATAAGCATTCTATTGCTAATGATCCATAACCAATTTCTGAAAATACAGGTGCTAGCAAAGTGAGCCCTAGTACTAGGCATCAAGAAGCTAAGCAAAATAGGAGAGTTGCTTACGTTAAAAAGTGTTCTGATTCATCTAGTCTAGACCTACAAGCTTTAGCAGGCAAGGTTGAACCTGCTTCATTTGGATCAACGGATGGATGTAATGAGCAACATCCTTCTGGTTTTCGCAAGAATGCAAATCATAGTGGTTGTTCTAATAAAGGACATGATTTTGTGGGGATTAGAGTTCGAGAGGGCAAAAAACAAGCAATGGTTTTCATCTGCAAATCGAAAGAGGCAAAGGCAGAATTCACACTATGAATACTAGCCTGTGGGACCATATAATGGCGACAATAGATCAAATGGGTCTGGGGTACAAAGTGAAAATCAATCAGTAGATTCAAGATTTCAGGATAGGGGACAAAAGTATTCAAGGCATGGTAGGGGAAATTTTCGTGGAAGGCAAAGTGACATTGAATGATTATTTGAATCCAATTCCTTTTCACCCAGAAATATAGCCTAAAATCATCGTTTCTCTACAGGTAATTTGTGATTTATGAAAGAGTTAGTTATTTAACCTATTCTGGATAATGAACTGGGTTGATTTACTGTTCACGACCTTAAGCAGGATGATGGACTGATATTTTTGATGATTTACATCAGCTAGGCAAGCTGGAGTCGGGATGTGCCAATCCCTAATATTTCGTATTTGCTATTTTTCTTTGGATTTTCCTCTAAATTGTATTCTCTTAACGGGTCATGGATATTTTAAAGCGGTGACTCAGGCATCTTATATGTAGGCCCTTATATGTAGTAATCCTTATCCGTAGTGTGTTCAAATGACTAGTAATTGCCAATATGGAAATGGGAAGTTGCCTACTGATTTCACTTATGTAAAAGAATAATATGCCTTTATATTTCTCACTAATTATGCTCTAATCCTTCTACTGCTCTCTTGTGCCATCAAATTCCTAGCTGGAGTAAATTTTGGTTTGACAATGATGAAAACTGGATGTACGTTAATACGAGTATTCAAGTAAATTTTACAAATTATTGAAAGCTTGTAGGGAAGCAACAAGTAGAAGAAGAAGAGTAAGAGGAGTTTCAATTTGGAGTAGCCATATCCAACAAGAGTAAGAGGAGTTTTGATTTGGAGTAGTCATATGCAACAAGAACAAGAGGAGTTTCAATTTGGTGTAGCTAAAGCTTTGAAAATTTGAAGAAACAAAGGTGAGGGAGGGGCTAGGGTAGGGGATGGGTATGAAACAGAAGTGAGGGACTGGGGTAGGGGATGAGTATGTTTCAAAAGCAACCGCCACATCATCACAATGACCTATAAGCCAAGTGATCATTTTTTCATTTAACCCTTTAAAATACAAAACATGTAAAGGTTGGATTTTCAGAAATAAAATGAAAGTTGGCCTTTATAGACAAAATGCGTCAAATGTTGTATTTTTCATTTTAATTTTTCCAAATCGAAATCATACTACTTCATTTATAATTGTTTTTAAACAAAGGTAAAAAAAAAATACTGATTTATGTCCTTAAAAATTGAAGGATTTCCCAACAAGCTCTAAGTGGAGTAATATGTTGCTCGATTCAAATCATTAATTTATACTCTGTATGTATATTGAGTCAAGTTCAAAAATCAAGCAGAGCTAATTTGAACTTAATTTTTACCAAGTCAAAGTTGTTCAAAACTACTTTTTCGAGTTCTCATTCATTTGGAAATCCAATTAAGTGATAAAGGAAGAGGATTTTGAGGCACTCCGAAGTAGAGCACATCCTGGTTATATTTTGGACCTTCTTCAATCAACTCCCCCCGAATTATGTTCTCCATTGACCATAAACTCTCAAGAATTTTGGAAGAGGGTAATCAGGTATGCTTGTAGAGGTATGCATTTGAATGAATGTGGGAGTATAGAGAGTTGAAACTGAATGATTTATTTTATCTAGTCAACACTGTGTAGCACAGTAGCTGGTAAAAACTAAAAACATGATAACAAGAGTGCAGCAAAGAGACAAACATATACCCTATACAAAGTTTAAAAAATCACTTCTAATGTACGGAGTAGGAGGTACATCAATCTCACAATAAGATATTATACGACCATCCCATACAACGCTTCATCAAAACATGATACAGATAAAAGGATAATATCCAAGCTGCCACTCTACAGTCAACCACTTATGCGCACCTTTTTCCCTCGTAAATAAGAAGGCTGCACATCCCATGAGAGAGTACAAACAGCCAGTCCACTACTAAGCAACATAGTCCGCTGTAAAACTTCGTTTCTATGTGCAAAGAGTAACAGTCTTAAGTTGGAAATAGCAATATATGCTGCAGCCTGGTCCTTTCGTCTGCTTCACTTAGCTCAGTGAAAACATAGCTAAACTGAAGTTACACCATTATGTCCACAAAAGAACCAACTGGAGCATTCTTCTGCAAGAGCCAATGACAACTTCCACTCAATGCGACCTCTATAAATCATCATCGAGAATAGTAGAGAATAGAAGGGACTGCATAAACTTGCATTTTAGTGCATGTTCCTCCTGCTTCTCCTCAGATATAACAATGTTTTTCATGGCTCTGCATCAACAGAACAAAATTAGAGACTGCTTCACAGTTAGGTAAATAAGAGACGTTCCAGTGCCTAAAGGAAATTATAGACAGATAATGCTACAAGTAACAAATATCACAACAAGAGAAATCCTATGGCAAGAAACAACATATAAGCTTTTGCAACAATTAGAACTCTACCTTGAATTCTTCTCAACAAGGGCATTAATGTAAGCTTTGGCCTCTATTGATAATACACTCAAAGCTAAAGAATAAGTCAGCAATATACTACAATCTATTTCTGGATATTTAAAAACATACACATGCTGTGGTCTGACAGATATCTTTCCAAGATACCAGCACTGATTAAAGTATGCAGCGTTGGTTCTTTTTTCTTACTTTACCTGTCAGCATAAGCTATACCGATAAATATTTTTTGTTCAGAAAGTGGTGGTTTATTCTGAGATATGCTTCAATAAGCTCTTCATCATCAGCATCTCGTGTTTCAAAACATTGTCACACCAAATAAAGAGACCTCACTAAAACTCCTAAACATGAACCACAGATATCTTGTCTATTGGCTCACATTAATTTCCTTGTTATAGTTTCACAGTGCAGAAATCATTTCTTTAAAATAAACAAACCATAGAGACCCCATCTGGTGGATTGGGAAATGGATAATAGACAACTTCTGGATGCCTTTTATAAATCTACAGCTTGTAAGAACTCCTCTAGTATGAAACAGACACAGCCCAAATGTTCAAATACTTGCCTAAGTTAACCAATCAAGACCCTAACACCAGTGTCAAGATGATCTCGGTAAGGGGTAGTCCCAACTGCATCCACTTCAACGGGGATAACAGCAGAACTACAAACAGCTCTTAGATCCATGAACAGTCAAACTCCAGGAATTCAATAGGTTTAATTTATGATATAGATCAAAAGAGCCACACATACTTTGCAAACAACTTCTAGAAAAGGAAGGAGGCAATTTCAGAGCTTTTGATAACTAAAAAAAATAAGTTTATTACAGGAATAATATGCTTACTGCTAGATAAAAGATGGAAGAAAAGACTGTTTGCACCAAATGGAACAATGGGTGCTAAGAACAGAGCGGAAAAGAGCTGAAAAGTGCAGCAATTTGGACAGGGAGTGATGAATCCAAAATAAAAGTTCCCTTAACCACTTCCTCCCCCCAATGTGGTTATAAAGCCCCAAAATCAAACAAATAGAAAACCCATTCCTAATTGTCAACATTAATTATAAACACGGTTAATAGCTCACCGACACATATACTATATACTAGGTAACTGTTCTTATGTTTCTTTAGCCTTAAAACATAAACAGATGTCAACAAGTTGGAGGAATCTTATCCGTTCAATCATCCTCTTTGAGAGGCGGTATAATAACGAAATCATCATCCTTAAGGGGCATATCATCATATGAATTCTTTCCACAGTTGTCATGACAGAAGTTTTCAGGTACTCTATAAAATTATGTCTTTCGACTGAGTTACTAATTCATATTTACTCCTGCTTTTAGCTTTTTTTTTGTTAGTCTGATAAGAAGTTACTATTGATTTTGCTAATATTAGATTTTACCTAGTCCCAATGTCTCTCATCTAAGTTAAACATTTTCTCCAATTGATATCATATTCTCAATCTCTAGGTCCCCCTAGAACCCTTTATTGTAATTATATGAGAAGGTCACAATGAATTTAGCAACAGGTTCAGCTTCTTCAATTCTGCTAGTTGAGAGTTCAGCCCTTCCACAATAGAGCTGCTAATTAGCTTCCTTGACAGACTCCAATTTCTGAAACACCTTCTTACCTCCACAAAATATCTTGACTTTTACAAAAAAAAATTTATTATTGTAATTTACCTGTCAAGTTGCCAAAATGCAATATGTATATTCAATTTATATCTTTCATCAAACGGATCAATACAAACTTAATCAGTGTTCCTTTTTCTTTTTCGGAAATACATCTTTTAATTCATTCACAACCAATCACCATATTCTATTTAACATAAGATTCTAAACCGCAATTTCACTATTTACTAGCATGCTATGATCATTTATCTCTATATCCCCAAGATCTGGATAATGGAAATAAAATTATGTCGCTCCTGAGTCCTGCCAACGACAGGACCTTCATACACAACACCCTTATTTCCTGTGTTCATCTTAGTCTGATCTCTCATTTAAATAACAACGTATTAAATAGCATAGACTATTGAAATTCATCTAACATAGGTCATACATCATTCACAAATATTTATAAAAATCATCAGAGATACATCATTACTCAAAGATTCAAAGAGTATAAAACCTATAAGGTTTCAGCCGTAAATATTCATGACTTGTTGAAACTAATCATGTACCATATGGGGAAGGCATTATCCTTAAAACATAAAATCAGGAAAATAGAAGTAACATGTCTCACCTTTCTAGCAAATCCTCATCCCCAACTTCCTCTTTTACAAGTGCATCAGCTGAAGAACAAGATGGCTTACATTCAGTCTCAGGAGGTGTTGAGTAGCTACAGACAAACGATGAGAGCATCTGATCAACAGCTGCATCAGACGAAGAAACCACACTTGAAGAGCTCCCAAGAAGGCTTTTCAAAGTTCGCTCTAGCATTTCCTTCTTTAATAAAGCAAGAGTAGACTGAGAATCACCATGACCATGTCTAGTCTTGCTCCCGCTGTAAATTATCAGTCAAGGAAAAAGTTCTTCATTCCAGGTGAGAGATGAACAGAGATTTGTATAGATAGTAGAGGTATAAGACCATCCTACGAGCTCCAACACTAAAGCATTTTTTACTTCTAAAACATAAGGAACCAAATTAAAAGAGTCTAGAGATACCCCATGCAAACATGGGTAAGCTAGAATCCTATTTTAGTACATGTAATTTAATTAATTCAACTTCGAAATTATGTAGATGGTACACGTAACCTCAAAGTCTCTGACTAAAAGCAATTCACCTTGCATGTTTGTGCTTATTTTAGTATAATATATTTTGTTACCCTTTTTAAATAGAGATCTTACAATTTCCTGGGGTTTCCAGTGTTTATATCACAAGATATCACAGATCCATAATCAAGGGTAAATTTTGAGACAGGGAGTAGAAATCAGGCATGAATGCACAACTGACCACCAGAAACCAAAATTATTAGAAAAATAATAAAAGGATATCTTATAAACATTTTCATGCTGAAATGCTATGTGCTCAACCAGCTCTGATCCAATGCTTTCATCACAAAAAGGGCAAACCTGTCAAGAGCATCAACATTTAAAAAAAAATATTCATCACATTTTAAATAACAAAATTACAAAGTTAGGCAATAACTAAAAAAAGCACTATACATGTTTTGGGAATAGAACATTGTGCACACATCTAGGACCTATGCTACACTCCTATCACTTGAATCCCATATCCCACCTTAAATTAACAGATATTTCTTGCCCCAAGGGCAATTAATGATGACACAATTAGTCAAGAATACAAAACATAAAGGCGCCACCAAACTACCACCTTCTTTCGATATTCATGTCTTACACTACTTGTAAACTTCAATGAAGATAAGATATAAATTACATTGAGTAATATTATAAACCAGTGAAAAGCCTCTAAACTTATCAAGAGATCAAACTTTCACTGCCTATACAGATTTTTTGAAAGGCATGCCAATTGAATATGTGACTAGAATTTATCATTTAACATAACCTATATGCAACTAAGCCAGACAAGAAAAACTATAGCTTTTATAATTAGAATACAATTTGTGTATCCCTCAAAAAGTCGAGCTATTCAATCGTTATTTAGTACTTCAAAATCTTTATCATGCTTATCTTTGTGGATTACTACAAATAATCATGAAAGATGACACTAGGAGGATGAGGAATGAGGACCTCAGTTTCCCCAAGGACCTTACACATCTTATGGCAACTTCAGGCAGATGTTTTTTTTCAGCAATAACACAACTTTACCCAAACTGCAAAATAAGCTCACGACAGCATATACGATAAAATACTTTAGACTTCAATTTTTAAGGCATATGCTACCAGAGAAAGACCATAAAACATCAACCCAAAAAAACCATGTTAAGTCTACATGCTCCTCATCAGCAATTGCAAAGAATGTTTCATCTACAAAGGCATCCGAAAATAGAAAGTCGAAACCTTCAAATAGAAAGCTGAAACCTATCATAATTCACCGATTCACCATCGAATCATATAGACCTGTAATCTTCAAGAACTACCCTTCTAATTACCCCAACCCTGTGCAGAAACATATCCCAACTACAGCACTATGATACTGATAACATTAGCAAAGTCCTCAGCGCCTGCAAATCTACTATACACTCAAAATAACCCTCGGGTTTATCAAAACAATATTAATTCACAATCATATAAGCTACAATCAACAATCAATCAACTAACTGGAGAAATCAACAAAAGGCAGAAAAATGGATACAATATTACTATTAAATATACCATACCCCTGTTTTTGCTTCATCGTAATGCTCCTCTTCAATATGATAGTACAATCCAATGATATCGAAATCTTCGGAACAAAAGGGGCATGGATAATCGACCTCAATATCAGTATCTCCTTCATATTCTTCATACTCCAAATCATCTGAACACTCATCAAAATCAAAAATTAAGACATACCCAGAAAAATTCAACAACACCCCATTACTCTGAACCAATCAAATTGCAGAAAACACCCAAGAATCCCAAAAAAAAAGGACAAAAAAATCATTTCTAAAAATACCAAATTCAACACATTTCAGAAATCTACCAGGGTAAGACTGATTATACTTGGCAGTTGAAGAAGTAGATAGAGAAAAACTCCAAGTTCGATCATCCATTGATAAAATTAATTAACAAAATTTATATAAAATTTGTGTAATTTTAGAGTAAAAAATATGAGGTTGAACCTTTATACACAAGTCAATGAGGGTTTTGGGTATTTTTTGCGGTAGAGGAGAGAGAAATTAAGGGGAAATGAAGTTAAGGGGGTGTTTGCATACTTAGCCCTCACGGCTTCAGATTTGAGGAAAAAGTCTTATTCTATTTTTCTTTGATTATTTTTATGATGAAATTAATGTTTTTAATTTTTATTATATGGTCCTATGATTTTTTACTGTAAGCTCCCGCCACCGCCCACCAGGCCACCAGGTTATTAACACAAACGGCCATCAACTACCGAAGGGCTAAGGCTCACCTTTACAAAATTCGGAATTTTTTGGTATTTTTTTATGTGGTTGGCAAAAGGCTAAAAGTGGGAAATATAAAAAAAAAATTATGATTAAATGAACCGACTTGAATGAGACCAAATATAAAGTGGATGTGAGTTTTAAATTTTTTTAATTTTGTATGTACCTAATCACATTAAAGTAACATTAAAAAATTATTAAAAGTCTTGATGTAACTTTTAAAACTGAAAAATCTTTTTATATTAAGTTAGAAACAAATAAGAGGAACACACAAATAAAGTGCCGGGTGAATTACAATTCGCAATGGGTTCATAGTATTTAGTAATGAGAAATAAGAGTAAAGTGAAATTCGGGCTCTAAACCCATCAACCCAATCACCACTTCAAATAAATCTTTGAGAAAGACTCCAATAAAAGGTTATTAAAAGGACTCCTTCCACTCATTTATGTTTACTCTATTTTTATTTATAAAGTTAAAATTTAAATCATATTATAAGAAATAATATATTTAACTATAATTTTATTGGGTGTATCTTAATATAAATTTTTAAAATACCAAGTTTTTATAGTTTTTATCTTACGAATTTGGAGATAAAATAGGTACTATTAAAGAGAGATCCCTTCACTCTCACACAGTATCAATGATCCTGTAGAAACTTGAATATGATCACTAAGGGCAAACCTCGACATTGTTGATTGGTAGGAACTTCCACATTGTTGTAAGTCCCCATAGATGGACATAAGACTGGAAACGAGCTAAGCCGAGCCCGAGCTCGAGAAGCTCGTGGCTCGGATCGGCTCGGTATAAGCTCATCATTTAGCTCAAATTTGTCGAATGCTTATTCGAGTAATTAAGCTCGATCCTATTTAAAGATTGGTTTCAACTACGCCCTTAATTAACCTCGGCTCGTTTAGGCTAGTTTAGGCTCGTCGAGCCCTTGAGCCTGAATTGTTTGAGCTCGAGCTCGGGTTCGCTTTTGTAAAGCTCGGGCTCGCCTAATTTCGAGCTCGAGTCAAACTTTAGGCGATCCGATCCCGAGTAGCTCTCGAGCTAGCTTAACCCATATCCTGCCCAAGATGGACATGGTTGTGAAGGGTAACAATTAGCTCCACATCACATATATGTAACAACTACAAAAACCACTCAACGCAGTAGATAAAAAATTGAGTACAATATACTAAGAAATTGAGTATAATAATTTGGGAAAGATTGAACAAATCCCTCACCTTGAGCCCCAATCATGTATTTATAGGGTTGAAAGGTGGAAGGTAGTGGGCTTACATAAGCTATAGTGTAGGACTTGACTCATCTTTCTGAAATGGGATTGGTCTAACAAGCTGTGAGGCCCATTATATAATTGATGTATTGTATATGGAGTATTATAATTTTAAAGGATAATAATTATTATTTGAGTACATTCAAAGTTCATACCTCGTTGAAACAAATCAATTATAATTTATGTTGCCCTATGATAATTAGAGTAATCGGCTCCTCGTATTGTTTCTTGAATATGTTATGTTGTTTTGCTTGTATGAAACAAAACCAACTCTTTTATTTTTCAATAGTGAAGAATTTTGCAAGTTTCTCATGATCATATTAAAACATTGTTGCCTCCTTTATAAATTAGTTTTTACATTGAAATGGTTTTAGGTGATAAGTTTGTGTTAGGTAACATATTATTATTTTACTCAAAAAGTTGAAAAAAATGTACTTCATTAACTTATTGAAAAGTAGATGATATAATATAGAGTGAGTATATGTATAATTAGATCTAAGCTAAAGTGAGACCTTAACTTTTTACTTAAAAAAAAGTGATGCATTAAAATAATTATGGGTTCTTCTCTATCACAGAAGTGTAAAAACTCTTGTTTCAAGAAAATTTAAGTAGAAATATTATTGCTAATAAAGTTCCGCCAAAGCAAAAATGCTTCTAGGAAAAGAGTCCTACACACTAATTCAAAGTTATCCATTATATCTCATCTAGCAATAAGATGAGCTATAATATTTCCTACCTGCTTAGCATGAGAAATAACAAAGACGTTAACTAAATATGTAAGCATGCATATATAAATAAAATATGTAAGCATGTATTTAGTATACCAATAAAATAGGAGCTAGACCCCTCATTTGATTATCCACCGGCATCACCAGTCACTACCATATCTCCCGCCATACATTGTCATAACCTCCTAGCTAATTGAAGCCCAAAGAGGGCATTGGATACTTCAGCCATTTATAACCATTTCCTAACCAGCCTCTAATCTCTTTTGTAGCAACTGCTAGAAAACTAGCTTTTTCATCCCGCAATACAACACCTAGTCTCACACATTTTCCTGCAAAAATATGAGCATCAACATTGACCTTTATCAAAACAACCCTTTTGGAGGAGGAGACCAAATTGACGTAGAAAGAGAAGAATGGGCACCAATAGAGGATATTACCTTCTTTGCATATGCAACAACTAACGTTCCTAAAATTTTTAGGGCCCTAGAAGAAGCGTGAGAAAAAAGGCCCCTTCCTTAACAGACAAAATGAAATTTAAATTTCATAACCAAAAAAACTTATTATATTCAATATAACATATCTTATGATACTAAACTAACAATGTAATATAGTTTTGTAAAATCAAAACAGCAAAGCATTTTAATTCACTCAATTTTTTCATATGAAAATTCTAGCATATAAAATGTATCTCCTTTTAAAATTCATAAGAAGCCTAATTGGACATTTTGAAATGTAAAATCATTAATAATTTCACCAACAACAATGTTTTCAAATCATTCAATCGTTCTTGTGACATAGTTGATCTCAAGTTGTTTTTTTATTAATTTTAGCTTTAAGAAGCTTATTTCCGATGTTCGTAGGGTGTGACATAATTTGCAAATGTGTTGTTATTTCATAGGGCATAATATGCTATTTCGTACGCTATTTCCTAAGGTGTGATATAATTTGCCATACTAATTAGCTATGTATGCATCTGTAATTTGTTTTAACTAAAGATATGCAATTTACAAGTGAATTCGATAATTTCTTTCATTCTTTGTATGACTGATTAAACAACAGTCGACCAAATGAGTTTAAATTATTCATTTAGAATTTGAACTTATTAGTCATATGCTCATTTGCTTTTGATCTTTGTTGCTTTAGAAGCTAGCCCATTTGCTCATTTTAGATTCATGAATGAAAAACATGTCTAGGTCCTCGTAAGTACATTACATGCATGATCAAATAAGAATCAACCAAATACAACCAACCCTGAAGCAACCAAAAATTCACCCCAAATAGGTCTTTTTCTCAACAGCAAATCCCATCAAAGAAACCTATATTATATAACTTTGGTCTCTTTGTTTTATTTAAGAAATCTTATCAGAAGTATGGTTTCTTAGGCCAATTAGATCATACGATGTGTCTATATGCGTCACTTAAGCCTCTTTTATGATGCATCTTTGTCATTTTCCTAGTAGTGCTGGCTAGATCTGTTCAAATGAAAGAGCCCCTATTAAGGGCCCTTAATCGAGCTGTTTATAAAAGGGTTTAATTAATTATGGACTTATTAAGGTCGGTCTTTTAAAGGGTCATGTTTTATCAAATCTTTAATGGGTCAAGTCGGGTCAATAACTAGCCAATAGTTTTCAGGCTTTTAAATACTATCAAGTAATAAATACTTTTAACTTGTTTGTCAATGGTCCACTTCCAAAGATTAGAGGTGATACATATTATCACCCTCCATATTTAGAACTACACTATTTTGTGACTAGCCTGGCCGACTCGACCTATTTGTTTCTTATTTGGCTCAGCCCGACTTGGCCCATTTCGTATCTTCTTTGACTCGGCCTGACCCGAGATTTTGCATGTGATCCATCCTAGACCTAACCCGACCCAATGCACAGGTCTAATACTGCCACCATAAAAATCTATCTGCAAAAGAGGAATTTGGGGTGTTTGAAATTAGTGCTTGTGTGGGCATGCATCCATGCCGTCTTTTAGTCATTACAAAGGACATGTAAATGTAAAAACTAATTTGGGACATATGTAAAAGAAAAGTGTAAGAACTAAATTTATGACATGATTATCATACTTCATTACAGTGGAGTGTTTGTAACGTCAACATAAATTACCATATCTTCTTATATTTTTCACTTATACATGTAATATTTTACAATGTTATTATTATGAACCTGTAAAAACGCTAAAAAACTATGATTTGTCTTAGTTATATATATTTAGTCACAAATAGACATGTGCATTGGGTCAGGTCAGGGCTGAGATGGGTCACATGCAAAACGGGTCGTGTCAGGCCAAAGAAGATGCAAAACGGTTCAAGTCAAATGAGATGCATAATGGGTCGAGTTGGCCAAGGTCGTCCAAAGAGAGTATAGTTTATAGAGAGTGATAGTTTACATGTATCACTTGGTAGTGGTCCATCGGCAAATAAGTGGCAATAATTCTGATAGTGTTTTAAAGTCTTAGAAACTATTAGCTCATCATTAACTCGACTTGACCCATTAAAAACCCAATAATAAATGACCCTTTAAGAGACTGAAGCATTAGACCCTTTTACAAACGGGCCATTCAAAGGCCCTTAATGGGGCTCCTCCTATTTCAACAGGTCTATTTACAAAGTCTTTCTTAAATCTTATCTTTCATATTGTTCCCTAAGCGTTTCAAAGTCTCCATCGGTCCATTGCTTTCTCAATGTTGAATACACCAAAACAATTGATGGTAAATAATTCTTGCATGAAGATT
The DNA here is from genome assembly GCA_026401315.1 of Dysphania ambrosioides. Classification (NCBI taxonomy): domain Eukaryota; kingdom Viridiplantae; phylum Streptophyta; class Magnoliopsida; order Caryophyllales; family Amaranthaceae; genus Dysphania; species Dysphania ambrosioides. The sequence continues at coordinate 13,005,445 of CM048661.1, forward strand.
GAAAAATCGAGCAACTTATTTTATAATATTTGAAGGTAAAGATAAACTTACACATCTTTTATATGCAGAAGTAGCCCAAATAGTTTATAGATATCGATATTACATTCCTCAAACTATATTTAACTGGCTTTGCTACTGATTGTCCCATTTATACAAATGTTGTATGAAAGTTTATAATTTCTCGAGGACATGCCTCCAAAATGATAAGCATTCAACATAAATAAGTGGTTCAATAAATGTATATTATTGGAGTATTATAAGTGATTTAGTAAAAGGACTACCAAATTATGAATGCTCTTTGTTGATGGAAATATATTGATGATAATAAGCCTGCCATAATTTTGTCGATGAGCCGTGAGCTGCAGGCCTGCAGCTAGCATCACGTTTACCCTCTTTTTTTGTTAGCTGCATTTTGGGTGACACTAGGTCCAAGTCCCTACCCATACCTGCTTAGACCCTACCCTTAAATAAGGGTGTGTGCCTAACTTGTTTTTTTTGGGGTCCCATAAGCTCGGGAAAATCGAAAGAGTAAGAGTTTTTTTTTTTTGGACAAAAAGACAAAAAGAAAAATCGACTACAAACCCATCCTTATTGCTATAGCTAGTTTATGGGCAGAATTAACAAGTATTTTAGAAACTTTAAAACAAGAAAAGAAAGATAAGTTATTGGCATCTGCTATGATATCTTTCGCTAAGGTACTGAATTCTCTTGGGACATTAGTTGGATTCGAGAGAATTTCTACTGCCATCGCGCAATTCATGCGAAGGAAGTAAGCCTCTCCCAACTTTTGAACTTTAAGTATCCCCTTATAATCAGAGTCCAGTGTTCTTATAACTAAGGTCTTAAAACTACCCACTTACCTATCTATATCAGATTGTGACGCACCTAAACAGAAATAAACCCTTAACAACTCTTAGTAACATAGTCTTGTATAGTTGTCATTTCACTAGTCTTATTTCATCGATGACAAAAGCTTCATGAAAAAGTATAGAGTTATTTCGGACCTTACACCCTACACATGGAACAAGAGTCTTAAACTTTTTGCCCTATGGTTATTGATGGATAGAAGTCAAAAATTAATTAAAGTCCAATTTCGGGTATTACTTAATCTAGATCATATTCATTGCCAGTTGTACATGTACCTTTGAGGTTTATAGGGGTTCAAACTATGTGCTAGTTTCGTTGAACATATGTAGTGAATGTTGTTTGATATAGAATATGAGAAGTTGATCTTATGACACTTACCAAGCACGCAACAACTTCCTCTATGTTATGGGAATTGCAAAATTCGTATAAAGTATGACTTTTCATGTGATTGTCAACTTAATAACTCCAATTTCTCCCACTTCCAAAAAATTTACACTTACTATGTATTTGCATGTCAACCAAATAAGTATTATACGACAAAAAGCAAAGTGTTATTTGATCAACTCATAAGAAAATTGCGAATATTCCTTGTGTCCTATCTTGTTTACGTTAACTTTTAATAAATATCAGTTCCAATATGTTTACTTTAGTTTCCATCATTTTTATTTAGTACTTTCAAGTTATTTTTAATCAATTTTTAGCAATAAAAATTAGGTGAATAAATAAGATCATACATTTATTCCATTTTCTTTATTAAAAATACTTGTAATTCTTATTAGTAAGAACATGAAATCATATATTTGGATAGTACACACCTCGATAATGTTATGATTTCATCAATAGCCACTTGATAGTTAATACTACCCTTTCAAACATTTGTAATACTCTATTTGTTCCTTATTTTTTACTCCATTTGACTTTCCACGTCACTAAGACACGACTTAAAACGTTTTTATTTCCAAATCCGTAAGTCAAAAAATTTATAGGAACTCAATATTAAAAAAATCATACTGAGATACATCTAAGAAGATTTCACTTGAATATATTATTTCTAATATCACAATGATAATTTGTGGTTAAATTTTTTATACTTCAACTACAAAAATAGAAATAAGGTAAAAATAAAAAGAATGCATTACAAGTTCAAGAAAATCTGCTCAAATATGACAGAGATTAGATAAAATAAAATTAGACAAGGTGGATACTGAGCACAAGGCATATGTAGAATTGGCACATTATTTCGCGAATACTATGTAAACGGAAAGCTACCCAACATAAAGTTTTGCACAACACAGCCAGAAAAGCGTAAAAGAACGAGTTAATTGATCCAAATCCCAAACAAAAACCAGCAAATAATAGTCGCTCAACTTCTTCACTCATCATTCTCCAAATTCTCTCTCCATCTTTGATCTTCTTTCCCCCAAAATCCTTAGAAATTCCTCTATTTTCTCATTCCAAAACCCTAAATTCCATAATTCGCCTCGATTTCGCTCCATGGCGACCCGAAATCGAACAGCGCTCTTCAGAAAGCACAGGGATGCAATTAAAGCCGTCAAAATGCCGGATTCGTCGCTGGTGGGCGGCGGTGGTCCGGTGATCGAAATGACTTCATTACTTAATTCTCACGCTTCTTCTTCCTCTTCTTACACTCCTCTCAGCACTGAAGATCCCTCTACTTCCAGGTCAGTCTTTCCCGTCTTGGATAATTTTAACTTTTTTTCGTCATCGGATCCAATCCTGTTTACATCACTGTCCATTGTGGCTCGCTCGACGACCTATGAAAGTGTTAATTTTTGTTTTGTTTGCAAATTTGATTGGATTTTTAAGTTTTTTTTTATCCAAGATAAGCATTGGTGTTTGGTGAAGAGGGCTTAGTTTTAATGCGTTGACTCTGATTTGCGTGTCGTTAGTTTGTTCGTTCGATTTAGTAGAATGTGTTGTTTGGTAAGATAACGAGAAAATAATTTAAGTGATGAGATTTGTTGACTCATTTGTTACGTCTTGGAGTGTGCATAGGATTAGATTACGTGCGATTATTGGATCTTTCGAATTGTGTAGATAGGTTTTGATTCTTGACTAGATTCGGGGTGTGCAAAACGGGGGAGTGTGAGGGAGACAGAACGCCGGTGTATGAACAATGGTGAGGAATATTTCATTGTTAGTTTTCTTTCTTAGTCGAACCGTTTTGATTCTATTGCTCCTGTGAGAGACGATTGCCAATCAAATCAAATCTGTTATTTGTTCAGCAATGTGGTGCTTTATAGATCTTCAACTACTTATTAAACCGTTTTTGACATTTCTTCCATCCTGAAGGACCTGAACTTGTACGCATCCTTGGATACCATCGTGGTGGGCATCATATTCTTGATGGAACTCTTTGGGACGTGAAGCTATTGTTGTTCCTGGTAGAAAGAATTATTAGGATATCATGTTAAAGTTACACAGAGAGCATAGGATAAGCGTGCTGAAAACTTTTTCAACAAAGTGATAGATATAAGGGCTTTGGGTCTTGGTGGAGGAAATGGATTCTTGAGTGCTTGTCTTTGGCCTGTTCCCATTGTTGGTTTAGGGATCCGAGGGGATTAAGAGTTAAAGACAAAGTTATCCACTATCCCTTCATCTTCTTCACTTGCTTGTTGATCCTTTGATCCTTTTTCTTCCCTTTAGAAGGATGCTTTCTTTTACAGACTAACTGTAAACTTCTGTCATGACAATTCATATATATGTTCCATTCCAAACCACCCCACTTTGGTTTCATTTCTCATTCCAAACTATACAAGCTTTTGAACCAAACCCCCCTTTGGAGAGTTTCTCGGGTTGATTTGTTGATGATGTCTTAGTTTTGGTGGTCCAGTTGCAAATGGTTAATGTTCTTCTTGGATTTCATTTTAGGAGAGATTTTTAAGAGTGGGATTGAGTTGTAGTTGATTGATCTGTTGGGACTTATGGAGAACATTCCGGGGACTCGTCTAACTTTGGCATTTTATCTTTCTAATCCTTTTTCATTTGGCCTAAAATTTAATCAGATTTGAAAATGCCAAATCTTTCGATTCAAATATACATAACTCATTTTTAATCATTTCCTTTAGCAGTTAAGTCTCCTTTATTTGAAAAGGTGAGTCTTTGAAATTTTGTTTGGATAACATGTTTAAATAAGCTGAACCCCAATGAAAATGTGTGGATCCAAAGACCAAATGAGTGTGCCCTTTGATGATCATGTGCTTTGCCTATGGCAAAAAACTAAGAATGATATTGTGAGGTGGGTTAGGAGTTTGCTTATCTATATATTATAATGTTTCTGGTTGTGTTTCTATGGATTCCTTTGCTTATATTTGTATGAAGGTTGCCTATGTATGCTTAGGATAGAATAAGGTGTTTGGCTATCTACCTCTCAAGAATTTCGTTTTGTGAGTAATGCATTCTCTTAGCAAAAAATACATGATGTGAGTTTATATGGGATTGAGTGTTTTACTTTATTGTCTTTTGGTGCCCTTGTATAGGATTTCTCCTGGATGTATTTGAGATGATTTGTTTTTTGTGGTTGGCACTCCTAGTTCTTGTATTTAACTCTCTAAAGAGGATGCTTGGCCCTCTATGGTCAACTTAAAATTCTTTTCTAATTGTAACTTTTTGTAAAAAAAAATTGTACTTAGCACATTGGTTCTCATCTAAGAGTAATCAATAAATGCTTCATCTTCTGCCTTTCTGTATTCTGTCTTCTATCCTTTTTATACTTTTGTGCCTATGGAACTCGAAATAGATGATGTTCACGAGAAGTACATTGTTTTATTTCACCCTGACAATGAAAACTTTGTCTGTGTTTTATCCATAGCTAGAAAAATTGCTGTCTGTTTGTACATTTAGGGACTTCGAAGAAAGAACTTTTGGACAAAGAATGGGGAGTTCTGAGGTGAGCCTATGCGGATCATTTGTAAGGACATCAGTCCTAAATGATATGGGTAAATGTTCCTTGAGCTCAGAAATGATTAAACTCAAAGTGAGTCCTAGGACATCCTAACTTGTTGGGGTTTTTAAAAGGGCTGAAGAGGGAATCATCCTTTCACAACCTTGTAGTGATAACTTTTCTGTTTCAATTGATGAGGTAATGGCATGCTTTTGTTGCCCAATCTGTAGGTGATAATGGCAAATAAGTGTATATATAATTTTGTGAGGAAATTCAAGACATTGACCATGTTAATACTTCTCTGTATCCAATTATGTACTGATAAATTTTTCAGTACCTCTCAATACCACTTCTAGAGGTGGTGGTCATGAGGGAAAATGGATTTTTTTTAATTGGAGGTGGATTTGCATTACTTAGAAATTGTCATGGTACTTTTCTTTGCAAAAATTACGTACGAGTTGATAACCATGACCCCCATTTACATTGGAGTCTTTGTATGTTGTATATGTGAATACCCTGTTCCGCCTGTATGATTTAGAAGGTAACTTGGGTAGATATTGGTAACTTGGGATATAATGAATAAGCCAATGTAGTTTTACTTTGATGATCATAAATATTTGTAAAATTGAAAGACAATTGTTGCACTTAAAAGGTTATACAAATTCTACCTCCTTTTCATAATAATGGTCACACTAGCTTTTTCATGGTTTTTAATATACACATTTGACCTTGAATATCTTTAATTATTCTTAATTAAAAACATTAAAACAAAATCTCACATAATAGTATTTTGATATTCAGATTAGGTCAAAGTTCATATTTGACCTCAAAAAGCGAAGTGTAACCCTTATTATGAAATAGAGGAAGTATATTTTATTGCAGTAGGAGTAACACATCCACTTAATTTTATGTCTGACCAGTAAGGTGTTGGTGGTTGAGATGCCTATGTAGTTAAGATGCTGAAGGGATGTGTATTGATATTTTCCTTTGCAAGCGGTCCTCGCTTTAGAAAATCAAGGGTCTCTTCTTATTTCAAGTCATTTCCAGGGATTATTTCAAAGGTCCACCTTTGTGAAAGTAGTATTCTCGAATGAAGGAATGGAATTATGTTTGAAGTCTGTTGTGCTTAAGTGATAGTTGATGGTAATTGTAGTAGTATCTACTTTGGGCTCTAAGCAGGAACTTTCTAATCGTTATAGAGTCTAGGATTGCAGGCGGTAGAATTATTTTATTTATTATGGCACTTACTGGTTTATACATTAATATGAATTTATGATGTTGAAGGGGAAGGAGTATTGCTTGTGAACATAGTTAAGATCAGTTGAGGGGTTGCGTGTCGATATTTTCCTTTGCATAGTGGTCCCCACTTTAAAAATTCAGGTTTCTTCTTATTTCAAGTCAATGAAGTCATTTCCATGGGTAATTTCAAAGAGCCACCTTTGTGAAAGTAGTTCTCTCAAATGAAGGAATGGAATTATGTTTGAAATTAGTCGTCCTTAAGTGATAGTTGGTGGCAATTGTAGTAGTATCTACTTTGGGCTCTAGGCAGGTGCTTTCTAACTGATCTAGAGACTGAGGTTGCTGGGTTGTAGGATTATTTTATTTATTATAACACTTACAGGCTAATGCATTAATATGAATTTAAGATGTTGAAGGCGAAGGAGAAATGCTCATCTAAGTCTTTAGATGCAAGAAAGAGTTATTCCACTTGTAAAATATGTATCAGATTTAAGATGGAAAATGTCATAGTTTCCTATCATTGAGGCACCACAATATGTTAGGTACAAGAGAATGTGATGATTTATTCAATGCATCGAATTGGTTAGTTTTGTATGATTTGGGGTTTAGCTATCAAATAAATCTATTTCTTGGTAGAGTCGAGGTCTTCTTGCATTGACATTTTATATTATGCGCGCATGGGATTTTCTTGTAAAAAGTTCAGGAACTTGTCTTTAAATAGGCTTGTGGGTGGATGAATTATTACCTATTGAAACTTTTGGGCACTGGTTGTCGGTACTTTTTAGTTCTAGCTTGGTTTGATTCAGCGTAGAATTGTGTAGAATCTTAAAAAGCTTCATATGGAAACACAATTATCATGTTACTGGTATTCAAGGCTGATTTGGTTGTATTAATGTTTCGGCTTAGTTTAAAAAGGCGTGAGGGATCTCCGGAGCCTAGGCGCTAGGCGCCAAGAAAAGGCGCTAGCCTTTGGGTATGAGGCGCTCCCATTATGCCAAAAATCAAATTTAACGCTTATAAATTGTATTTTGTACTCAAAAGAACATAATACTCATATAATAAGTGCAAAAATTGGTAAGGGGAAGCATGATTTGTCACTAGATATCACTAAAAGGAAAATTTACTTATAAAATAATAAAAGCAAGTTAAGCAACACATAAATAACAGTAATAACACTCAAAAGTCAATACATGATTCCAAGAATTGATCGTGATATTTGTATAAACAAAGGGCAAATTCTCTATCTAGAGAACTACTCACAAATCAAATAAATTGTGGATTGAATTAAAGTTCACAACCTCTTCAATTTACACAAACACATTTATGTACAGAAAAATAAAATTATGTAATGTACAGAAAATATAATGCTATGTACAAAAAATATAAAATGTTATGTACACTCGAAAATATAATGTGTTGTATAGAAAAATAAAATTATTAAAAAAAGATCTAACAAAAATACAATTTAACAAATTATGTACAGAACTACAGAAAAATAAATTTTTTAAAAAAAGCCCCTACTCCCGAGCCCCAAATTGAAAACCATAAAGAATAGAGAAGAAAAGGAAGAAGAAGACTAGAAGGAGGAAGAAAAGAAATCTAGTGAAGGAGGAAGAAGAAAAAAAAAACTTGAAATAAAAAAATAATCAAACATATCTGGATCTGGTGGCTGGCTGGTGGCTCTCGGCAGAGATGGTGGCTGGCTGGTGGCTATCGGGATGGCTGGTGGCGGCTGGTGAGTCGGCTCGGGTAGTCTGTGCTTGCACTCTTGCAGTTTGTGGCTTGCTCTTGCTTAGGTTTAGGAAATAATTGAGGATTTGAGGGAAAAAGCCAGCTGTCCCCACTCCCCAAATAAATAAACCAGTTTCCAGCTTTCCCCAAAGTAAAAACCATGAAGCGAACGCCTCATGCCTTGCCTCGCCTCGCCTAAGGCGCTTCAAGGCGCTCGCCTCCTGGAATCGCCACACCTGACCTCATCAAAGCGCTCCACCCCCTCGCTCGCCTCGCCTCAGCGCCTCAGGCGCGCCTAGGCGCGCTTTTTAAAACTAAGTGTTTCGGTAATTAAGGATATGGAGTGGACTGGAGCTTTTAAAACCTTAGAGATAAGGAGGCCCCTTTCCCCAACTGCTCTACAATGTTAGGTATTAGAGGTTTCAAAATTTGTACTGAAAATTAATGGTCACTGGTGAAGCAATATCTGGCTGCCTTTTGATGAATCATTAGATTTCCAGGGTTATGAAAATTTAAATTGTTATGGGTATCTTTTCACTACTTTCATTAGTATTGGTATTATACTGCCTTAATAGATTGAGGTATGCAAACATCAAGGAAATATGATTTGTCATTTATGTGATTGTTCTACACAAAATGCACATTTGGAATTCACACACATACATGATTTCTTAGTGGCTACCCTTCTGGGTATTTTGTTAGTGACTTATTTTGATTTTAGATACTAACAATACACAACCTCAGTGACTTATTTTGATTTTAGATAATGTCAACGATATTATGTTGAACATTTGATAGGTTTACTTCTGAAATTAGATATTGAGATTATTAGTTAGAGTGAACTTTCCCTTTATCACTTTATAAAAAGAAAGATCATTCTCTAGAGGATGAAGTTCATTATTTTTTTTTTCAAATGTTTGTCAAGCTCTTAGGCAAGGTACTTTTGTATAATTTTGATTATACTTAGGGTTGTTTGCCTTGAACAATGGAAACGAAAAGGAATCAACAAAGGGTAATGAGGGTAAATGATTCAACAAAGGATATGGGGAAAGGAATAAAGAAAGTGAACTTTGTTATATTGTTTGGTTAGAGTAGGGTATCAAATCTCATTTCCTTTGTCAATATTTGGTCACAATAAGGAAAAATCCTGCATGTTCCATTTACAGTAGCACAACTAGTATTATCGTCATCTCCTTTCTTCTTCCTTCTCTCCTTTCTCAACCATCCTCAGTCTCAACTCACTATCCATCTTCCAGCCCCATTGATATCATGCTTCTCTTCCTCCACTATTGATGTAGAACTATCAACCATGGTGGTGTAGAGTTCGGATCTGAAGTTGGAATGGTCGAATTAGAAAGCCTTTACAAACAAGTAAATTGAATTCATATATTTTCTTTTTAATCTTGGTCAGCTTATTATGCTTTTTCAAAAAAGATTAGTTTGATTAAAGTTTCCATCTATAAGGTGGTGGCACTAGGTGGAGATGGTTGGGTGGTGGTGGTAGTAGGGCTATGGTTGGTGGGATGTCTATGATGAGGATTTTGGTCATTTGTTGTCTAGGTGGATTAGTGGATAGGTGGTAGTATTGTGCTAGTGGTGGCCGGTGGCCTTTGTCTCCGAGTTTATGTCAGGGGATAGTGGCTCAAATTTGTTCACGAATGAAAGTTGGAGTAGCGAATATTGAAGCTAAGTTAAGGGAGGATCAGTAGCGGTGGTTTGGGCATGTCAGACGCCGAACGATAGATACACTGGTGAGGAAGGTGGAGAAATATGGTTATAAAGACCTCCAACACAGTCGAGGCAAGCCAAAGATGAATTGGATAGAGGAAGTTAGGAAAAGTATGGAGAAAATGAGTTTAGAAGAAGATGTGGCTTTAAATAGGAGAATTTTTGTAGATTATCATGCGAGATAGTTTCTAAATTCATATAGTCGACCCCATCTTTTTGGGATTAAGGCTTGGCTTTGTTGTATATATAGAGGCGAACTCTTCTGCTCATTTGTGTGTGTGTGTGGGGGGGGGGGGGGGGGGGGGGGGCTGATTTTCTGATTTGGGGACAACACTGTTGTTCCTTTTTTTAGGGAAGGGTGAGGTGGCATACCAGAAGATTTGGCAGGTTCTTTAGGGTTTGTGCTTGGCTGCTTTCTTAATCTGCCTACACCTTTATGGTTTGTTTGTTCAACAATTATAGTTTTTACTTAATACCTCATCCGTTGAGATTCAGTGGTTACACTTTTCTGTTTTGGGTTATATGGCCCACATTATTTATGTTACTTCTAGCTTTTGTTTAGTTATTGACCTTGTACTGAAGCAAAATATGAGTAAATGATTACAAATTCAATTACTTGTTTCAAGCGAATCTTAATGCATTTTCCTACTTTGGCTTTCACCAAGGAAAGAACGTAATTGCCCAAAGCCATCTATTAAATGTTAAACTTACCTTTGCAATACTGGAGAGGTGGTTTCCAATTTCCCCTTGCCATAATGCGTAATGGTATGCTACTTTATATTTTGAAAGAACTAGGGAAAGTTGAGGAATTTTTGATGTAGTCTCAATTAATCTGAACCTAAAGAATAGTAAATATGTTTGTTCCATCAGGCTTGATTACAGTTTTGTGTAGGTTTTGTTCAAAGCATTCCTTGTATTCAGTTTTAATTATGGAAAATTTCATTCAAATTTATCATAGTAAAATGTCTGCTTTCTCTTTCTATTTTTGGGCCTTATCCTTATATTTATTTTTGGGTGGGATTTGGAATAGATCATAGATGAAGGAAAAGAAACATATCCAGTCAGAAAACCTCCAATGATGATCAATGGCATGTCCAGAAAACCCTACTGAAAGTACTTATTCCCTGTCTTTCTTGAAGCAGTTGCCGTATTTGAATGTAGGTTGATCAAACTTCCAAACATAAAATTTAGAGAACAACCAAGCTAAATGAAGTTGTCACCGGATTGTACAGTTGTGGTGACCTGATGATCAAATCTAATTTCTTTACTTTAGCAGGGACGCATTAACAGTGGGTCTCCCGCCAGCATGGGTGGACATTGCAGAAGAAATAACTGCAAATATTCAACGTGCTCGAATAAAAATGGCAGAGCTAGTGAAGGCTCATTCAAAGGCTTTAATGCCATCCTTTGAAGATGGTAGGGAAGATCAACGTTGGATTGAAGGCCTAACACTAGATATTACTGATATACTGAGGAAATCGGAGAAAAGGTTGAAGGAGCTTTCAGCACGCGGTCCTTCTGAGGATTCTGGTGTTCGGAAAAATGTACAGGTGGGCATTTATAACTGTGCAATATCAACTTTGTTGCACAATATCCATTAAAAAGTAAATTATCTTATACCTTTTGGTGTGAAATTATTTTCCTGTAGCAGTTTGATAGCAACATCTGATGCGTTGCAATTATTTTTGGTTTTTTATTAGTTTACTTATTTGCATGAGCTCATGTATTCTGTTTTGTTTTTTGTAATGGTTGTGGAAATTACTTTTGTCCCACTGCTTTGAAAAGAATGCCCAGAAGTTCTTCAAATTATCATCTATGGTTTCCCCATTTTTTCCCCTCTTTAACACAGTGACAGTCTCTTTGAATTATGAGTTGTTCTCTTGGTATATGTTTGTTGATTTTTCTTAAAAGATACTCTGTTTATCCCAGTGGAGTTTTAACATATACCATTTTTGTCTACCCCAGCTATAATTGACGTACTACTTTTAGTAAGGTTTTCCTCGCAACTTTCGCTTGAATTTGTCCCACACCCATCCATCAACCTACATTTTCTTTTACTTTAATTACTATCGGCTATTCGTATCCATTACCTCTCTCTTTTTAGCCTTCCTCTTGGTGTTGTTAAGAATCTTGAGAGAGTTCTGAGGGACTGTTTTGTTTGCAGTGGCCGAGGACAAGAGAGATAATCTTGTAGGGTTGGGATATGGTATGTATGCTTTGGGAGGAGAGTGGTCAAGGTCTTGAAGTTTTGGCTGCCAAGAATATTTTCATGTTGGGTGAATGGTGATGGTGATCATCTCTTGAATGCAATTCGTTTTCACACTATGTCCTTAGAATTAGGTATGGACATCAGGTAATGGATGGGATTGTCAACCTGAGAATTTTATCTAGGTATCTGTTTTTTTCATTCCCATGGTCATTTATGAAGTTGATGTTGGGGATTAGATTTTGCATGGAAACTATGGCTGGTGAGATATCTTTTTTTTTTCCATTTCCTTTCTTCATCTTTATCACTTTTAAAATTTACATCATTCCCTATTTTCTGTTTCTTGTTTGCGAGGGTGTAAGCCTTTCAATTCGAAGGAATCTGCTAGATCAGGGGTGAAATTTCTCTTTCCAAATATATATAAGAGAACTTGTTTGTAGTTTCTTCTGAGAATCTGGAGTTTCATTATAAATATTATTATTATTTTAAATGTATATAGCTCTTTTTTTGTACACTTACTAGCCTTGTATTTTGCTTCTCCTCATAAATTTCAAAACTAAGGTCCAAAAGAAAGCTAAGGAATGTTATGAACTACTTTTCGTGGATTGTGTCAACACTATTGGTAACCTACAAAAAGTGCTGAATTAGTGGATATTTCTCCATGTATATGCCCTATATCTTGGTAGTGAGTACCAAGCATGGTTTAATCTTGTTTTAAGGCTTTTTTTCTAATGACCACAAAAATTTAAACTTCAATAGGGGCTCTTTTGGATTGGCTTAGGAGGTGGGGGCTCCCCGCGACGGGGCTCAAGTAAGGAAATTATTAGAGTAAGACCTTGAGATGCTTGACCTGGGGTAGTGGGGTGTTGTGAATAAGAGAGATGTGGGTTTTATTGATTAGAAACTCTAATTGGAACTTTTTGGGGGAGTGGTGCTACTCTATTTGTGTTTTCTAGATTAGTTTAGGTGAATCCCGTAAATTCCAGTAAATTAGCTTTTTCCTTTTAGAGAATTCTTTGTCTTTGTAAAGTTGTATGCTTCTGTTCATTATGTTCATAAAGGTTTTCTTTATCTTGGTAAAATAAAATTAGATATCGGATCAAATGATTTACTTCTGAAATATTGCTGTTGCAGCGTTCCCTTGCTACAGATCTTCAGAACCTTTCTGTCGAGCTTCGTAAGAAGCAGTCAACTTATTTAAAACGACTTAGGCAACAGAAGGAGGTAATGTGTGCTCCTCGATATTCATCATTTTCTTTTTGGCTGAATGGCTGCTGGTCTTTTTGAGAATATTTGCTTCTTTAATATTTGGTACAGGGAGCTGATGGTGTTGACTTGGAAATGAATTTAAATGGGAGCATGATGAAAGATGAGGATGAATTCAGTGACATGGTATTGTTGTCTACTTTTTCTGAAATTGAATTATGGCATCTGTTAGTCTTGTATGATTATTTATATATTTCTTGATAAAAAATTGTATGATTATCTATGACCAAACCTTAAGTATTTTGTTTTAGCTGGTGACAAGCGAAGCTTTGGAGAAAGAAATAAGATACTAAGTTAGGTGTTTAGTTAAGAGAACAAGTGACAATTGACAAATAAAATATTTAGTGTTCAAGCTTTGCAGGATCTGTGGTATTTATGGGACATGTGTTCTTGAATGCGGTTTTAGACTTGTATTTTACTCCCTATAGGTATATAGTATTGCTTAATATTTACCATCACAAATGATACATGAAGTTGACACATAGCTTGAGTAGGTAACATCCTAGTTCTAAGAGATACAGCCCAAGCTGGTTGTAGCATGAGTGTGTTATCTAAGTTCCACTTTTTGTAGTTGTTAAAGACTTGAAATATGAGAAGCTGTGGAGTATCTCAATGGCCTGGATTTTGACTTTTTGATTTCGATGGATATGCTTCTGATAATCATGTTTGTGCTCCTAATAAATCTTTAAGTTGTGAAATTTCATGAACCATAGCCTTACACTTTGTTTATGCCTATGTTGGCTGACATGAGCTTCTTTTGAGCAGGGTTTCGACAATCATCAAATGTCTGAGTTTAAAAAAAGTGAACATTTGACAGCAGAAAGGGAAAGAGAGATCACTCAGGTAACATTTTTGCCTTTTTTTATGTGAAACAAACTAATTGGCTATTATTGATTTCTGTTGCATTTATTTGTTGAACTTGTTTACCTTCTTTAGGTTGTGGGGTCTGTGAATGAACTTGCTCAGATCATGAAAGATCTTTCGGTTCTTGTGATTGACCAGGTTACTCTTACATCATGATGATGTACTTATTCAAGTATTTCCTTTAGAATTTTGGTGACTAAAGTTGCCATTGCTTTCAGGGTACTATAGTGGACCGGATAGATTACAATATCCAAAACGTTGCAACATCTATTGAGGAGGGCTTCAAACAGCTTCAGAAAGTATACTTTCTCTTCTTGCCTTCCCATCCCCCTCTAGCTCAGATGATTTTTTTTGTCAAAACTTGGGTGCTGTTAAAAGAATTTATTGTCCTCATTTATCATATGGTAAAGCCTATGTCTGACGGAGGCCCTTGTATGGTTTCCATGTTGTGCTGAAGCTTCATTTAACTCGTGCTTTCTCAATATAGAAACTTTTTGGGAAATCCTTTAAATTGCTGATGTCTACTTAGGTTTCTTCACCTCTTAGTTTTTTGCAGTGAATTTTGTCTTTTAATATAGATCTTAAGCAGTGTAAAAGTTTTGCCCCATATTCAAGCATTGGGATATGACATGATTTAGAAATAACCTTTTATTACTTGTCTCACGTAATTCTGAATATTGATATTGGAAGGAGGGAGTATATGGTCTTTCCAGGAGAGTCCCCTAACATTTATTAATATCTGTGCATACTACTTTGTGCATTCCAGAAAATAGTGCTAGGAAGAAAGAATTATTTTGAGAAAAAAGTTTTGCAAGCTTCTTTTAAAAGCGTTGTGAGGACCTGTAGCCCTTGCATCCCCACTGTTTCATTTGTCCTCTTAATTCTTAATAATCCTATCTTCAGGCTAAAGTACACTTCAGTATGCATTAATGACGTGGCTTATTCATCAAATATCTACATATTCAGTTGTCTATGTTTCGTCCTGATTTTGGTAATTGAAGGCACTTAAAATGATAGGGTAATACATCAATTTTGAATTGGAGTCGCATTATTTTCTGCCTAAGTGAGCAGCTAGATTGGTCTTATATTTTTATCACTTGGTATACTATTTGATCTATGGAATATTAATTACTCTGTAAATGTAAATGATGTAAATCTTGACTGCCAGGCCTTCCCTTGCCTTCCCTTCCCCAATTCTCTTGCTTTCAGAATTTGTAGATGTCCTCTTTAGAAAGAGCTACATCAAGTACTTTCTGTATTAAAATGACATTTTATATATCTTTTCCTTAATTATTATGAGACAGTAGTTTACCCTGCTAACATTTTTATGAGACAGTAGTTTACCCTGCTAACATTTTTATGAGACCATAATATGTACCTGTGTTTTCATCTTCCAGGCGGATAGATCACAAAGGCAAGGGGGTATGGCAAGGTGCGCTACAATTCTCATCATAATGTGTTTTGTCATGTTGGTTCTTCTCATTCTTAAAGAGATATTATTCTAGCCAACCAGAAACTGTTCAAACGTGTCTGCTAGCAATGTCATGGCATCACACAATTTCATTAGCCATTTGATGCGGAGGTGTGGTGAGATAGAGAAATTTGGTCATTGTAATTACCTTGAGAACCATACACAATTGCTGCATCAGTTATTTTCCGGGTCCTGATGTTTGGTTTGTGACACGGAAACCCCATTTTCTGATGATTTTGGAATCTCTATGATGTCCAGCTGGGGATGAACTCCCCGTTGTATATGATCTTGACCTGACGCTGTTCTTGGTTGTTAATTGGTTAATTATGATGAATAGCAGATTCCCGAACACACTATTTTGGTTTCTATTATGAATGACTGTTATGCTAAGAGGAAGAAAGTTAAATATGAGATAAAGCTTAACCAAGGTCTTCTATTGAATGACAGGACGTAGCACTTATTTGACTATTTCAATACAACTCTAGGGGCCTTGCCTTTTAATGCTTTTGACAAGTTAAGAAGATGCTATTTTACTGGGGTGTCGAAAAAGAATAAGGAAACAAAAATGCTAATTTACTAATTAGAATATCCTTCTTTGAAGCCTATTACTCAATAAGCTGTTTGGATTGATCGAATAAATAGAGTTTGGGAATTTGGAGATCTATGATAATTGCTGCCTATAGCATCTACACTACTATAGCATATAGGTAGTTTCAATTAAATGTTTACAATACACCTATATTAAAACAAAAAAATTAATCTAACAATCAATGAAAAAGATAAACTTTTTGCTAGTTAGGCCGTGTAGATCATGAATTATTATCTTTTTTTAGTTATTATAATTATTAAAGTGAAAAACCAAACTAACATGTATACTTATCCTATATTTATCTTAAAGAAAATTAAAATGTCATATATCATTTAAAAAAATATTTACAAAGTAAAACAAGCATTAAGAGTCAAAGTATATATTTTAACTCTTAGAGCCTTAAAAAGTAGAGATTTATATAAAAATTTTCAAATTTAATTAAAAGTTATGAATTCTTCCTAAAAGAGTATCAGGATTTTGGATTTATTCTAAAAATGTACTTTATATTCATTCTCCAAAGGTCTTTATATGAATTTAGATCCTAATTATAGAAGTTTCGAATTGGTTGAAATAGGTATTGAGAAAAAAAAATAGAAGGTTCCAGTCATTCCTAGTGTGATAAAGTCTAATATGACCCTTATATAAAAGTTTAGGGTATAGAACGGAAATAAAGGTAATAGATGCTTATAGGGCTGTATGAGGAGGTTAAGAACCATCTAGTACCTTATCATCAATTTCCAGCGACCTTAAACGAGATTAAGAACCAATAGTAGAAATTTTGGAAATCGAATGAAATGGGTGGTTAGAGTTAAAGATGGTTCAAATAACTATAGCGCCTAATATGGTCCTATTAGACCATGTTACGCATACAAAAATGTTCTATCACTAGATTTGATATTGTCCAAAATGGCTTAGTTTTGAAAGTTATTTTACATTATGTTTTAGATAATATTGAAAATTTTGCGAAATTGAGTTAATTTAATGGATGCTTTCACTAGGGTTATATGAGAAGGTTTGGAACCAATATATATCTATATTTGGTGATGACCCTAAAAATTATAAGACTTAATTGAAGAGTTTTAAAAATCGATTAAATGAGTGCTTAAAATGAAAATAGATGTTTCTAGTAACTCATATGGCCTAAATAATCCTATAAAATCCATTGTAAAAATACCAAAATGTTCTTTCATCAAATGCAAAATTGTCTAAAATGATCGAACTTTTGAGATATTTTAATGCAATTTTGAAATTAAAAATAAAGGTAACGATTTTTTCCCAAGGTCATATGACGAGATATGGAACTATTAAACACTTTATATTTGGTTTATAGAGGTCCTAAAAATGAGTTTATGACCCAATTTTAAGAGTTCTGAAATTGATTCAAAAGATGTTTAGAGTCAAAGTAGATAATTTTAATCACTCCTATCAATAGTAAGTATACCAAAATGTTCTATCAGTAGGTCCAAAATTGTCCAAAAATAGTCAAATTTTAAAGGTTATTATTATGGGTGATAGTTATTCGAATAAAAAATAAAGTCCAATCCAAATCGAACCTGAGTTAACAATTTGGAGTTGGTATTTTTTTTAATTCTGTTCGGATTGGGTTGGGAATGTTTAAAAAAATTTGGATTTTGGCTTGGATTGTTTTGAGTCTATTAAGGTCCAAATAAATCGGATATAACTGAATTTATATAATGGTTGTAATATATCAAGCCCACTTAAAATCTCAATGGCCTAGACACGGAGACACCCAACTGGCCAACTCACTAAGGCACTAACCCTAACAAGTCTCACTCGAATTAGTCATTTCCCACTTTCCCTCTCTAATGCTCTCTTTCTCTACGACTCTCCTTCTCAAATCTCAACCAGCCAACTGCACGACCTTTCCTCGTTACACTCACAACTCTCACTCTAACTCTCCTGAGATCAATCGAATCATCATATATAAATTCATTTGTTCGAATTCAACGAAACATCCTATTAGGTATGTATTCTCGAATTCATGATATCTTCTTCGTTCACATAACTGATTTGCATCTTCAATTTCTTCATTTTCTATGCATGAAACTATATGCAAATTAATAATTCATATTTTTGATTTTGTATCTTCAATTTTCTCCTTATATTATTATATTTGAGTAACAAGTACTGTGATGCAAGTAACATACAAGTCCTCCATTTTTTTAGGATTCAAGAGGCACCTTCTCGTCCTTTCAATTATTAAAATCAATAGTTAAGATTTTATATGTAAAATCTATCTAATCCACTTATTTTAAAATAATCTCTCTCTAACACTAATTAAGAATTTAGTTTTCTTATTGAATACAATCCCCTCTTTCAACTTTACTTCAATTCCATTTTCGCAATCAAACTATCATATTACTCACATTATTTTCCTGAAAATATTTTTTTCCTCTTTAAATCTCTATTAACCTAAATCTTGATATTGATCAATCCAAATCCCAAAATCTCACCTCTTAATCCAAATTATCTTCAATTTTTAATTTTGATTAATAACTAATTCTCAAAATAAGAAAAGTTCAATTTTATCATAACATACAGTTGCACTCCGCCTCCTCCACCACTCTCTCTTCCAATCATCTCATCTCTTGTTGTTTGTCGTCGTTTCTCCTACATTACTCCTTCGCCTATACCACCCCCCTTTGGGAGCCGATATTATATCCTACATTGTTTTTGTAATGGGGTTTGGGCAGAGTTTTAGGTTTCTTGCAATTGATCATTGAGGTTCAAAAAAATCATTAATATTGGTGATAAATTAAGATGATGGAGGAGAAGATGAATTAGAAAAGATGAGAAGTGATTGGAATAATACGAAGAATAAGAAATTATCAAAAGTTAGGGATAAGGTCAATATGTAGGAATGTGTTGGTTTCGACAAAAGTTGGATATCCTAAATGTGTCTGCTTTTTCTACACTTCTACTGGTTTGTTTATTAAGCATTAAACATTGTTCATGTTTGATTATTGATTAATTATTGCTCTTCATTATTATGATAATAGTTAAGCCAACAAGTAAAAAAAAAAGTAAAAGAATGGTCATAGTTTATTCTTTTGTCAAATTAATTATTAAATCCCGAGATTCGACGTTGAAATTTTGAGAGAATTCGTGGTTTATTCTATTATTTGAAAAAAAAATTTGATTAAAATTATTCTATTAAAAGTTATAATTCTCAACATTTATATGAAAATATTAATTTGTATAATTCTCAACAATTTAATTTCCTCCATCCTCCTCCATACATAGTATCTCAACTATTAAAACCACTAATTGACCATTAGCATTACATAAATATGAGAATAAAAAGTTACTAGCAAAACTCACCATGGTAGCGGAGCTTATTGGTAATGTTGTAGGAAGATAGCATTCTTCACCATTGAATATAAGTTTAGGAAAACCATCCTCAAGAGCCTCATTAATCCCCGGTGTTCCCTGATTGCAAAGTGTGATAGCACTTGGGTTGTCAAATGGACCCAAAAGTACGTAAGATGGTAAGGGAATGGCATCTGCGGTAGCATTGCAAAAGTTCATAAGATGTTAGTCTTTGCTTCCTCATATCAGGCTGAATTGCTTGATCCTCTTATAAAAGGAACACTTAATGACCTATGACATCTGCTTGCTGTGGCTTGTATCTGTTCGTTCAATTGGTCAATTGTTAAGTCTTTGCTCAAATATTATATTTTGAGTTTCCTGTTTAGATGCTTCTACAATGCGTTCAGTCTCAGCCCATTTGTAAATGCTTATAGCCGCAACCCTGATTAAGGAAAGTTTTTGCTCAAGTAATCAAGTTTAATTGGCCGGGTCCGGTCTTCTTGGCATTAACCTTGCCCAACCTGCTCTGTCTCGGCCCGTTAAACTTTGACTTGACCTGACCCAGGGCTAGTAGGGGCTTTTCAGCAAACAATTGCTAGAAATATTCTAGTGGGAAATAATGCGTCTTCTCGAACAAAAGAGTTTTTATTATTAATTTTCCCCCTGATGACTGGAACAATTTACCGAGAAAGTTAAGTAATTGCTGTTGGAGGTGAATGATTGGAAAGTAAATTGTGATTTTGTTCACAACAGCAACATAATTTGCAATGATCGAGAGTGTTTTCAAGCCATTGTATGTCAACTAAAACATTCACACACCAATCTAACCCATGATTTTTTCCCAAATTCTTTAAGTGGAGCGCTACACGCCGCCCCAAAATTGATCAAATCGTCTCTCATAATGACGATTTTGCCTTTTAAAACATATAAATAAAATTGAATTTTTTACTCTTCTCGTAAAAACGAATCTTAATACAATTCCCGATCACGCCGTCGACCATCAAGCCTGTCGGAAACCCGTAAACCACGACACAAAAATCGGTTTTCTTGATGCCGGAAACACCGAAATTATGGAGGAACCGTCAACCACAACGTTGTAGGTAAAATACGTTAATCGGAAAAAAAAAAAGTCAGGTTGCCGGAGGACTTCCTGTAAAAAAAACGACAAGGCCAAGAGCTAGCCGTCTAAGAAAAACGGCTAGCCCTTGGGCTTGTCGTTTTTTTAGACAGCAAGCCCTTCGGCAGCCTAACTTTTTTTTAAAAAAAAAAATTGTTAAGTAGGTGAAATACTTAATCGAAAACGAATAAGAAGTCGGGCTGCTGGAGCCCTCCAGCAGCCCGACTTTTTTTTTTTAATTGTTAAGTAGTTTTGTTTTTTTGTTATAATAGGTTCCGACATAAGATTTTGGCGTCGATGATATTAATTATTACCCATATTTCACGACTTCGGAAATATTTCCGACAAAGAAAATGACTTCTTCATGGGCTTTGGTGGCGGCAAGGATGCTGGTGATGGTGGTGGTAGAGAAGGAAAGGGTATTAATGGATGGATGAGAGTTAGGAGGGTGGAGAGTAGTATAGGAAATTAGGGGGCGGTTGGAGTAATTTAGAGGCGGTAAATAACAAGCCTCTTCTTTAATTAAAACTTCAACAGAAAATACAAGTGCTTAGCTTCATTATTAAATACTTTTAAGCATCAGGCTAGTCCAACCATGTGTACTAGAGATTAAATCTATATACGTGCAATGCGATTGTACAAGAATCAATTCGAAGTTACGCCTTATTTCATTTTTTTTTACATGTTCCTAAAGAAGATTTATCATATGCTTAACTTAACGTAGTACTTCATTAAAAAAAAAAAAAGACAAATTAACAAGCATAAAAAAGTTTGGTTGTTAGTTAATCTGTCAAACCAAAAGTGCAACAATAACGTGCGTTTATTTTCTAGTGTAACTATTACATAATTTGCTTGCTAAATGTAATTTGTCATATAAATTTAAAATTAAGGGAAAAAAAATCCTAAACTCTGTTTTAATTCAACATGAATATACTAAAAATTATTCCCTCCGTCCCAAATTAGTTGCTACGTTTGAATTTTCAAAGTATTCAAGATACAATTTAATACATTTTTTTCTCTAAATTCGTAAGACAAAAAATTATGAACACTTGATATTTTAAAAATTTACATTGAGATGCATTCAAAAAATCATATTTAAATATATTATTCGTTAGAACATAATTATAATTTATCGAAAAATGAAAATATATCAAATAAATCGGAAAGGAGGACTAAAAGCGATTTCGAGGAGTTCCATAGGCCTCCCAATCTCATGGCATATTTCTTTTTCAATTAGGATTAGGGCGAATGGGGCCACCCACTAGGCCACTACGTAGATAAGTGTTTTCATGAGTAATTACCTTGTTCCCCAAGAAAAGTAGAAAACAATCAGATGTTGAACAAGACCACTTTTGGATTCTACTAGAAATATGCAAAATATTACTTAGAACACACAGCTTGCTCCCCAAGTTATACCACAACAAAATTTCTTTGCCCACTTGTAACCATCAACTTGGGATACACGTATTTTACCTTGCACGAGTAAAATTTAATATACATCATTAGATACATATTAAAACCTATTTTAAAATAAGATTTACTCATTTCTGTATTAAAAATATGATAATATGGTTTTTATCATATTGTTTTATTAGTTTTAAAGCTAATGATGTAAATATTATATTTGCCCAATTTCAAAACAAGTTCGAATTTTTTTATATATAGTAAATATATTTGTATAAAAATATATAAGAATAGAATAAATTAAAAGATATTTGATACATAAACCCAAAAAATTAACTCAACTTAGAAGCCCCTAATTTATATATAAATACTATGGACCGTATCTTATAGCATACGTTCCTCGTAAACTTACAACATAACTTTCGCCAATCATAAAAACCCCGTCGCTTATCTCCGACGCGCGCCTTCCCCGAGTTCCTCCTCCAACACCGCCTCCTCTCCGCCAGGTAATCTTCCCTCCAACACCCACTTTTCATATTCTAGGGTTTCATTATTCTATCAACCATCACAAACTCTTTTCTAACTAATTTCCCCCTATTTTTTTTTAAAACTTATCAGCAGCTGTTGACCAATGCTTATTGTTTGGTTGCAATCGGCGGTTCCGAGAGTTTCTACAGGTTTGTTTGGTTAACTGCTGATGTTTACAAACAGAGTTTCGTTTACCAGTTGGTCTCATTGAAAATTATTGTGCATTTGCAGTACGTTTGAGGCCTAGTTAGCGGATTATATCCCGGTTGTGAAGACCTCTGTTGCTGAAACCAGGATTATTAGTCGAATGTGTGCCGGTGAGGATAACCGATTGTGCTGGTTTTTCTTGTGTTATATGGATGTAATTGTGATACCCTTTTGTTTGAGCAATGTACTTATGAGTTGTGATTCTTTTGTATTATGGCAGGAAACAAAAATGGGCTTCTTGTGCCTCACTCCACTACTGATCAGGGTCAGTATAAGTGATCATTGAGATGCTTGTATCTTTGCTTTGGTTCTTTCATCAGTGCTTTGCTTTTGTTTTGTCTTTCGTTTTCGTTTCCATTCTCCAATGACTGATTTGGGATTATCTCCTTGGACTTTTCATTGGTGTTTTTCCTGTTGTTGGCTGGCCTGGAATTATTAGTGTATGTCATTTGGTTTTCTTACGCCATGCTATCTGAATTGGCTTACGTTGATACATGCATTATCATGTTTATTTTACAATACTACTTCTTAAAGGGGAAGTTCAAGATAGGCCTAATGATGACATGGTTTCTTGTACTTTAAAATTCCTTGTTCTTGTAGATTGTGTCATGAAATATGATAATATATATTGATCTTCACTTAGTAGAATAAGTGATAGATGCTGTTGTAGTTTGACCTCTTGTAGAGGCGCTCTATCTATAAATTACTTGTCTGATTAGAACTTTGATTTTTCATTGTGAAGTTTTATTAGTGCCCTTAATTTGCTTTTTTAACATACTCGAATGACATCCTTTTGAGCTTTTTCTGAACTTCTACTTTATATGCTCTAATTACTGGCTTTATGCTTTGTTTTACATCCTTAAGAACTCAAACACTTGAGGAACAATGTTCCGGATTCAGTCATTGTGAAACGCATTGAAGAAAAATTATCTGCTCTTGGAAATTGCATAGCATGCAATGACTATGTTGCTCTTACCCACACTGATCTAGACAAGGTATATGTTTCCTTAGCCAATTCCTTTACCCTTTTTCTCTCTTTACCTTTCTGTGGACCTCTCTCTAAATATGCTACTTTGTTTGTGTAAATAGGAAACCGAGGAGATCATCGCAGATGTTCTTGGTGTTGAGGTTTTCAGGCAAACTATTGCTGGAAACGATCTTGTGGGAAGTTACTGTGCCTTATCTAACAAAGGTGGTTTGGTATGTATCTTCATCCCCATAGAGTAAGAAAAATATGTTTGTATATTCGTATATCTTTTTAATCTAATTATATTTTTTATATGTGCTAAAGGTCCATCCTCACACCTCAATTGAAGATTTGGATGAGCTTTCTTCACTACTCCAGGTCCCTCTGGTGGCTGGAACTGTTAACCGAGGTAGCGAAGTAATTGCTGCTGGATTGGTAGTGAATGACTGGACAGCATTTAATGGTTTTGTTACAACAACTACAGAACTCTCAGTGATCGAGAGTGTTTTCAAGTTGAGGGAAACCAGATCTAGTGTCATTGTTAATTAAATGAGAAAGTCTTTTATCGATAGTTATGTCTCATTTTACAATTTTTTTTTATTTTTAAGCTTTTTTTAAAAAATAATTTAAAAAATAAGCTTACTTAGAAACTAATTTAAAAAATAAGCTGATTTAGTTTCGGATTAAAAACGCTACCTCGGGCAGCGTTTTGCATAGGGCTGGATTTAGGAGGGTTAATTTGGATAAGGAGAAAACGCTGCCCAGGGCAACGTTTTTTTTTAGAATATTTTCAGGAATCTGTGCAAGAAATTTGGTCGGTAAGCCAGTCAAAATCGCTGCATCGGGCAACGATTTTCCCGAGGCCCAGTTTTTTATTTTTTATTTTTTATTTTTTTAGAAAAACGCTGCCTTGGATAGCGTTTTCCCCTGACCCAGATTAACCCTCCTAAATCCAGCCTCATGCAAAACTCTGTCTTGGGCAGCGATTTTGCATTAGATAAACGCTGCCTGAGGCAGCATTTTTAATCCGAAGCTAAATCAGCTTATTTTTTTAATTAGTTTCTAAGCTAGCTTATTTTTCAATTTTTTTAAAAAAAAAAAAGCTTAAAAATAAAAAAAATTCCTCATTTTACCGTTTCTGTGGTTATACCTCAACTGATTGTTTAGCTATGTATTATTCTTTTTTCTTTAACATCGAGTTAATGGATAAAAAAAATTACTGTATTGAGTTTCAAGTCTTGTGGTGGTGGGAAATTGTTCTTGTCATATGCTGCCTTACCAATTTGAGATGGTGATCAGGGGTTGGATTGGTCAAATTAGACCTAGGCCCTGTCTAAATTTTGAAATTGCGTGGCCTTAATCAAAAGAGATGCAATTTTTATGATAGGGAAAAACAACTTCACTTGATGTAAAACTCATTATTACATACATGATACATTTTTTTTTATAGAAAAATGCAAATCACATTCTAATCATATTAACGCAAGTATATGTGATAAATACTCCGCATAAGTTATACCTTGAAAGTGAGGAGGCGAGAAAGACTGAGTTATTGAAATCCATATCGTAAAGTGTTATAATTTGTCAATGGTAGTAAACGGGGTGAAAAATTCTTTACAAATGTAAGTTAGAAGATTCATACCCAATATTTTCATGGTATTCCACTCAATCTTTCTTTGCTCATTCTGTAATAATAAAATTATATAATCAATTTCATAGCCCCTTAATTTTGAAGGTCATTCTCCTCGGCCTCGTTAAAAATTGCACCAGGATTTCATATGCCTCTACTAATCTATAATAGACTGTTATTCTTAATTTTAAGGGCCTAATTCCCAAAGTGATTACAATATAGGATAGTAATTGAATAGTTTACTGTGTTAGTAATATCGAAGATTATGAAAATAGAAAAATTTGTTTTGAATAAGTGGAAGAACAAAAGTTTTATGAAGCTCCTTTAGTAGTGAGTAAGATTAGCATCATAAAAAAAAATAGTGAGTTATATAGTAAGTTTTATTGCGTATTCATATATTTTATAAATTCAAGTTTTATTTGTTTTAATAGCTTAACTTACGTGGATCAACTAGTACATATATGATTACTCTATTATACATTTAACGCATACCTTTGTATGTTTTCAGTAATTGTCACGTTCATGATCCGTATAGTTTTCAATAATTTTACTATTACTATATATATGTTTTCAACAATTGATACTTGGACAATCACATTAGGTCGTAGCTAAATCATAACAAACTTTGAGTATACATGCAAAAATAGGGATAGCACTATGGTATTGGATATAACTCATGTAATAATTAAATCATTATCATATTATTACACATAATAAAGTATATTTAACTGATTAGGAACTAAGCATTTGTATTTAATTCCTTCCCTAATTACTTCATCATAATGGAACATTATTACCCTCAGATTTGCAACAACGTGACCAGTTCCCTCCCAACTGTTATAAATCTACTTCATTGCTTTATCACCGAATTCCTATAAGAAGACCGTTGAGATAATAATAAAGTCATCATTCATGTTGACTTTCTGACTCACCCCCCTATATTTCTCGTCTTGTCCTTACCTCTACCATACATAACCGTCCGATCACATTCGTTGCTTCTTCTTCAACGACCAAGATTACTCGACCGTTACTACCACTTGGCCCCGCCTTTTCTCTTTTCAAATTTAAAAATACTTCCGTCTTCCTCTCATATCTTCATGTTTCTTCTTGTTCTTCGATTTTTCTTCCTTCTCTCTCCCTTATCGAGAGTTTCCATAATTTCTCAAAGTTTTTTTTTCTGAAGTTTCTAAAATAGAAAGAAATGTTAAACAATCCGTCATCTTCTCCGGTGAAGATAACGGTAACGGCAAGCGGAGGTAGTCGGAATGTTGGGTTAACAAGCCCAATCCAACGCCACTCTCTCTCTCCTCTCAGTGGCAAGAGCAACCGTAACTCCTCCGCGAGACGGCGGCGCTACTCAATCACCCAGCAAGAAACCAACGCCATTGACGGCGGCGGGGACGGTGGCGAACAAGATGAAGAAGAGCTCGTCTCCTACACTGTTCATATCCCTCCCACTCCAGAACGACCCACGTTTTCCTCCCTTTCGGAATCGCAAAACAGCAACCTTAACGGGAACGTTACTGAGTCAACCGATCGAGTTGAAACGAATCAGGGACGATTCGGTCCGGGTTTCATCGCAGGGACGATATTCACAGGTGGGTTTAACTCGGTGACACGTGGGCATGTCATTGATTGCTCAATGGAGAACTCTCAAGAACAGGGGAAGCTGTCAAATGAGTGCATGATGAAGGGGTGTGATGAGAAAGCCATAAATCCATGCGATTGTGGATTCAAGATTTGCAGGGAATGCTACCTCGATTGCTTGGCTAACAAGGATGGAGGGCATTGTCCTGGGTGTAAGGAATTGTACGACAAGGAGAGAGAAAATGATGGGGTTCGATCAAGGGACTATTATGGTGAGCAGGAGGAGGAAGAGGATGAGGATGAGGCTAGGCCTTTGCCATCAATGGCGGAGTTTAAGATGGATAAGCGGCTTTCGGTTGTGAAATCGGTTAAGAACCCTCCCGATTTCGATCATAATAGGTGGTTGTTTGAGACAAAGGGG